>BSBM01001276.1:600000-1165000 GCA_027924585.1 Larix kaempferi
GTTAAAGAAAGTAAATAACTTAAAATAAAGTGCAAATCAAACCAAATTTTGAAAAACAAGATACTATCAAACCAAAATTTGAAAAAACAAGATACTGACTTAACAGATCTAAAAAAGAATTAGAGGAGGTATCAGGAGGGGTGATAGGAGGACTAGATTTCAATGATGATATCCTGGTCTTAGCCAAATGAAAATCACACTTATTCTTGGAAAAATGCAAAGCCTAAAATCAAATAAGAGAAGGTAAAGGCCCAATACAACCCTTAAAGTAGGGAAGTCACAGTCCCAGGCTTCCCAATGATTATTCTATCCCTTAATGTCACAGGAGTATGGAGTTCCCACAAACATCTAGCCCTCAAAAGACTTATGTAAATCTATAGTGCATCAAATCATTCTATTGTAGGAAATCACGTTCTCTAGTAAGATAGCTATCGATGTTTTATCTAAAATCTTTAATACTTGGGATTTTTGTTCATTAGATGCTTGGTTTATCTGGTGGCTTATTTTCAGGGTGATATTCTAAGTCTCATTCAATCTCTACCTCTATGATGACTTTAGGTATAGTGATGGAATTACAGACAAAATATTTAGGGCTCGATCTAACATTACCTAATGCTTATGGGTTATATGAGGACTGTAAGACTTTCCGGGCTTGTTTAGAATATTCTTTGGGTTTGGAAGGAGATAATGTGATTTTGGGGTAGAGAGATATGTGGGATATTGTTAGGAGGGATTAGTTGGGAGAGTATTTTTGTAGTTATTTTAGTATTCGTATCATTGATGTGGAGAATGTGAAAACTTATCCAACCTGGTATAATGAAAGATGAGAAAGAGAAGGAATCTTTGAAAGATTTGATAATTTTCTATTGTCTAAACACCTTTTTAATGAAAATTTGTGAATATATTACTGGGTAGAAAATGGTGGTCTGTTAGATCCTCTGCCTATATTATTTAGGACGGGGAAGGAGGATAGGAAAACCCCAAGCCCACTTAAATTTAACCACACTTTGTTATTGTATTTAGAGTTCAATGACTAAATTATTGAGACTTGGAAGCCTTATGCATATACAAAACTTGGTACTCTGGAATGCAACGATTCATAAACAATATCATGAGAATCAAATGTGTGATGAAAGGGTGGGAAAAGTAAGTTTTTTCCAATTCTCACAAAGAACTAAGAGAAATATAAGAAGAGATTATGGACCTTTTTGATAATAATTATGTTGGGGTTTTCTCAAAAGTGGAAGGTGAGTCCTTAAAGGTTTTGGAGAGAAAAAAAGAGGACTTTCTAGCTAAGGAAGAAGCAACATGGAGACTCAAAAGTAGGGCATTGTGGATAAATGAAGGTGATAATTATCAATATTTTTTTCCACTATTATGCCAATCATAGGAGGAATATAAATTCTATCTAGACATCATATGTCATAATGGATCAAGTTAGCACTTTCCAAGATATGGCAAATGTAGGAAGACATATTTCAAAATCTTAGGAATGCTAATATTAGGGAAAGTATGCAAATTTTGAGTCTTTTCCTACTCTCATAAATGAAGAAGCGAATAGGGACCTAGAGGCCAAAGTTATTCCTCCCGTTTTGAAGGTTGCGTTGTCTTCACTTAGGAAAGGGAAAATCCCTAGGATGGATGGATTATGTATGGAATTTTACTTGGCCTTTTAAGACCTCATAGATAAAGACTTGCTTTAGGTAAGAACCAAGTCTTTCGAGAAAAAAATGGGCGATTTAAAACTACCTTTTTAGCCCTTATTCCTAAGAAACAAAACTATGACACTTTTGTAGATTTTCAGCCTATTTATTTAATATGTAATCTCTTTACAAAATTATTTCCAAAATCATTGTTGATAGATTGAAAAGTATGGTGTCTAATTTTGTTTTGAAGCCACAATTTGGATTTCTCTGCAACTAAAAAATACATGATGTTGTTGGAATAATAAAAAAAGGCATACATTTAGTTAAAACAAACAAGATCTCAACTTTTGTTCTAAATATTGATTTATCTAAGACAAAGTGAATTGGATTGCTTAATACTATTACTTCTTTAGATGGGAGTGAGTTGATGCTAGTTAATTGGACTATGGGTTTTTTAACATCAATTTCATTTGCAGTATTAATTAACAATTCACCTTCTAGATTCTTTAATGCTTCTATATGCCTAATGCAAGGGTTCTCCCTGTGTCCCTTCCTTTTCTTGTTGGTAGCAGAAGGGGCTTAGCATGCTTATCAGACAAGAAAAAATTAAGGGACTTGAAAGGGATTTTGGTGGTTCATTATGTGCATATCACTCACTTGCTCTTTGTGGATGATATTTTGCTTTATTTCCATAGGTTTGTGAAAGAAATGTGAACTTTAGAGATCTATGTATTTTAGGGATACATGCATGGAAATAAACAAGAATAATTCTCTTCTTTTATTTAATGAGGTGGCAAATGATATTAAAGAATGGAATTATTTCTAGTGAAGTCTCGTGATTTAGAGCAAGGGTTGAATATTTGAGTTTTTTCTTAAAAACTAACAAGTGTTACTATTAGGACTAGATTTGATTTTATAATATATAAAGTGGAAGCTATAACATAAGCTAAAGTTATGCAATAGCCATCCTGAGGTATGTCAAACTCGTATTGAAACTCTTATTTATGAGAGAGCATACCTTCCAATAATTTTTTAAGAATTCAAATTGTTCCCACACTCTAAAGTGAAAAATTCATTCACACTAAACTTTTTATATACATAATTTATAAGAAAAATGCATGTAAACTTTACAGATATCTATCTTAAACTCTGATGTATTAAGCTCCAAGAATATTCTAATTTCTTGAAGTGTAAATTTTTTCTTGATGTGTAAAAAATTAAAAAATTTACACCCCCTTCCCACCTAAATTCAATTCTTATAAATGACATAATGATAAATTAACCCTATAACAAATAGTAAACCACCTTTTATAAAAAAAAATAAAAAATAAATACAGCCTTTGCAAATTACTCCCCAAGTAAAAGCATAAATCTACATGCATTACATGCATTTTATTTTTAGTCAGAGAAATACAAACTTTTAATTTTTTCTAACACTTATTCAATTTTCATTTCTTCAAATAAAACATATACTTCTACCACCTCATGGAAAGTTAAGCTAGACTCGTTACTTTCTGTCTTTCTGTCATTGCTCCAAAATATCTTGAGCCCTTTGATATGACATGGGACACCTTGAAAAATCTACAGTAGTTACCGTTGAAAGAATAATAGTCAGCCAAAATATAAAATTACAAGTGGAGAATCAGATTTATAAACAAGGGTACATTAAGTAAGAGACCGGCTTGGTCTTTTGGTTCCTGATCCATCTCCTCTTGACATAAGAGGTTTCAGATTCTTGCAGAAGGTAACCAAATCCGCATAGCATAAGTCTTCAAGAAAACGATCAAACTGAAGCACTAAATATGAAACGTTTATAAACCACTCTCCAATGGAAATCCTGAGCCAGGTTTCCTCCTCCTGGACAACCCGGCAGCGCTTGCCATTCCTTTGTGTTTATTCCATATTGCAACATCTTGTCACTGCCCCTCAGCATAAGCCATATGTTCTCAGAACCATCTCCTGTTACAAGAAAATCTGTACCCTCTGAGGATTCTACCATACTTTTAATCAAATCAGTTGGGGTGGTGTCAATGAGTTTCCACTTCCCTTTGGTATGGTTGAATTTCCAGAGGCCCAAAACAGAATGGCGAACTATGGGGAACCTCCCATACATCCCATTTGCACAAGCATTCCCTTTGAATCTTCCCACCAATATCATTCCTAAAGCACAGGGAACCACCGTGGGCAATGTTACATTATCTTTATTATTATAAACATAATCAGACTCCACTGCAGCAGGCAAAGACATCTCCAAATTAGGGGACGCAGCTAGGTCATAGCCGAGGGTGCCTGTTCTATTGAAAGGAGCCTCTGGGAAATAACAGAAATATTGTGAAGTAGCAGAATAAATGGTAACAGCCCTAGCACTGGGATGGCTAACACTCCTCAGAGGAGATGGAAACAACCTAGAATAGAGAACATAGGGAGGTTCAACAAGACCAATCTGCTTTACGGTCCAAAGATTCCTTCTGGAACTGTATTTAGCAACATGGATATAACTTTGGCCTCTCACACAATTCCCAAACAGATACACATTATACTTTCCATGGTGAACTATCATCTCGGCTGTTCCCTGCACAATCAGAGAGTTGAGAAATTCAAGATTGTTGCCACTGGGTCTGGAAATCCTTGGCAACTTTTTCACTTGGGCAGTCACAGGATTGACAACAAATAAACTGAAGTCGGATCGAGCCACCAAAAATAAACCTTGAGAGCCAGCTTTAATGCCAAGTGTTTTCAAGTTGCTATCCCAATCACAAGGAACCTTTATCAGAAACCAGCGTTTAGACATAACGCTGAAAGCCCACATGTCTAGGTTATTATTGTTAATCACAATGCATCTCTCACTTACCTGTCTCGACGTGATCTGAAACTCATCCTGGAAAGATTTGGATTCATAAACCTCATTCCAATCACCGCATACTGATCGGCAGGTTAGTAGATCTTCCAATGGCATTCTTAAGAATATGTTCTCCAAGATTTGAGGAGGAATTCGGATGGCATTAGATACTTTCTTTTTCGTTTCACTGGACATAATCCTTTTCTTCTCAAGAACATTGTAATATCGGTTAAACTCTTGAACCAGAAGATCCATTGGAATTCCTTCTGCGAAGCGAATTACTTCAGCTCTCCACTGAGGGGTGAAAACTGAAATTAATTTTGGATTCTCTTCAGATGATCTGTTATTTAATTTCCTCTTTCTTCCACTTTGATCTCTCTGCTGATTCTTTGAATGCTTTGAGATGAAATCTTGTGTCATTTGGAAGACAGATTCGGTCAGTTCTTCGGTGTGGCTCTCCATATCTTGAAAATCCCAATAAGATGCTTCCAAATACACGCGAAAACAGAAACCAAGAAATGAGAAAAGAAATATTTGCGACTTTTTCTCACATGAATTTCGCTGTATTATCAACTTATATAGAACGTTATGAGAAGGATGTTAATGGCTGAGACAAATATGTGATAGCACAATTTGAGCCGACGGGCTCTTTGCCAGGACAATTGTTTTTTCCCGGTAAAGCAAAGTTCAAATTCGTTAGGTCGGAGTTGGATTGTCTGCACGTACAATTCAGTTGAGTTTGTTGGGCTTCTTTAATTAATTAATACAATAAAATTTTGAATATATAAATATATATATATATTAATTAAAATTAAATTTAGATAATTTTTTTATAATATTCAATTACCCAAATAAAGAAACAAGCACACCATAATAGTTGTATACTTAGTATTTTAAGCCCATCATATAGTTGTATTTAATTAATATTTTAAAATCATAATAATTTTGATAATTTTATATATTTTTATATTATAAGTAGAAAAAAAATTATCTTAAATACATCTATCAAACAACCAAAAAGATCCCATTTTTGATAGATCGAAATTTGGAATAAATTTATATTAATTAATAAATTAATAATAATAATAAATAATAACAAATTTTTAAAATTTATATTAAAATTTTACAATAATAATTAATATTAAATAAAAATAACAAACTTCTTATAATTTAAAAAATATCATTTAAAATTAACTAAAATAAAAAACTTCTTATAATTTAAAAAATATTAATTAAAATTAACTAACACCTCCTAAGATGCATAAAACATGTACATGTACATGGTTTTGATGTTTGCCCATGAAATGATTTGGTACATTAGCAAGGTATCTTAAGCCTTATACATTACCCATGCATGGGCCTAGAGTCTAGATCTAATGATTGATTTAAGGGATGAGTTTCTTCATTCACAACATGGTTAAGATAAAGTAGCAAGGATCTTAGGCCGTAAATTAAATTTAGGCCTCATGGTTAAATTATGGGTCCATGACCATGACATAAAACCTTTATATGGAATCCACCCTATACATATATGATTTGATGTTTGGTGCACTATGAATGGGTTTTCTATCCTATAACATAAATCGAGGCTAAAACTTAGGGGCTTAGGCCCTAAACACTATTTCTTAGGGCTCGTGGGATATGCATTAGGCCTGAAGTCAAATGTATTTGATTGTTATTTTATAGGAGGCTTAACTAGGCTTTGTTTCCATTTTTTGTTCACTACTTGGATCACTGGTTTGTAATGCTAATTGAAGGAAGTTATGTTTATACAAATTCCTCGTACTGCTTCAACCCAATGATACTATAGTACACATTCAAGACAACATATATATTTTTATATGATTATATGGATTCTTGTGGCTACTAAATCTAATGCCCAACTTGTAGAACACATTGTGTGTGTCTATTGTTGTGTAAATGGCTTGGTCCATTCAAACAAATATATAATGATTAGACTAAAAAATTTATAGTAGTGATTCAATCAAGGCATTCAACTATAGGTAAGTCTCCAACTATGTAGTTAATGTAAAATCAAGTTGTGGTACATGAAGGAATGTAAGGAAGTGCGTGTGAGTCTACGGTTCAAATAGGCCTCGTAATTTCATCTCCAATAATAATGAAAACACCCAACATTCATACAATACCGTGTATCGACGATTAAACAATGCATCATATTGAGAAAGGGATGATTTAAGTGTAGATTCCACCAACAAATAAACAATAATTAATGTTGTAGTTGAAGACAAAAGACTCCAAGAAACATATCCTAGTATTGTGAGTGAAATCAATAATCCAACTAAAGGAGTTAATAGAGTACCCATGCATATTTTAACCCAACTTTTAATTAAAGCAATACCAACATTGCGGGAGTTTGAGTGGTTAATGGTGCTATAATTAAATAGCACCACTATAGAAACAATTACAAAACAATACAAACGCACATAATTTAACCATGCCATAGATGACAATGAATTTATCCAAGAAATCCAAATGGAAAAACTAACAAAGAAGTATTTTATGCTCATGAATTTACAACTAGAGTTGTGCACTCTCAACAAAGATTCATATATTCTTACTCACTAGCAATAACTTTGTAGATTTTTTTTAAAACTTAGAGACAATCTTTGTTCATTGTGGATAATCTCAAAATTCATTTATTTTCGATCCTTATAGATTTCATCCTTCATCTTTATCCTATTTCTCATTCTTCTTCCCAATTTTGCATTTGTTTCCATCCCTCTTGGTTGTTTTTGCCTCAAGAAAGAATTGTTTATTATTCCTTGAAATGCAAACCATCAAGTGATATGTTTCACATTCTTGTGGCCTCTAGACTTTGTTATTTAGTGGCCATTGACTTCAAAATTTTCCATTAATGTGTTGTTTTACAAAGCAAAGAGTTATTCAAATCCATTTCCAATGAGTAGGGGTGTTGGGGTTTTCCTTAAGTTATTGAATGAGTTGAACCATTGTGTCATTAGCTAACCATTCTTGTCAAACCTATACAAACCAATATATTATAGGCATGGATGAGGCAAAGAAGGACCCTTCCTACTCATATTCCCAAGAAAAAAGCGTAGGCCACCACATTCTCTTTTAGCTACTTGTATATGACCTCATAATCATAACTTAACATATTAATGACCCACTTGTGTTTCTATATTGATAAAAACCTTTATGTCAAAAATTGCTTCAACTTATGATGGTCTAGCTTGGTCAGAAAGTGTCCCCCAATGAGATAAGGGGGTCATGTATCAAGAGCATGAAGGATGGTCACCATTTCTTTCTCATAGGTGTACTTTTCCAAATTATGGTAACACAATGTTGGAACATGAAGAAAAAAAATAAGAGAAAAGAGATTCCAAGAGAATAGTGGTGGTGTCTAAAGACACCGTTACAACAATTAAGCACAAGCCATGATCCAAAATGTGGTGATATATTGATCTAAGCTACCATCAATAAATATATTTGGATATGGGCCAAACCAACATCCAAATGACCACATTAGTTATAATTGTCCATAGAAAGTGGATCTAAAATTGAAAGTGGACAAAATTTAGTTGATGGTTGAATCCCTTCAATTCGACAAGGTGAGGTTACATCAGAACCATTGGTTCCAACACCCCTCGTAAACTCAGCTTGGAGGAAAGAAAAAATTATGTAACATTCCCCCCTTAATTTGATCTGAACTACAAATGTTGATCAACCATGGTACAAAAACATACAACTACCACCAAACTGATCAAAATACAATATAGTAAATACTCCTTGAATAAGTTTGAAACAATGTCCATGTATTCATCCAATCCATCAAACAAAATTCTAATCTGTTGTCCAAAATAGTCCAAGTCGAGCAGTCGACTAGACAACAAGACATCATATCCAATTGGTCAATCGAATAGCCAATAAGAAACAAACAAAGGCAGTCTCTGTCAATAATACAGTCTCTATCCATCCATCAAAATATGTATTAGCATACACAACACTACTTAAATACATATCCCAACAAATCGTAAGCAACTCAGTCGAGCATAGTCCAGTCAATCCGAGCAAGTTGAGTTGATTCAACAAGAAACATTTGAGTCAACAAAATTTGAGTTTACATAGAAAATATATTCAATTCCTCCAATTTATCCCCCCATTAAATACGACTGAGGGATAATACAAACGTTAAACACCGTAATATCAGTCGAAACTTGATCAACAAACAATCTAGTCAAATATTCATTTGAATGTTACCACTGGTCAAATCTCATTTGAGTATTCTCAATTCAATCAACAACAATATCTAAGTCGATGAACATTCTAGTTGATACTCCAGTCTACTTTCATCTCTGGTCGAATCTCAGTCGACCATAAGCTTTGGTCGAATCTTAGTCAACTGCTCCAAAGCACTCAAAAGTAGGCAAGAGGAGCACTGTATGGCTGTACAGTCAATGATACACATATATATGAATCCGTCACGCATATGTTCAAGTTATTCCACGACCATTCATCAATCCAACCACACTCTATCCGAGTAGTTGGCATTGGTCCAGGATTTTGTCTTTCACATCTTTTCTGCAAAGTCCTGAAAGCATAACTTCCATATTTCTAAGAAGTCTAATTCCTGGGAAAAATTATTCGATTCTTAATGGCACAAATTTATGTTATGGTAGAACAGGTGATGCAGGCTCAGGTTCTGGTTCACCAATAGGAGTAAAAAAATCTTGCATGTCAATTGGAACAATATTCTCAATTTCTGGCTCATCAGAGACAACTAATTCATCAATCTTTTCAACACTTTCAACAATAGGGTTCCCTTCCAAAAACTAAGTTTGAACACCTCCAACAACAAATAACACTCTTCTTGTGTTGGAAAAACTAGGTGAAGCAACATCATATCCAAGACCTGTTCTTGGTTACATTGTTTCAAGGATAATAGGATCAGCAATACCTTGTCCATTCTTCCTGTAATATATTGAATTATTGAACCCCAAAGTGATTAAGTTTATCTATTAGCATTCGAATACTTTGTTAAAGATTTGAAATTAGATTAAATTTTTTTAATTAAGTCTTCTAATAAATTTGATAGAGCATACCTGAAGAAATGAGGGGGCTGTGGTCTCTATAGGATTAGGAGATTCATTACATAGATGCTTTATTGCACACAAGCTTTAGAAAACTCAAGAAAAAGATTAAATGAGCAAAAAGCCTAACTAAATGAATAGGTGGTACCTTCCTATAAACCTTAAAGAAATATTTACTAAAAATAGAATTCCACCAATACTAAAAGAAAGAAAAGAGAATAGAAAGGAAGGGGTGAAAAGGGGGAATTGCTTTGTTTTCCCTTGAATTCCAAGAAACAAAATAAGTGTACAAAGGTCAAGAGAAGGGAATAACACATGATCATGAGAGCTAATTGGCAAACTATTTGTGTTGAAAGATGACCAAATTCCTTCGAGTTCAGTCTAGCTCTAGAAATCTCTATGATTATAGAGTAAGAGCACCGATTGTTGATTGTAATTGGAAGGAGAGATGTCGGTTAAATCTGAACCATTAAAGGCTGGTAATACTTCTTGGATAGTTTGTGACAGTAACATAGATTCCATGAATCTTGTTGCCGTGAGTACCTGAAGGGTGCGAGGCGGGGATTTGGACGGGTGCGTTGACTAGTTACATAGGTTTCAGATTGAGTGCTTAATCATATAGAAACTTGAATACTTAGACCTAGAGGGACCATAACTCAACTCGGGGGTGATTGGCGACAAACAAACAAAGTACGTGTCTTCATCAATCTATGGTTGGGAAGTTCGCGAGAATTCTCGATCAATTAAAAAACAATCTACTAATCAGGCAAACATATAAGTATTATGTTTGTATGTTTACTAGTTATTGTGGAGATGCATGTATATATTTTCTTATGAATTTGTATAATTATTTTTACATAAATTACTAAAGAAATAAATAGGATATTTTACATGTTATGATTACTATATTTGATTGTTGATTATTACATAGGTGATTACTGCGAAATAACATATTTTACCTATAGAATGATTATATTTTATTGTTGATTATTATAGAGGTGAATACTACAAATATTTATGAGTATGTTGTGAATTTGAAATTAATTATGTATGTTATAGGTTATGGAATTATAAATCAAACATATGTATATGCTTAATTGTTTATTATGGGATATCAAATCAAGAAGGGAAAACCCTTGAACAAATATTACAAATATTCATATAACCTGTAACTATGATATTGACATGTTCGTGTACATTGATGTTGAGACATACTTAATCGTAAATACGGTAAAAACATATGATATGTGCATTGAGTCTTTATGTAAAGAAAATATAATGATTTTATAAATGATATTTAATGAGTAAAGTCTTGTGTAATATAACCAATGAACATAAGGGATATAATCCTTGTATTTACCATAAACATGTTATTTCTAATACATATGTTAAGGGGTAAATACTCTCATGTTTACAGTAGTCAAATATTATTGTGTAACTTACATGTGAAGCATATATGGATACATGCGAACTGTATATCACCAAAATGGGATTCTATGCAAAATGTATATCATAGATAAGGAAGATATATACGAAAAATATATAAATATACCTATGGTAAGCTATAATGCAAGCTATGCTTTTTGTACTTTTAAGAAAGGAATCATTGTAAAATGGCTAAGTGAGAGTCGAAGGGCTATTGCATATAAACAAAACCTCAACAGGGTTGAGATTGAGGAAATGTAGATATTCTTTAAACCGTATAAGTCACTATAAAATATATAAATATCAATGAAAAAATTTCACATTATGGAAATGCCATTACATTTTTGGTAAAACAAAAGAATGATTTCCTTCCATTCGTATATATATATATATATATAGGTGTTCCCATGAAGATGGTTAATACTTTTTGGCAAGCGGAGGGTGTGAGTTTGGTAAAAAATGAGCTTGATTGAGCTTTTTACAAGCCATCAATCGAGTTATATATATATATGAGTGTTCCCATGAAGATGGGTAACACTTTTTGGCAAACAAAGGGCATGAGTTTGGTAAAACATGAGCTTGTTTGAGCTTTTTACAAGCCCTCAATCGAGCTTTAAAAAGCTCGATCGAGGACTTAACCAAATGCTTGATCGAGAGTTAATAAAACGCTCGATTGAGATCGATAGCTTGATTGAGGGGTTTATTAACCCTTAATCGAGCAGTGAAAGCTCACTCGAGTGTTTGTGTTCAATAAATTTTTTAAAACAAAATGTCGTGGGATATTTCCCACTTGTGGAATGTAGAAAAGATCAATCGAGCTCCTACAATAGTTATTAAAATAAATGTAATGTACCCAAACCCCCTACTAGGCACACTAACTCAAATTTACAACTTGCACAAATAGATGGTAAGGTTGACACACTTACAAGGCTGCAAATAAGGTGGAATCAAGGTCAATACTTCGACAATTGCACTTTCGGTAGTATGTCGCACTTGGTTAGACTCCTTTGGCTAGGCCAAAGGCTTCAAGGCACTATCCCCAAGGCTTATGTGGAAAATCCATTACTTCCAGTGAAGTACTAGAAGTAATCAAACCTTAGGTAAGCTAAATTGATTGTCCCCAACCTGATATGGACTAAATAGGACTTGGCAATAAAGGTCTAATAGTAAAAATTTCATCTAATTTCAAAAGGAATAGATTTGGACTAGTGAACCCCGGATGCGGGTGGCACCCCAACCCATGTTCCCCAAGTGGTTAGAAGCGTGGGGAGGGAAGACATGATGAGTGGAGAATGGGAGGAGGAATATGTGGTAGCAAACAAAGATACAACTGGTAGCAGAAGGAATTAAGGTCGATCATGCAAAGGAGGGGAAGGTACGAGGAGAGGGAAGAAGAAGCATGGGGACAGTTAACAAGTAGGGACAACTTGGAAGGAATCGAGTGATTATTTATGGGCCATCAATGGTAGAAGGACCGGTTCAGTGGAGAAGAGGACCAGAGGAGTGTGTGGATTGGTGGCGGCGAAGCTGTTGATGGTAGAACGTGGGAAACATTAATACATAGTTTGAATGATGGAATGAATGCGATGACACATGCATTGAATTAGGGCAAGGGAGGAGAGGATATAAGAATGCAGACAAGGCATGAATTGGAGAAGAATGATGAACGTTACAGAATTGAAGCTTTGCTGCTAAGGTATAAGCTCGCCATTCTGCTTGTCAGAGAGATTGTAATGGCACCCCATTAGAGAATGAGGAGTAGGCGGGGTGGGAGAAGCAGGAGGGGGAAGCAACTTTTAGAAAATTAGGAAGAGAAGTGGTACATAAAGGATGTCCCACCTCATGTGGATGACTACATCTCGGCCATGGAGGAAGAAAAAATGCAAAATCGAATGGACGAACAAGGAGCATTGACGGGCTTCAGTCCATACTGGATGATGCGGAAGCTGCTAGCAAAAACAATGTGAGAAATGGAAAGCATAAGGGATGTGGTAATTTAGGTCCTGAATAACTTGAAGGATGACATGCTTCACGACCTGGTGTACATAGATGGAGTTCTTGGCATGACCAAGGCCCATTATGGGGGGAGCAGAGTTTAGGAGGAACCACCTCTGAACGACCCGGTGAGGACTGTCCCAGAGCATGAGGAACCAATGCATCCATTGTCATAGCACGAGCAAGAGGACGTTGCAAAGAAGGAGGTCACAGTTTGAGAGGCTGGTGGGCACCCAATTCATGAGGATGTAGACACCATGCAAGAGGCTACTGTCATCCGAACACAATACAAGGGTAAGGAAGATTTGAATACCAGTCGCTCCTTTTTTATTGTTTTGTATGTTTTGGAAACTCGTTGTCTCAAGCGTAAGAGAGAAGGGATATAAGCCTGAATTATGTAAGGAATGGAAATGGAGAAATGTAATGGGAGGTAAAAGGCACTTTTTTTTATAAATCCATTGATCTGGGATGGTCATGTTAAAGAAGGTTTTTCTTGGGGTAGTCAGACCATGAATAGGCAAAGGGAATTGTGGGGAAAAGGTTTGTAATGGGATGGGAGAAATATGCTTTTTCTCTATGCATGTGGGGAAGGGATGGGACACTTCAGGTTGTGGGTAACTTAGGGAAAATTCTCATCTCGGAAAGAGAATTTTTGTAACAATATGTACATATATATTGTTCAATAATTAAATAGTTCTTACTCTTACTCACAAAAAAACGATTTGGACTAGTGAAGATGATGATTTACAGATAATTTCGAATGGCCTATGCAGAATCCCTATTTCTATTCTGTAGGTGTGGATGGGATATAATACATCTGAATTAATTGATAGAACCTTCAATATTATAGATTAGTAATGCATTAGACAATTAAAATCATCCAAAATGGAAACTAGTTAATTTTTCGTTACTAGGGCGCAAACATTGAAACATGCAATTCCAAATGGTACTCAAGGGTCATGAAGTCTGAAATAAACTCAGTGGATTGGGCCAAACACCTGATATATAAAAGAATCATACTTCAATCATAATTTAAGGGGACACATTTAACAGTCAACCAGAGACAAACTTGAAACTTAAACAATGTTTTTCCATTTTTAACAATTTACAACATGAGACAATGTTGTACTAAAAATTGAGCAACTTGAGGAAAGGAAGAACACTATCTTTATTCATTTGAACAAGAGGAAATAATATACATCAATATGGCTACATTTTCAGCAGCAAAATTTAGAAGAGATAGATAATGGGAAGCTCAGAAAGTGCAGGAAGAGAGATAGGAGAATTGACTTTAGAACAATGAGTTTCCTTGCATACAATTTCATTCTCTTGAATGGATTTCCACTTTAGAGCTACAAATGAAATTATGAAGGGTGTCCAAAGGCTCCTATAGAACACTAATAGCAAAGAGAACGCACTGGAACAACCACCACAAGTGATCCAAATATCATTAAACCCCCAAACAACTGGAAGCTAGCTACCATAAATCACACCAAACTGATTGTTGCTAGCACCAAATCCAAACACCAAACCAACTATATTGGAGCTTGAATCAGAACTGCAAAAAATACAATTTTTTTGCACATGAATCTCAATGAAAAGGACTAGATGTCATCTTCCTCAAACTCTCACAGAAAGATCTCTCTATCTCTCAGCTGGATCAATGAATGCAAAGGGGCACATCACCCAATGTTAGCAAGGGGCACACCACCCAAGTCTTTGAGATGCACAGATCTATCAAGATGAATTCTCAAAATAACAAAAGATGTCAATGGGTGCGTTCAAACTTCTTTTATTGACCTTGGTTATCTTTTCTGCCTGCCTTTTAGGACTTGCCATCAATGCAATTCGAACCATAGGTGCATGGATGCTTGTTTTGGTATGTTGTTTTTACCTTGGACCTACTTGCCTTCATGAATTCACCCTCACTAGATAAAATTGAAACCTGTATATTTCTTAGAGCCTTTGTGTTAACAATCAAATTGACACCCTTAACTAAGTGGCGGATCAACATATGTTTACCATGCACCCGCGACAGGAAAGTCATGACACAAGTTCAATCATAGACTAATCCTCTCTGAGAAATGCATTAATTGTGTTTAAATCATCCTAAGTGGAGCAAAACGCCTAAAAACTATTCAAAAGTGGGTTTTCACTTGAAAATAATCAAAATGAGGAAAATGACTAATCCCACATTTAGAAGAGAAACCTAAGGCTCATCTCCCAATGCTATATAAGAAAGGCATGGGAGGCATGGTAAAAGGAGAAAAAAAGAGCAAAGGCATGCTGAGGAGATTCTGAAGGAAGGAGAAGAACTCCAAGTCTTCAAAAGCAAGGATGAAGGAAGGAGAATTTATGGCAAGGGAGGAGGCACTCACACCAGGATTCCTGATAATCATGTATCTTCTCCATTGTTTTAGCATGAATTGATTCAAGTTTCTGCCATTTTAGTGTTGAATGTTTTCTTATCTTGCATGACTTTAATTCTGAAATGTTCTTAGATCTTAATGAGTTTTGATTAATGAATCTAGATCTTAAGATGCTTATGATAATCTTTTCATTTCTGACATAGAGGCTCACCATCTCTTAGCAAAATAGTTTAATATGTATAGACAAGTCCCTGCACTAAATACTGTTATCATAACATTTCAGAATTATGAACTTTTAGGCGTTAACAGATCCCCCTTGATGTATGAGGTTCGGAGGGTACTGTAGAGGGTATTGTGAACTTTTGAGACATATATCTGACAGAAAGCCGAGGGCTGATAACATACTTTGAAAGTCTGGTTTAATTAAGGAACTATTTTGGCATGGTGTAAGATGCAAGAAAAGAGGAATATGAAGAAAGTAGAGGACCTGATCCATGGAGGATTGAAGAAGATATAAAGATGGAAAATGAATCTAGGAAGTGAATACTTAATTTGTTATGGTTTTATCTTAGTGAAGTCAAGAAGTTCTTCTAGCAAATTTTCACAAGGTTAAAGTTTTTTTAAGCTTGATGATGAACCAATGAGTGTCTTAAAGGAAAATTGGTTCTACAACAAAGGTTTAGCAAGCAAAGTTAAGGGTCTAGCGAAGGAAGGAGATACATTTTGTGTCTAGTAAACGAAGCAATTACAAGAATAAGGACAATCTTGGCATGCTTTACAAAACATATTTAGAAGAGTAAAGGATTGATTTTGTACACAGATTTCAAGGGACAACTTGGCCTAGTTTTTGAAGTAGTTTTGAGGATTGTATTTGACACATTTTTCAAGAATAGTTAAGGGCTAATTTTGAAAAGTTTAAAGTTCCATTGTAGACTATTTTTTGGACAAGTTGTGTGGACACTTATTGCAGAATTAAGGAAAATATTGGCACACTCTCCAAGTCAATATGGTGACAAGTAAAGGAAAGAATTGAAGGGAATTGGTTGCATATTTTTTACTGTGTTTGGAACAATATTTAGGAGAAGATTTGGGCTAGACATAAGAATTGTTTTTGGGCACCCTTGTGGACTGACTTGCTGGAAAATATGCAGAGAAGATTTAAAGAACTAAATAGAGCATATTTCTAAGGATATAAGGGAAAATCTGAAGGACTACCTACTGGGAAAGATACGACAGACTTGAGGACATAATTGTTGAGAATGATTGTGGAGAACTGGTTTGAGATTTGCATAGTGAATTTAGAGAAATATTGTATCTATTCAACAGTCTTGTAATTGAGAAAAGTTGAGAAAAAATGTATCTTACTATGAAAAAAGTTGGATTGTGAGGTAGAGTATTGAAGATAACATGCAATATCAACTGCTACATGAATATTGTGTTCAAGTGAAGAAATGATTTAAAGTTTATGGATTTAGGAGGTGAATTGTTATGGTGTAAAGGTGCTAATATATGAAAGTCAGGAAACCAAGAATATTGGTTGAGCGAGTTCTTTTGAAAAGGACGAGCGTACAATAGTACTGTATACCCAACTTTTTAGTTTACATGAAAAAGAGAGGAGTATGTTTGCTTAAGCATAGAACTTGAGAAGTTACTAGTGCAGATCTTGTAAAAAGGTTCAATGCCGATCTTAAAGAGTAGAGAGTATAAATTTTTATTTATAACTTATTACATAATTTGGACTAGTTGTAGATATCATTGCACACATTGAAGAGATATTATTAATATAATTGCAAAATAAGACTTTAGTGTTGAAATTCATGGAACAAATTGTTGAGTGTGGTTGAGTTTAAAGTATTCATTCTTTGACATTATCAAGGCATAGTTTTTCACTATGGCTTGGGATAGTCCTAATTAGGATTGAATCAAGTGTAAGAACACTTGGATGTTGAGCAAAATTTTAAGCAGTTTTACAGAATGATTGAAGCCTTGATGAGTTGAAGAAAGAAGTGCATTTAGCAATAGGTTGAATACAATAAACGATTTATGAACATATTTATGTGATTGAAAATGAGGAATCATGATAGGGAGAGAAAAAATAAACACTGTCATTAAAAAGAGTTGAGCCATACCGAATACTTAAGGTAGGGGGAGCAGAGATAGAGTCAATTTTGATGATTGGGTGAGCCATTTAGAATAGACAAACCCTTTGTCATTAATGTCATTGTGGGAGAATGAAGACGCAATAAAAACACAATGAAAACAAGGTGAGTTCAACTTAAGGGGGAGATTGTTATGCAAAGTCTAAAGAGAAAGTGTTTTACTATAGGTTGACATCAATGCCAAAGGGGGAGATTGTTGGAAGAAGTTATCATTGATGTCAACAGGTTCAAGGAATTGTTGAATTAATTAATGTCAAAGGAACAATAATAATGTGACAGTGAAAGACTTCAAGCAATGATAATGATAGGATTGTGGTTTGGTACCAAGTCTTGTTTCAGTACCAATTTTGATACCAGTTCCAATACCAATTTTAGTACAAGGAAAATGACAAGTAAGACAACCTAGTGAAAGGAAAGGGTTGGATATATGAGTCCAGGGGTTGAGTGTATATGAAATCACCTTGATAAAAGTTGAACTATGTATTTTTTGCATTGGAAGATGAGCACGTTGACCCTAACGCCATGATCAAGACAATCTCATGCTTTTAATCATGAGATTGAATGCTCACCAAATCAAGCTTTCTGTGCTAAGTAAAAAAGCCATGGTGATCAAGTAATTGTACCCCGTGGTGGTTGAAGAAACAAGTAAGGATCAATACGCTGGTCCACATGGAAAGGATATTCACCCTTCCTTAAAAAGTTAGTAAGATGGAAATGTTTTGGTCTGGTCCACCCATGAAGTATGATCACACATTGTGAATTTAAACTCGAATGTTGAAGAGAACAAGTAAACTCTCACTAAATAATTGAAGAGAAAATCAATTATAACAATACAAGTCGACACTTCCTTCAAGCCGTAAAGAGACATGTTAAAGAGATTACCAAGAAAACAAGTCATCTCTCCTCTTGACGTCAATGTAGAACTATTTTCTAAAATAATCCATGATAAATAATTAATGAGTCGGCTCATAATTTAAATAAAATTGAGTTTTAGTCAAACAATATAAATATCCATTAGCTCGACGCATTTGGGGTGAGATGGTAGATGAACACGATGTATTGCGATAAGAAAAGAATGCATTGAAGCTGTGAATGGTGAGTTGAATAAAGGAAACAAAGGAGTAGTGTAGTGATTCGTGATAAAATAAAAAGGAATAGCAATGAAGTGGGGAGTTCAACTACTTGTCGATCTGAGACATGCAGAGGAGATATAGTATATCACTGGCTTTTTGTGCATCTATACACAACAACAAAGAAGGTTGAACTTATTGCTAGGTTTGGCTTTGTATTTGCTCACAGATCAGAAGCAGAGGATAAGGTCGAGATATCTTGCATTGGTTGAATAAGCCTGGGGTTAAACACATCAAAGAATAAAGTGTAGGACTATCTAAAACAAAGTTGGATATGATCTACATTTAACATAATTTTGAAAGGCTTAAAGGCTTTCTCATGTGAGATAGTACAAATCAAATTTCTTGACTAACATATCATTGGGTATCTTCTTGGTCTCCATACTTATTTGTATATCCATACCAACAGAAGAGGTCTAATGTAAAAGGAAATTTAAGGGCTTGATCGTTGAGAAGTTTTTGAAGACATAGATCATTCATTGACGAAGCATTGAGTAACTGTATTATGAACCAGTAGAGAATATTTGAATGAGACTTGGAGAATCTAGTAACAACAACATTTCATTTTAGAAAGGAAGAACAAAGCACGTATGAATCTAAGGTTTATGTAGACCTGAATGAAGACATCATTACATAACTTATTGACAAATTGATTGAAGACTTAGAGTAGAATTCATGGGTAGAGATTTATCAATGGGAAACCACTAATCATGGGAAGAGAATTAGTAGTGGGAAAACATTACTTGTGGGATGAGATTTAGCAGTGGGCAATCATTGCTCATGGGAAGAGAGTTAGAAGTGGGAAACCATCATTCGTGGGCAGAGAAATGATAGTGGGAAACCATTGTTTGAGGCAAAAGATAATCTTTGTTTGTCAATGACAGAGGGAAGAAGATAACCAAGTGGTTTATCACTGATAGAGATCAACCAAAAGAAAGAGGATGACCACCAATTGGATGGAATCTACTCTATTGAGTTTTCCAATATACATTATTGAATTTTCATGTACATCTTGTGTACTACTTGTTGATGAGTTCTTATAAATGTTGATCTACATACAATTAATGAGAATATCTATTAATGTGTTTGAAGAAGTATTGATTGAGAAAAATTATTCAAAGAATAGGACGTTGATTCACCTCCCCCCTCTCAGTGTCCCTATTGTGTTCAATGAGAGAGAGAGAGAGGTGTATCTCTCAATTATGCTAGTTTTCCCGATAAAAGGTTTCTAAGGTAAATATTGTTTATTCTATGTGAATGTTCGATTGCTCTTTTATTTGTTTTAGATTATGTTAATATTGCTTCTTTGAAAAGGTTTATCAAACCCTTCAATCCACCTTCTACATTAGTGTGGAATGTAGAATGCACAAATAATGTATGCATAAGCATGAATACTATGATCAAGGTTCTACCTTCTACATTAGAGACTTGGTAGGAAATAAAAGAAAATAGGGGGAAATAAAGGAAGAGGCTAATGGTGAATAATAATACAAGGGTTTTATTAATATATTTTCCCCATTAGGGGGAAAGGAAGCAACATTGGAGGAGTTATGAAAAGGTCCAAAAATTCCTCCCTTAGTTTTTGGATCTTCTTGATATCTTTCAATGAATACAATGGTTGAGAGCTAAAAGACAATCCCCAATCAATCTTTCAACTAATAAAAGGGAAAGTCTTTATTGCCACAAATTTTAATTTAACGAGATATTAGTCATTGAAATAAAAGATCATGGAAATGGATTACATGATATCTAAATTAACAAGATCTGTTGAAAACATAGGTTTTCTTCCCTTCAAATAATATAAGCTCAAAATCAAACAAATTTTAAAATAATTGGAACATTCATCAAGGAACTTTAAATCAATAATTCATTCAAGATCAAACAAGTTGGAAAAGAAAGATTTTCTCCATATTCCTTGATTCAATCGCACAAAATTCATAAAAGCTAAATGGTTTTTTAAATAGTTCTTTGAGGAACTAAGATAAACAATTATACAATCCCAAGTACCAGTTCAAGATCATATGAAATAAAGTGGGATGAAAACCTTAACAAAATCTCAACAACTAATTCTTATACGTGAAATTTCAAATACTTTCACTCTGAAGGGGAGGGATGGGTATTCCACAAACTTGGAATAATATAGAAAGATCTTGAAGAAAAATACAAAACAATATCTATCTAAATATTCCAACAAACAAATCTTAAATTCTATTTAAACTTAAAGGGGCCTTGTGCTTCCCAAACATGGGATACCATAATGGAATGGGTTTTGATTCTATATTAAAATCTCCTTTTGGGGGGGGGGGGGAGTTTTGAGATTGTTGCAAAAGAGAATTTCATATACCAAATACGATGCCATAAAAAATGTCCAGGTCTTCTAAAAATTAGCCAACTAGTGGGAAATATCATTGGATATCAATTATGCCTAGTCAAAGACCACATATTTATTTACCACATAGTGCATAACAAGAAATCATACTTGAGAAACTTCCCTATACTCTTCTAACTAACAATACTTGCAAAAATCCATGCAACCTTCTAATATGGATCTATCAAGTATCTAGTGTCATATTAGTAGGCCATGACATTTTCAATAGTTAAGTGTGTCAACCAATTCATCATAATAGAAAACCTATCGTCATTTCCATCCATGAATGTATCAACATCCTTAATCTTTAACACCTTGGTTGGTGAAGGAATCTTGAACATATTCCTTAAGGTGGTGGGTGTCAAAGCAATAGGTTCCTTGTCATCTTCTTTCAAATTCATAATGCAATGCTCGACATCAAAAATTTTGGAACACCTGGGGACAAGCTCTTGAAATCATACGGTTTAGGACACATCCAACATTGGATAAACTTGATGTCTGCACCTTATAATCCTTTTAGAATCTTTCCTCCATATCCAAATGCCAGTTATAAGTTAGGGACCAATGGAATTCCTTGCCCCACTGAGCTAGGCTATTCAAAGTACCCCATAATAAGGCTCATGACTCCTTCTAAGTGCCATTTCTGATCATTTCCCTCTCAACTGTGAAACCCTTGGTAGAGTAACCTTGATCAATGGCAATGTTTCAAGCTATCCATGTTTAATTGTCAAATTCATGTGGCAATATGATTTTTAATAAACCTTCACCACCCTAGAGATTTGATAGTATCCTTAAAGGGGTATTTCCAAATATGGGATCAGTGCATCTTAAATGTAACAAAATGACCATCCCTGCCAAGACATAAATGAAACCACGAGCAATAATGAAGGTGTCAATCACTTGTATTTCACATGTAAAATGTGGGAGAGTGATTATGAGAAATTAAACTTAACTTTAGGTAACTGCACACTCTGAACTCTCCATGCGGAATGCAAAATGTGAGAACAAGGAATTCATGGAGGTGAACATTTTTGCACTTTGTTTGCATGTGGGATGTAGAATGGAAAAAAAAATATTGAACTAAAGGAAAACAACCCACACACTACACTCCGCATGCAAAATGCGTAGTAGGGGCATGGACTTGGGAGACACAAAACTTTGCACTTAGGACTCTACATGCATAATGTGAAATGGAGGTCTTCCAATTGAAGAAATAGATTTGCAATAAAATTAAAATTAAAATTAAAATTGAATTAAAAAAAATCTTTAACATGTTTTCACAACCATTAGCTAGAAACAGTTTAATATTAAAGCCATCAACAATTGAACTATCCACAACTCAAATTCCTCATCATTAACCTATATGTTGGAGATTTGCAAAGGAGGAAGAGGACTTTTTCTCATGGATGACTCGGGCCTTTTAATCTTTGTTGATCGAATCCTTTGGGGTTATCCAATAATGGGTTTCCTTTCATGGCGGATATAAATAGAAGAAGATAGAGACAAAGATTGGCAATATGATTGTAGTAAGGTGGAGAGTTATTGGCCAATAGAAATGAATAAAAGACTCTGTGTTTAGTTCCTCATTTGCAATTATATTCTATTAATTATTCTTCTCTATGTGTGATTTAGTTTTATTTTTCTGTGTATTTTTGTAGTAGGGAACAACCTTCCATGTATCATTTATGGATTTTATTCAACTCTGATGGACAATTCTTCACCATGACACTCATATTTGTCTTAGTTTTGATAGCTAACTTGAACCACCAAATCTTTATATTGTTACTTTGCTTAAGAAAATAACTATCAATAAAGCTTAGGAGTAACATAACCATGAGTTTCCTCAATATCATTTCAATCATATTTGATTAGTGATCTACTTGGCACTCCAATGTTGTATAAATATGGGGACTAGTATGTATCACATTGTTCATAGCATCAACCTCTTCGCATATTGTGAATAACTGATGTCTCTTATCTATATCACAATCATGTTAAAGAAATCTAGGTCCTTTTTACCTTAAAAACTAGCACTCTTCCACATTCTAATATAAGTGGACCCAATTTGGATACGTGGACCCAAATGAGCAACGTGGACCCAGTGGACCATATCTATGATTGGAAACTCTTCAAGGAAGTACACCCATTGTCACCTCAATGTAACCCTCTTCCTCTTTAGTTCATGCTCTTGGGACCATGGGATGCTCCCTAAAAAGAGGAAAGGATAGATCTATAATGGATAGTAGAAACCACTTCTATCCCTACAACACCTTATCATTGTTAGTATTCCAATGCCTAATGGAGTCAAGAAAAGATATGCACGATAAACCCCTTGAATTGGACAATTAGGGAAATGATGAATATGTAACTCATTGCGACCTAAGTGTATTCCCTTTAAGGCTACCGAGGAATCATGGTTGATGTTCCTCTCAAGAATTACCAATTTAATTTGATGAATTAGGGATAACCAAGAAACCCTACGATTTTGTTGGATTTGACCTAATTAGGGAAAGTAGAGGTGCTAAAGGCCTAACAAGAAAAACCCTTCAGGGAGGGATGTCTCACTTACAAGACAAAGCTTTCATGCATAAAAAAACATATTTTACTCTAACCTTGGATGTCTCTGATAATGTAAGAGAAAGAGAACCATAGATCTACCATAAACGAAGAAAAAGAGAGAAAAGAGCAACCTCCTAAAATCCCTTTCTTTAAACAAGCCTTGCAAGATTAAGTATCAACCTCAAACACCAAGAAACATGCCACATTGAAGCTTTAAGAGTGCAAATAAGAGAGAGCACACCACTATCCCAAGTAGACAAGAAGATATGGTGAAATGACTTTACTTGATCCCATGATCTTGAGTTAAAATGAGGAGGAGTTGCCTTATTTATATGCGACTTAGGCCAACTTCACCTCATTTACAACATAACCAACCTAAAACGTCTAAAATAACTTAAAATTATTTTTCGATGAGTTTTTTGGGGTTTGTCACTTGCAAGTTGGGGACTAAACCTCATACAACATAAAATTATGATAAAATATGATGAAATGTTGATCACGGGAGGAGGGTTTCATGCCCCATCTAACCCCAACATTGTGTTTTTTCCCTCAACACCCTCCTCCTTTAGGTGGTACAACCTCTTCAAAGGATGACATCTTCATCAATTCAACTTGCTTGAGCCAAGAGGAGGTCCAATACATAATAAAAATAGGTCCAAGCGGTCATAATGAGGTGTGCTAAAACGAGTATGACAACCATTACATGCACAATCACCTTATACAAAGCATAACCATGAGTTTGTGATATGAAAATAACTTTGAATTGCATGTGTAGAAACTTCAACAATTAACTTAAAAAGGCTTTAAATAACAAGCTTAAATGTGAGAGCTCAAATAACTAAAGCATAATAAAACAAGGGTAGAAAACCATGAAATTGAGACAATGGCAATTGATAATGGAGTTCATCCGATGTGGACTACGTCTCCGGTTGCACTTTCCAAATGGAGGAACCGATCTTATTGATATGAAGTCAAATGCCGCAACATCAACATATGATCTTCAACAGGTACAAAATGCCTTCATGCTGCTACAAAAGAGACTTAGGCTTCTCACAAAGAATCCTCTCGCTCTCCAAAAACTCATAAGAGTGGCTAAAATCCTCTTCAACCACTTACAACATGAGCAAAATTACAAACCTTTCCAAATGCATAATGGCATTATACCATTCTTCTCCACCTAAACTTCTCACCAATAATTATTGTCCCGTATGGAAAAAATACCGTTGAAAAATACCAAAGGATTCATAACTCTAATCCAAATTCATTGGGATTATGAATTATTTGATCCAACTCTAATGGAGATAAGAGATATACCATATAATATATTTTTCGGAATAAAATATATGGTAAATCAAATAAATCAAATATATCCAAAATCAAACCATAATATATATTATATATTGTTAAACTGCCTAATAAATGGGCATGGTGCATTGGCAAAGTATGTCAATGGGGGAGTGGAGGTTCCGGGTCAAACCTGTGAGCTACGCCCCTTTTGTAGTGTGGTGGCATGTATTATATAATACATTGCATGTTTTTTCAGACTTTGGATAAGGTTTGAAAAAATATATATATAACCATTGGTGGGATAGTTTGAAACTATAATATATGTGTTACCCATGGATCGTGGTGTTAGCTCCACGTTACAACAACCATAATATAGGAACAACCTATAATATAGGGGCTCCTTTTATCCACCAAATAAACCCAAACGCAAAGTTAAATAAAATATTCACCATATGCATAACAAGTGACATGTGAATAAACCCAAACAAAAAGTTAAATTAAATATTTACCATTTTCACAATAAGTGACATGTGATGGTTCACCATATGCATAACAAGTGACATGTGAATAAACGCAAACAAAAAGTTAAATTAAGTATTCACCATTTTCACAATAAGCGACATGTGATGGCGTAGTGATAAAACCATTGGTGTTGGTGGAGGTCATGGGTTCCACCCCTATCGACCCCAATCTTTTTGGTAGAGTATACAATAACAAGTCTAATTCGGACCTACCACGTGGCAAGTTTTGATTGGTCTACCTAAATATCTATGTGCCAAATGTTAGACTATGCCATGTCACTTGCAACTTGCCAACTCAGAAATGCCACATTATTTATAACTTGCCACGTTGTGCTATGTGGGGCTACCATGTCAACGTTGTCAAGCAATGCGACACTCTTCCAGTGGTGCCACATGGCATTTTTGTGCCATTTTTATTTGTTTGGACAAAACTTCAGAATGCGATATCTCGAGCATACTATGTCCATTTGAGATGAAACACGTGTTGTCGGAAATCTCTCGACGATCTCTATACGATGGTGTGCTTTTGTTCAACATTTAATGACTTCATTATGGATCGGTCAAAAAGATCATCCTTGATCAGTTTGGATAGGAGCCCCTAAGCTAAGTGTCCAAATGGAGTCATCCTAAGAAGCACCAGACACCAACCTAGAGCACAAATGGCCCAACATGATGTGGGACTTCTGCCCATCAAAGGGAAGTCAACAATACCACTAAGCCAACACTTCTTGGAATGAAAACCAAGAGGACCTACCATGACCATACCACGTGTCTTGAGCCCCACCAGACCAACACTTTACATAAATCAAGCCAAAACTTGGCCCTTTACATAGAAAAAAAGGACCACTCCTCTGTGGAAATATGATATGGCACATTGCAAAGTATCTCGAGGGTAATAGTCCCAATATCGTAGGGTCATACAATACTATCGCCTTTATAAATGCTTCCAAAGGTGTAATTTGGTAGATATATCATGAAAAATGTACTTGAAAGCGCTATTGTTTAAGAATAGAAAGAGATCCATAACTTTATTGACCTTGGGTGAGAATGATTACCTCAAATTGAACCTTATGCCATTAACTATATTCCCAAACATGTAGATGGCATGGTCACCTCATTTTCATTGCATATGAAGAAAAAGTGATAGTCCACTAGGGAGCTCCTAGAGCAATTGAAAACCATAACCTTAGTTTTGCTAATGTTCATTCTCAAGTGTTGAAGGTCAAGCATGCAAGTAGAGAGGATATTGCCAAGATATGAATAGACAAATATGGTACACTCTTCATTGTATTATATATCTATAGAGGTACATAATTGATAGAGTGTGATCATCTACAAGCAAGTCTCCTAGGGTTAAAATTAAAATATACATATCTAGGTAGATGATCAAGTGTGACCAAGCCCCTCGATGAATTACCTACAATGAGATAGGAAAAGTAAAATGAAAATGTTAATTACAATAATAATTCATTGTGTAACTTTGTCCACTAGGAACTTAGGGACTAAGTCTCCTTAGTTCCTCCCCATTGAGAAGAAATCATCTCTATATTTTGTTGATGGTATTTGTAGTCTAGCAAAAGACAACATATTTTGTAGGATCTATGTGTTGGATGGAATGTGTGAATGGAATACATGGAGAAGAACCTCTATTGAAAGGTGAGGTTATACAAACATTGGTGTTTGTGAGACGATGATATATCTTCAAAATTGAAGCACCATGTTTAACATGTATTGTTGAAGGGTAGTTGAAAAAGGGTGGGGTGATTAAGTATCACCAAGCCCCCAATGAATTACACACAAAGATGTAGGCAAATAAACTGATACATATTAACTAAAATTGAATTAAAGAGTCTATTTCTGCTAGGAATTTAAGGACTAAGTCTAATAAAAAACCAAAGCCTCTTAACATCACTGAAAAAAAAAAAAAATACACAGACCTTAGTACCCAATCTTTTTAACCCTGTGATCTTGATAGTAAAATAATAAAGCAGCATAGGATAAATGCAATGCCAATTAGTGATACTTGAAAGTTTGTCCATTCAAACTATTGTAACTTACATCTATCCTTTCACTAAGCTATGATGTGTGTCTCTATCTTTTCAAAATCATTGAGGACATACATGTGGCCCCATTTACACCCACTTGGGAGTTCATAACACTATCTTGAATTTAGCAAACCCTCAATTTCTCATCTAGAAAGGTCATTCTCTTCTTTTTGGTCAAAGCCATCAATCATAATGAGTCTTATAACTAATTTATCAAGTATGAGTGTTCCCATGAATATGGGTAACACTTTTTGGCAAGAAGAATGTGCGGGTTTGCGTGAAATGTAATCTCTATCAAGGGTTAGTTAACCTATCCATCAATATTTTTCCAATAGCTTGATTTTAAACTCTTGATTGAGCTATTGGAAAAAGCTCGTGTTAGTTAAACCCTTGATCGAGCTAATAGCTCCATAGATCAAGGTATTTTCCAACATACAAAAATATAAGTTATAGCACAAATATTTACTTCTAGCTAATAGTTATTTTATTTTTGATTTTTTTACTGAATATATTTTAAATATAAACATGTAATGGGTGGGGGTATTCACATTTAAATTTTGGGTCATAGAAACAAAATAATAAATATAATTCATCACATCAAATACTATGAAAAATTTATCATGGGATACCAAAACCATGGGCCATAAATCACTAACAACAAACATTCGTTAAGGTAATAACACATTATACAACTTGATGAAAAAAATTATACTCAAAATGAGAACTCTTGCCATAAAACCCATATTTTGCATCATAAACATAAAAAATAGCCCCCAAATCGAAAAGTGTTGCTACCAATAGCACCTTTTTTAGATAAAATTACGACTTTTTGGAAACAACGACCGATGTCTGTGAAATCAAACCCCAAATCAAAAAATTGGTGCTACCAGTAGCACCCTTTTTTCCAGGGCTAAAATTACGACTTTTTTAGAACCCCAGCCGATGTTGACACAACAAAACCCAAAATCAACCCCCGAATAAAACATTGATGCTACTAGTGGCTTGAGGTTCTTCCATTAGGTTCCTATTGCATGCATTTAGAAATCATGTATGGGGTAAGATTTTTTTTTTTTAATCTTTTAAATCAATTGTAAAAATATGAGAGCCCAATTTTAATTAAAAAATATAATTTTTTCTCGGAAAAATAAATGAATTTGAAAAAGAGATGAAAAAAAAGGAAAACAACATTTAAAAAAATTAAAATGTCTATTTTTTACTAAATATATTTGAAATTGAAAAAAAAAACCCACAAAATCAAAACTTAAAAAAAAGGAAAAATACAAATAGAAAAACTATTAAAAAAAAGAAAAAAGAAAAAACTAAAAAAAATACAAATATTACAAAATTTTTAAAAATAACAAAAATTAAATTAAATATAAAATATAATTTTTTAAACTAAACAATAATTAAAAAACAAACCATAGTTAAACAAAAAATTATAAAACAATAATTAAAAAATAAACAATAGTTAATTTTTTTAAAAAGAAATAAAAACTAAAACTTAATTAAAAACAAAAAAACAAAAAACATTGATATCTGGGGGGCAAGCCACCACCATGGCCCTCCCCCATCTTCCTACTCCTACCAGCTCCCACCACCACTTTTCTCTACCTTTCCTCACCGCCACCTCACCCTACCCCTCACCCCCTTGTTCCTCCTCTCCCCTACCCCTACCCCACTCCCCCTCGCCCACCCTATGCTACCCCCATCCCATCCTATTGCCTCCTCCCATCCCTCCCTCCCTCCCTCCTCTCCCCAGCCTCCATCCATCTCCATAGATTAAGAGACTACGAAACATAATATTAGATCCGAGCAAAGGAAGAACCCAAAATCATAATCAAAAGTATTGGATACCTCGTAGGGAAAATAATCAAATGCAACACAAAGACAAGAAGAACTAGGCTTCAAAGCACACTTATCTCATTTTTAATGTATGTACACATCAATACATATGAGATGACCCATGGATTTGTATTCCCATGATGTCTCTTGGACTTCTGAGATAACTCTTCATCTCTGCCTAACCTAACGGATTAAGTTCCAACAACCCCCCCTTAATCCAAAGCAGTGTATAGGAGTCCAAGCAGAGAGCTGAAATCTGGAGAAGGACAACTGCAAATGGCCAGGGAAAATTTTAAGAACCGTCCATAAATTTATATGTATAATAATTGGGTGAATCCTCTTGGTAAGTAGGAAAAATCGAAGGCTAATTGATCAATAAAAAATGCAAATATATATATTTTTGGCGAATGTTTCATTGAATTATAAAATATTTGGAAAATATTGACGAATATTTCACTAAATTATAAAATCTTTGTAAAATTTTGATTAATCGTTTACTGATATATATATATATATCGAATCAATAATTATATTTAAAATAAATATATTAATATTTGGTATTGAAACATAAAGATTTCAATTCCTCTAAATCACACTCAACACTGTATAAAATATCCTAATCCATTAATATTGATAAACATATTTAAAAATTAAAAATTAAGTTATTTTCTATTACAAAATATCTAAAATCAATTTAAATCCATCTTATTAAAATATTTTTATGAACCAAATCTTATTGAAAAATGATTTAGTGTCATCAAATCTAATTATTGAAGAAGTTTTTACACAATTAAAAAATATTAAATATGATTTGGCTTAACAAAAAGACTAATGAATTGAAAATACAAAAACACACTATATTGGAAAAGAATAAGTTAATAAGTATAATTAAATGGAATGTGTTATTATCATTTTTAATTAAAACAATAATGCACTAAAAAAATATTAATTATTTTCTATTACAAAATATCTAAAATCAATTTAAGTCCTTCTTATTATTATATTTATATGAGCCAAATCATAATGACCAACTATTTAGTTTCATCAAATCTAATCATTGAATAAGTTTTTAAATAGTTAAAAATATTAAATATGATTTGATATAATAAAAGTATTATTGATTTGGAAATAAAAAAACACACTATATGGAAAATAAAATGTTAATAAGTAGAATTGAATGGAATGCGTCATTATCTTTTTTTAATTAAAACAATAAAATACTTAAAAATTGAATATAGCAATTATTTGTTCATTTACCTACAATGATATGATGCCAATGCAATTGAAGTTTTAAGAGAAATTAACAAACTAAAATGAATTTATCAAATAAAATAAAGATTTAATTTATCAAATGGAAAGTAAAAAATTGGATTGGTAACTAATTTTAATAATATAACAAAATAATAAAAATACTCTTAACATGGAAATTGAAATAATGCTTTTCCGTAGAATTTACCCTGATTATCTTAAGAAAAAAATTGGATCTTCTAAATACCATGGAGTTACTCAAGTCCTTAAATATGATTTACTATATGCAATACCATGGACAAATACCACGAGTTATTCAAAACCATGGGTCCATAAACAACAAAACAAAACAGTGAATCCATTATTTACAGAATAAATGTTACTTTAATAATTTTGTAATGAAATCTTGGGTGAACTACTCATAAAAAAAACCTTGATTCCGATGAATTGGGGCAAAATGGAGGATCCACAGTGAATTATAGAGGGCTAACATATATTACCATGAATTTTATTTATATTTTTGGATGGACTAAATAGTTTACATATTAAAAAATTAATTAATTTTAGGGTGAATATGTTAAAATATTTTAAAATATCTCTATATAAAAATTCGTCCATTCAAAATTTAAAACCCTACTATTTCGCCCATGGGTGAAGTTTCACCCCTAAAATTTTCCTTGCAAATGGATAAAGGAGCTTTCTGAATCAAAGTCTACATGACTTATACTAAATAGATGGTTTAAGGATGACTACAAACCTTGGAACTTGGCACTAACTCTGATTTTGACTTAGCGGTTCTCTAAAACTTGGATCTAACTTAGGTTCTTGCTCAACAATTCTCGCTGGAACATGGCTCTAGGGCTCATCGATTCCTTGTGGAAATGGTAGTTTAAGGACCACCAAAAACTAATACTTAGCATAAGCAACAGGAAGCTAATGTATTCTACAGAATGGGTGGTTTTAGGCTGACCACAAACTTTGAAACTTGGCTTTGACTCTAGTTCAAGATTTCTTATTCTGGCTCACTTGTCTGTGACCGTCAGTCATTCCCCCTTGTCAAGAACAAGGTGAGGAGAAGAAGATCTCTCAACTGCAAGATGCGTCATTAATCCAAAACAAATTCTTTGGCATGAAATAAATATTCTTGGTTTTTTATGACCATTGCCAATAAACAATCCACCCATAGTGAATCTTCTCTTTTGCATTTTTCTTACACATGAAGCATATTTATAAAGAGTGGTTATGCTTTCCACAATACTTACAAGGATGAATATCAAAACACTTATCTTTCATATGGCCAATTATATCACAATGTTGACATTTGGAAGTCTGAACTGGAGTAGATGAAGTTGAAATTTCTTTTAAGAACCCAACACTCTAAAACTAAATTGGTATGGTGAAATCTGGAATGTGAAATGTCACTTCCTTGTCGTATATAAGATTGGTTCTATGCTTGTTGTGTACAATTTCTTCCCAAGGTATGATGATGGAATTGGAAAAAACAAGTTGAACATGTGTATGGAGAACATCATCTTGCTTTTCTTTTGCTTCTGAAGTGGAGCCATTGATTTGCTCATGTGCTTCTGAAGAGGCATCATTATGTGTAGGATGTTGAAAGGAATCATAAAGAGGATTGTTCTGAACATGAACAAGTTTAGAATGTATTTCTTCTTGCTGGAGTTGTCATTCAAGATGAAAAAACTCAAGTGTGTCCAGTGAATCTTGTACACAATTTCGAATATGAGTGAGAGCGGTCCCATCGATCATGACAACATTGTCGACATAAGAGAGAAGTAGAGTGTTTAGTAACTCTACTAAACCATTTATTACAACCATTGATAAACCATCACTTAAGACTTAAATAAAGAAGAGCTTCTTGTAGTGCCACCCTTTTACAAATAGACTCAACAACTAAGACTCCAACTCAGACAATGAAACGGTATTAGATAGAATCAACAGTGCACCCGTTAACAACACAAATAAACTCAGAAAACAATTGCAAGTACAAGTGAAATGACAGAAAAATCATTGTTTGCAAGTTACAATTTTGAAGCTGAATCTGAAACTGAGTTGATCTTAAAAAATAATTATTGTAATGTCCCCATCCAAATAAATCACTAGAAGGGAAAATTCCACCAATTTACTAGTTCCCTAGGTTGGGGTGGAAACATTTAGATTTGGAATAAGGGAACTATAAAACCCCAAATGGACATTAGCTTGACAAAAATATATTAAAATGGGGCTAAATAAATATTTATGATAGGAAAATAAGGTGGCGCTTGGTCATGAGGGCACATTGGTGGTGTGGGACCCACACAAGCAAGATTCTCCATGCCACATGGCATCCTACTCTCACCCATTCGAATCCAAGGTGGAGTCTAACGTTCTTGGGGGAGTTGGAAGGGAATTTTACTTGGCATAACTCAATGAGGTTCAAATTTGAGAGGAAGAATAACTCCAATGGATGAGGAAGAGGCATCTTAGAGGTATTGTGACCCTTGGGCTAGATTCCCTAGCTTCTATGACAACAATGATGAAGATGCTATGACACTTATGACAAGGATCAGACCTGATTGTTGACATCTGACCTATATGACATTTCAGGGCTAAAAATAGCCTCCAAGAAGGCGCACAAGGGAGTTAGAACAGCCAAATATTCCTCCATTCGAATTGATGGAAGAGGGAGGCTAGGAATTGTTGGACAAGTGACACACATTAGAATCTCTCCCCAATTTGAGTTGGCATGAAGCTCTTGGAGGGAATTCGAACCATGGCGGGATTGGGAAGTTAATAAAAGACAAGAACAAAGAAGGAGAGGGGATTTTGATCATTTATCATTTGGTAATTTGTAGAGCATAGCTTGTCCATGCAAGTTGAGTGTTTATTCTATTTTTCTTAGCACCAATTTCGAGGGTGAAAGATTCCCATCCTAATTGGAAATTGGAGAGGCCATTCAGACCTTTCATTTGGAGCTGCAATGAAGTCATTTTTTATAGTTTGAAGCTATAGGGCTGCTCGTAATCATATCTTCTTCAACTTGTTCCCACATCTCTCTCACTCTTCTCTTCATATTCTTTCTCTTGGAGGAATGGCGCACATGGTGAGATGATGATATATTTGGGGAAGTCCAAGGGGCCCCATTTATTTGTAATGTGATTTATACACTCTATATTTGATGCTCAGATGAACCTCAGATTGAAACTCCAAGTGAAACTATGTAAACATATCAAACTATGTAAACATATCAAACTATGTATGAATGGTGCCATTTTCCCATATATCTTGTTGTAAGAGCTTGAAGTTGTTTGATATGGAATTATTTTAGTCAATATCAGTGGTTTTATTTATTTTTGGAGAGCCATTAATGTATTGAATAAGTTTCATGAACCTTATGCAAGTCTTTGGAACATTTCTCTCAAATTTCATAGCAAGTTATAATGTTTTTCTCTCATTTCCCCCTATGTTAAGACATGTTTACAGATCTCTGATTTATGGGAGTTGTAGCAGAATTTAGGAACTGATTAATGATGCATTTGGGTTCCCATTGAAGTTAGATAACTAATCCATGTCTCTATTCTAAAATTTGGGAGGGTCGTACTACATTTCGGAAGCCATTAGTGACCTCTACCCTAGGGGGTTTGAACCTCAAAATTACTAGTAAATTCCCTATTTTCTCCTGATTGCAAATGAATGTTGTAGAAGTATTTTGAGAGTTTCCAAGCACCTATACGCATCATTTTTATGTCCTAATACCCTTCAAGTAACTTCAGAACCAATTCGAGATCCTTAGGAGCCATTTGGAATCGTTTGGGTAATCACTAGTCCAAGGTTCGAATTGACCAAAAAATTGAAATTTTTTCAATTTTTCCAAATTATTAAAAAGGGACACTACAAGTGGTATCATAGCATGGTCCTTGCACCTGTTTTGGGTGACCATTTATGAGGTCAAGAAGTCATCCCCCACCCTTAGACACATAAACTAAAAGTACCTTTGGTGAAGAGGAAGAAGAAGGAGAAGAGGTGCACTCTGTTGAGACTATGGCTAAGGATGAGAAATGAACTTTTGATATGGAGGAGAATGACATGACAAGGTAGATAATGCAAGGGTTCGAATTGATGGATAGTAAAATTGGTAGCAAATTAGCAATAGGTGGCAACAGTAGTTCCTCTAGTGAGGAAAAGAAGGCAGTTGGTGGAAGCATTTTCCCAAGGACAGGGTCTCATATTCGACCCAAGGAATTTCAGAGCTCAATAAGAGTCACCACACCCAATTTTCTTGAGACTAAAGAGGACCTTCACACCCAATTTGGAATGCAAGAAGTTCCAGCAGAATGGCAGCAGTTGAGTGAAGATTGTAGGAGGACCTTACCATTTGATCAATTCTTTATTATCTCAAACAAGCTCAAGATGAGGGGAGGTAGTAGAACTCCTTTCCAAAACAAAGAATTGAATTATGCCATAGGTAAAATACCCCTTCCTACCTTTGATGGCTCATCTCAAAGTTCTGCAAATACTTGGATACAAAAGTTAGATGTATATTTTCAGTTGAATCCAATGATTGGTGGTTCCATGGGATTAAAACCTTGGGACATGATCAGGTCACAACACATGAAGAATTTGTTAACATGTTATTGGAAATATTCAAGCAAAGAGACCCTGAAATGCCTTTCAAGGAACTAGCATAGTTGAAGAAAATGGGAACCCCCGATGAGTACATGTTGGAATTTAAAAAACTATCAGTTAAGGTAGCTGATATATCTATGGTTCGATTGGCATTGCTATTTACTGAAGGTTTGGCTGAACCTATGAAAGGTTTAGTTAAATCCCACAAACCTACTTCATTGAAAGATGTCATGAACTTGGCAAGGGATTTGCAAAATGTGCTACCCAAGACAAAGTATCCCCCCAAGCCCAACTTTCCTTCCAAGTATAGATTTGACAAGAAGCCATGGCAAAAATATGCATTTGGAAAATACAAGAAAGAGAGACCAAGCAAGGAAGAAATTAGAATAAATAAAGTATGCTACACATGCTTCCAACCATGGGTACCAGGGCATAAATGTGCTAAGGGGAAAGCACAATTCAATGAAGTATTTTCTGATGATAAAGAGGAAGGGAACATGGAGGAAGAAGAACATATTTAATCCTAAGAAGAGGGATATGACATAGCAGAAGAATATCATCCATCACCTGAAAAAGGGAGAGTGGCAGTGCTTTCAGGAGTGCCTCGTTTTCACACCATTCGATGCAAGGGAGTGGTGCAAGGGAAAAGCGTTTCGGTATTGGTAGATGGAGGAGCCACCCATAAATTCATTGATGCAGCCTTAGTGGAGAGGATAAATTTACCTACTGAAGAATTCAATGGGTTCATAGTCATCATTCCAGTTAACAATTCTATGGAATGCAAAACATGGATTCCAAAGCTACAACTCACCATACGAAATTACACATTTTCTAATAGCTTTATGTGGTTGATGTTGTTGATACAAATGTGGTCTTGGGAGTGCAATGGTTGTACCCTATAGAAGAACATACAGTGAACTACCAAATACCTGAAATGAAATTCAAATATTTAGAAGGAAAACAAAGGGTAGTGAGAGGAATGCACACCTATCCTAACCAAGTGGTGTCTTCCCACAATATGAGGTCCATATTGAGGCATGGGGATATTGAATGGGATGTTGAATGTTTCGTCACTTCCCCCAAGCCAAACATAAAGATTGCAGAACGTCCAAGGGAGATAAGGAAACTACTACAAAAATATGAAAAGGTTTTTGGAGATCTTCGTCCTGGAAGGCCACTTGACAGAGGAGTTGAGCACGCCATTGTTTTGGAGGTGGGTACTTCACCTATAAAAATACCACCATATAGACATCCAAAAAGGTTCAGAGATGAGATTTAGAATTCTATTCAAGAGGTTCGAATTGATGTCTAGTCAAATTGGTAGCAAATTGGCAATAGGTGGCAACAGTAGTTCCTCTAGTGAGGAAAAGAAGGCAGTTGGTGGAAGCATTTTCTCAAGGACAGGGCCTCATAATCAACCCAAGAAATTTCAGAGCTCAATAAGAGCCACCACACCCAATTTTCTTGAGACTAAAGAGGACCTTCACACCCAATTTGGAATGCAAGAATTTCTAGTAGAATGGCAGCAGTTGAGTGAAGATTGTAGGAGGACCTTACCATTTGATCAATTCTTTATTATCTCAAAGAAGCTCAAGATGAGGGGAGGCAGTAGAACTCCTTTCCAAAACAAAGAATTGAATTATGCCATAGGTAAAATACCCCTTCCTACCTTTAATGGCTCATCTCAAAGTTCTGCAAATACTTGGATACAAAAGTTAGATGTATATTTTCAGTTGAATCCAATGATTGGTGGTTCCATGGGATTAAAACCTTGGGACATGATCAGGTTACAACATATGAATAATTTGTTAACAGTTCATTGGAAATAGTCAAGCAAAAAGACCCTGAAATGCCTTTCAAGGAACTAGCATAGTTGAAGCAAATGGGAACCCCCGATGAGTACATGTTGGAATTTAAAAAACTATCAGTTAAGGTGGCTGATATATCTATGGTTCGATTGGTATTGCTATTTATTGAAGGTTTGGCTGAACCTTTGAAAGGTTTAGTTAAATCCCACAAACCTACTTCATTGAAAGATTCCATGAACTTGGCAAGGGATCTGCAAAATGTGATACCCAAGACAAAGTATCCCCCCAAGCCCAAATTTCCTTCCAAGTATAGATTTGACAAGAAGCCATGGAAAAGGATGCATTTGGAAAAGACAAGAAAGAGGGACCAAGCAAGGAAGAAATCAAAAGAAATAAACTGTGCTACACATGCTTCCAACTATGGGTACCAGGGCATAAATATGCTAAGGGGAAAGCACAATTCAATGAAGTATTTTCTGATGATAAAGAGGAAGGGTACAAGGAGGAAGAAGAACATATTTCATCCTAGGAAGAGGGATATGACACAGCAGAAGAATATCATCCATCACCTGAAAAAGGGAGAATGGCAGTGCTTTCAGGAGTGCCTCATTTTCACCCCATTCGATGCAAGGGAGTGGTACAAGGGAAAAGCGTTTCAGTATTGGTAGATGGAGGAGCCAACCATAAATTCATTGATGCAGCGTTAGTGGAGAGGAGAAATTTACCCACTGAAGAATTCAATGGGTTCACAGCCATCATTCCAGTTAACAATTCTATGGAATGCAAAACATGGATTCCAAAGCTACAACTCACCATACGAAATTACACATTTTCTGATAGCTTTTATGTGGTTGATGTTGTAGATACAAATGTGGTCTAGAGAGTGCAATGGTTGTACTCTATAGGAGAACATACAGTGAACTACCAAATACCTAAAATGAAATTCAAAGATTCAAAAGGAAAACAAAGGGTAGTGAGAGGAATGCACACCTATCCTAACCAAGTGGTGTCTTCCCACAGTATGAGGTCCATATTGAGGCATGGGGATGTTGAATGTTTCGTCACTTCCCCCAAGCCAAACATAAAGATTGCAGGACATCCAAGGGAGATAAGGAAACTACTACAAAAATATGAAAAGGTTTTTGGAGATCTTCCTACTGGAAGGCCACCTGACAGAGGAGTTGAGCACACCATTGTTTGGGAGGTGGGTACTTCACCTATACAAATACCACCATATAGACACCCAAAAAGGTTCAGAGTTGAGATTTATAATTCTATTCAAGAGGTTCGAATTGATGGCTAGTCAAATTGGTAGCAAATTGGCAATAGGTGGCAACAGTAGTTCCTCTAGTGAGGAAAAGAAGGCAGTTGGTGGAAGCATTTTCTCAAGGACAGGGCCTCATAATCGACCCAAGGAATTTCATAGCTCAATAAGAGTCACCACACCCAATTTTCTTGAGACTAAAGAGGACCTTCACACCCAATTTGGAATGCAAGAAGTTCTAGCAGAATGGAAGCAGTTGAGTGAAGATTGTAGGAGGACCTTACCATTTGATCAATTCTTTATTATCTCAAACAAGCTCAAGATGAGGGGAGGCAGTATAACTCCTTTCCAAAACAAAGAATTGAATTATGCCATAGGTAAAATACCCCTTCCTACCTTTGATGGCTCATCTCAAATTTCTGCAAATACTTGGATACAAAAGTTAGATGTATATTTTTAGTTGAATCCAATGATTGGTGGTTCCATGGGATTAAAACCTTGGGACATGATTAGGTCACAACATATGAATAATTTGTTAACAGGTTATTGGAAAGATTCAAGCAAAAAGACCTTGAAATGCCTTTCAAGGAACTAGCATAGTTGAAGCAAATGGGAACCCCCGATGAGTACATGTTGGAATTTAAAAACTATAAGTTAAGGTGGTTGATATATCTATGGTTTGATTGGTATTGCTATTTACTAAAGGTTTGGCTGAACCTTTTAAAGGTTTAGTTAAATCCCACAAACCTAATTCATTGAAAGATGCCATGAACTTGGAAAGGGATCTGCAAAATGTGCTACCCAAGACAAAGTATCCCCCAAGCCCAAATTTCCTTCCAAGTATAGATTTGACAAGAAGCCATGGCAAAAAGATGCATTTGGAAAAGACAAGAAAGAGGGACCAAGCAAGGAAGAAATCAGAAGAAATAAACTATGCTACACATGCTTCCAACCATGGGTACCAGGGAATAAATGTGGTAAGGGGAAAGCACAATTCAATGAAGTATTTTCTGATGATAAAGAGGAAGGGAACATGGAGGAAGAAGAACATATTTCATCCTAGGAAGAGGGATATGACACAGTATAAGAATATCATCCATCACCTGAAAAAGGGAGAATGGCAGTGCTTTTAGGAGTGCCTCGTTTTCACACCATTCGATGCAAGGGAGTGGTACAAGGGAAAATCATTTCGGTATTGGTAGATGGAGGAGCCTCCCATAAATTCATTGATGTAGCCTTAGTGGAGAGGAGAAATTTACCTACTGAAGAATTCAATGGGTTAACAGTCATCATTCCAGTTAACAATTCTATGGAATGCAAAACATGGATTCCAAAGCTACAACTCACCATACGAAATTACACATTTTCTGATAGCTTTTATGTGGTTGATGTTGTTGATACAAATGTGGTCTTGGGAGTGCAATGGTTGTACTCTATAGGAGAACATACAGTGAACTACCAAATACCTGAAATGAAATTCAAAGATTCAGAAGGAAAACAAAGGGTACTGAGAGGAATGCACACATATCCTAACCAAGTGTTGTCTTCCCATAGTATGAGGTCCATATTGAGGCATGGGGATATTGAATGGGATGTTGAATGTTTCGTCACTTCCCCCAAGACAAACATAAATATTGCAGAACATCGAAGGGAGATAAGCAAACTACTACAAAAATATGAAAAGGTTTTTGGAGATCTTCCTCCTGGAAGGCCACCTCACAGAGGAGTTGAGCACACCATTGTTTTGGAGGTGGGTACTTCACCTATACAAATACCACCATATAGACACCCAAAAAGGTTTAGAGATGAGATTTAGAATTCTATTCAAGAGGTTCAAATTGATGGCTAGTCAAATTGGTAGCAAATTGGCAATAGGTGGCAACAGTAGTTCCTCTAGTGAGGAAAAGAAGGTAGTTGGTGGAATCATTTTCTCAAGGATAGGGCCTCATAATCGATCCAAGGAATTTTAGAGCTCAATAAGAGCCACCACACCCAATTTTATTGAGACTAAAGAGGACCTTCACACCCAATTTGGAATGCAAGAAGTTCTAGCAGAATGGAAGCAGTTGAGTGAAGATTGTATTAGGACCTTACCATTTGATCAATTCTTTATCATCTCAAACAAGCTCAAGACGAGGGGAGCCAGTAGAACTCCTTTCCAAAACAAAGAATTGAATTATGCCATAGGTAAAATACCCCTTCATACCTTTGATGGCTCATCTCAAAGTTCTGCAAATACTTGGATACAAAAGTTAGATGTATATTTTCAGCTGAATCCAATGATTGGTGGTTCCATGGGATTAAAACCTTGGGACATGATCAGGTCACAACATATGAAGAATTTTTTAACAGGTTATTGGAAAGATTCAAGCAAAAAGACTCTGAAATGCCTTTCAAGGAACTAGCATAGTTGAAGCAAATGGGAACCCCCGATGAGTACATGTTGGAGTTTAAAAAACTATCAGTTAATGTGGCTGATATATCTATGGTTCGCTTGGTATTTCTATTTACTGAAGGTTTGGCTAAACCTATGAAAGGTTTAGTTAAATCCCACAAACCTACTTCATTGAAAGGTACCATGAACTTGGAAAGGGATTTGCAAAATGTGCTACCCAAGACAAAGTATCCCCTCAAGCCCAACTTTCCTTCCAAGTATAGATTTGATAAGAAGCCATGGAAAAAAGATGCATTTGGAAAAGACAAGAAAGAGGGACCAATCAAGGAATAAATCAGAATAAATAAACTATGCTACACATGCTTCCAACCATGGGTACCAGGGCATAAATATGCTAAGGGGAAAGCACAATTCAATGAAGTATTTTTTGATGATAAAGAGGAAGGGAACATGGAGGAGGAAGAACATATTTCATCCCAAGAAGAGGGATATGACACAGCAGAAGAATATCATCCATCACCTGAAAAAGGGAGAATGGTAGTGCTTTCAGGAGTGCCTCGTTTTCACACCATTCGATGCAAGGGAGTGGTACAAGGGAAAAGCATTTCGGTATTGGTAGATGGAGGAGCCACCCATAAATTCATTGATGTAGCCTTAGCGGAGAGGAGAAATTTACCTACTGAAGAATTCAATGGGTTAACAGTCATCATTCCAGTTAACAATTCTATGGAATGCAAAACATGGATTCCAAAGCTACAACTCACCATACGAAATTACACATTTTCTGATAGCTTTTATGTGGTTGATGTTGTTGATACAAATGTGGTCTTGGGAGTGCAATGGTTGTACTCTATAGGAGAACATACAGTGAACTACCAAATACCTGAAATGAAATTCAAAGATTCAGAAGGAAAACAAAGGGTAGTGAGAGGAATGCACACCTATCCTAACCAAGTGGTGTCTTCCCACAGTATGAGGTCCATATTGAGGCATGGGGATATTAACAATTCTATGGAATGCAAAACATGGATTCCAAAGCTACAACTCACCATACGAAATTACACATTTTCTGATAGCTTTTATGTGGTTGATGTTGTTGATACAAATGTGGTCTTGGGAGTGCAATGGTTGTACTCTATAGGAGAACATACAGTGAACTACCAAATACCTGAAATGAAATTCAAAGATTCAGAAGGAAAACAAAGGGTAGTGAGAGGAATGCACACCTATCCTAACCAAGTGGTGTCTTCCCACAGTATGAGGTCCATATTGAGGCATGGGGATATTGAATGGGATGTTGAATGTTTTGTCACTTCCCCCAAGCCAAACATAAAGATTGCAAAACATCCAAGGGAGATAAGGAAACTACTACAAAAATATGAAAAGGTTTCTGGAGATCTTCCTACTGGAAGGCCACCTGACAGAGGAGTTGAACACACCATTGTTTTGGAGGTGGGTACTCCACCTATACAAATACCACCATATAGACACCCCAAAAGGTTCAGAGATGAGATTTAGAATTCTATTCAAGAGATCTTGGGATTGGGACTCATTAGACCAAGATCAATTCCATATGCTTCTTCAGTTTTTTTGGTGAAGAAAAAGGATGGAACCCTAAGGATGTGCATTGATTTTAGAGCTCTAAACAAGAAGACAATAAAGAATAGATATCCCATTCCTAGAATAGATGAGCTCATGGATGAGCTATTTGGAGCAAAGTTCTTCTCCAAAATTGATCTTAGATCTGGTTACCATCAGATTCGAATGAAGGAGGAGGATGTGCAGAAAACTGCTTTCAGATGTCACTATGGTCATTTCGAATTTCTTGTCATGCCTTTTGGTTTGACCAATGCTCCAGCCACATTCCAATCATGCATGAACAAAATATTTTTCAAGTTGATCTGTAAGTTTGTTTTGGTTTTCGTAGATGATATTTTGATTTACAGTAAGACATGGAAGGAACATTTGCACCATTTAGAAGTTGTATTGAAAATTTTGCATGGACAATCTTTGTTTGCTAAGTTGTCCAAGTGTGAATTTGGGTTGAAAGAGGTTTTGTATTTTGGGAACACCATTGGACAATATGGAGTAAAGGTGCAATTGGAGAAAATAAAGGCTATTCTTGAATGTCCAACACCCAAGAAAATCACTGAAATGAGAGGCTTCATTGGGATATGCACTTACTATAGGAAGTTTGTGAAGGGGTTTTCCAAACTAACTACTCCCCTTACTGATTTGACCAAGAAGGATGCTTTCAAATGGGATTAAGAGGCTAAAAAGGATTTCCAAAGAATGAAAGAGGTAATGAGTAGTTGTCCAATACTTTCATTACCATATTTTTCTAAACCATTTGTTTTGGAATGTGATGCATCAGGAGAAGGAATAGGGGCAGTCCTAAAGAAAAATCAACACCCCATAGCTTTTGAGAGCATAAAATTGCAGCCACATGAGAAGCTCTACTCCATATATGACAGAGAAATGTTATCCATCATGCATTCCTTGGCCAAGTTTAGACAATATCTGGTGGGGAACAAGTTTGTGGTCAAAACCGATCATAACAGTTTAAGGCATTTCCTCACACAAAAGGATCTCAATGAAAGGAAACAAAATTGGGTAAGTAAGGTCCAATCTTTTGATTTTGACATTGAATATGTAAAAGGGAAGAATACTATTGTAGTAGATGCATTATCTAGGAGGCCTTCATTTTCCCTTATGGACATTTCGAAAGATTGGAAACATATGTTAATAGTAGAGTATGCCAAAGATAGTTTTGCTTGTGATGTGTTAGATGGTGTCAAAGGAGATGATAGATACAAGATATTGAATGGACTAATATACTATAAGCACCAAATATATTTGGTTCATGGTTTGAACCTAAAGCACAAGATCTTGAAGGAAGCTCATGATTCTCTATTAGCAGGCCATCCTGGTTTCTTTAAAACATATAGGAAATTAAAACAAAGTTTATCTTGGAAAGGGATGAAGGAAGATGTTCTAAATTATGTGAATGAATGCAAGATATGTCAGCAAAACAAAGTTGAACTCACCCATCCTGCTGGTCTATTGCAACCATTCTCCATTCCAGAACAAAAATGGGAAAGCATCTCAATGGATTTCATCACAGGTTTTCCCAAGGATTTGGGTAAGGAATGCATTTATGTTGTGGTGGATAGACTCACCAAATTTGCTCATTTCTTTGCTATTACATCATCTTTTATTGCTGCACAAGTGGCTGATCTATTCTTTAGAGATATTTTCAGATTGCATGGACTTCCCAAAAACATTGTGATTGACATGGTTAATAGACTGATGAGTGATTTTTGGAAAGAACTCTTCAAGTTGGTGGGAACTCAATTGACTCCTAGCACACGCTATCATACTCAAACTAATGGCCAAATAGAAAGGGTGAACCAATGGTTGGAAGGGTACTTGAGGAACTATGTTGGTGAGCAGCAGAAAGCTTGGGTTAAATGGCTACACTTGGGTGAGTTTTGCTACAATACTACTTTCCATATGTCCATTGGAATGTCTCGTTTCAAATCACTTTATGGTTATAAAGCACTCACCTTTGTTGAGCACATTTTTGGTGATAGTAGAGCCCCAAAAGCTAAAGATTGGGTTGAGGAACGTCAAGATATTTTGAAGCTTCTAAAAGACAATTTGCAGGTTGCTCAAAATCAACAAAAACAGTATGTGGATCAACATAGGGAGGAAAGAACTTTTAAAGTGAATGATTTGGTCTATTTGAGGCTACAACCATATAAGCAAAACCCCTTAAAATGGAAAGTATAAAAAAAGATTAAACCAAGGTATTATGGTCCATATAAGATAGTTCAAAAAGTTGGGGAGGTAGCTTATGAGTTGGAACTTCCGGAAGGTATCAAAATACACAATGTATTTCATGTTTCATGCCTTAAGAAGGCTATTGGTCAGCAAATTTCTATTTCAGAAACACTACCTCCATTAGATGATGAAGGACAACTCATACTTATTCCAGAAAAAAATTGAAGGCAAGGGAAAGGAAATTGAGGAGCAAAACCATAAGAGAATATTTGGTACAATGGAACGATTTTCCAAGTGAGAATGCCACATGGGAAGAGGAACAAATTTTCCAGCATCCCAATTTGGAATTTCTTGAGGGAAAGCAATCTTGGGTGGGGAGGACTGTAATGTCCCCATCCAAATAAATCACTAGAAGGGAACATTCCACCAATATACTAGTTCCCTAGGTTAGGGTGGAAACATTTAGATTTGGAATAAGGGAGCTATAAAACGTCAAATGGACATTAGCTTGACAAAATTATATTAAAAGGGGGCTAAATAAATATTTATGATAGGAAAATAAGGTGGTACTTGGTCATGAGGGCACATTGGTGGTGTGAGACCCACACAAGCAAGATTCTCCATGCCACATGGCATCCTACTCTCACCCATTCGAATCCAAGGTAGAGTCTAGCGTTCTTGGGGGAGTTGGAAGGGAATTATATTTGGCATAAATCAATGAGGGTCGAATTTGAGAGGAAGAGTAACTCCCATGGAAGAGTAAGAGGCATCTTAGAGGTATTGTGACCCTTGGGCTAGATTCCCTAGCTTCTATGACAATAATGATGAAGATGCTATGACACTTATGACAAGGATTAGACCTGATTGCTGACATCTGACCTACATGAAATGTCAGGGCTAAAAATAGCCTCCAAGAAGGCGCACAAGGGAGTTAGGGCAGCCAAATATTCCTCCATTCGAATTGATGGAAGAGGGAGGCTAGGAATTGTTGGACAAGTGGAACACATTGGAATCTCTCCCCAATTCGAGTTGGCATGACACTCTTGGAGGGAATTAGAACCATGGAGGGCTTGGGAAGTTAATAAAAGACAAGAAAAAAGAAGGAAAGGGGATTTTTATCATTTCTCATTTGGTAATTTGGAGAGCATAGCTTATCCATTCAAGTTGAGTGTTTATTTTACTTGCCTTAGCACCAATTTCGACGGTGAAATATTCCCATCCTAATTGGAAATTGGAGAGGCCATTTAGACCTTTCATTTGGAGCTACAATGAATTCATTTGTTACAGGTTGAATCTACAGGGATGCACATGATCATATATTTTTCAAATTGTTCCCACATCTCTCTCACTCTTCTCTTCATATTCTTGCTCTTGGAGGAATGGCGCACATGGTGAGATGCTGACCTCTTTGGGGAAGTCCAAGGGGCCCCATTTATTTGTAATGTGATGTATACACTCTGTATTTTATGATCAGATGAATCTCATATAGAAACTCCAAGTGAAACTATGTAAAAATACCAAACTATGTATGAATGGTGCCATTTTCCCATATATCTTGTTGTAAGAGCTTGAAGTTGTTTGATATGGAATTGTTTCAGTCAATATCAGTGGTTTTATTGATTTTTGGAGAGACATTAATGTATTTAAGAAGTTTCACGAACCTTATGCAAGTATTTGGAACATTTCTCTCAAAGTTCATAGCAAGTTATAGCGTTTTTCTCTCATTTCCCCCTATGTTAAGACATGTTTACAAATCTCTGATTTATGGGAGTTGCAGCAGCCTTTAGGAACTGATTAATGATGCATTTGGGTGCCCATTGAATTCATCTACCTAATCCATGTCTCTGTTCTTAAATTTTGGAGGGTATTACTATATTTGGAAAGCCATTAGTGACCTCTACCCTAGGGGGTTTGAACCTCGAAATTACTAGTAAATTCCCTATTTTCTCCTGATTGCAAATGAATGTTGCAGAAGTCTTTTGAGAGTTTCCAAGCACCTATAAGCCTCATTTTTATGTCCTAATACCCTTCAAGTACCTTCAGACCCAATTCAAGATCCTTAGGAGCCATTTGGAATAACTTGGGTCATCACTAGTCCAAGGTTCGAATTGGACAAAAAATTGCAATTTTCCAATTTTTCCAAATTATTAAAAAGGGACATTACAATTATTTACCTTTGTAAATGAAAATAGGCCTATGAATGATCTAGTTTCTTTTATTATACTCAACGGTGGTGCCAATGCCACCAACGTTGTCAACCAACAATAAAATTTCTTTCCTCTTGATCTCTACAATCACAAGCTACTATAATCTCTGCAAACAATATAACATTGCAAAAAACGCAACTCTGGAATATGAAAAAAGAATATAATACAAGAATCTATTCAACTATATTTTTAATATAATAACCAACTACAGAGTTACAAGGCAGTCTTTGCAACAGTTTATACGAAAACCTCTACGAGTATGCAGGCTACACTACAGTAATTGCAACGCATTTTTTACAATGCAATGCAGTACCTGTAAACCAGTCTACAATAATATTTTTACAATGTGCTTTAGAGGATATAAATGAAACCTTTGGATGACATACACAATTTTTAATAATGAAAACATTCTCCATGAAAATGCTCTAAAACTATCACAAGAGCTTTTTCATGATTGAAGATGCTCCACTATGATGACAAGGCCACCAAACGCATTAACAAGCTCATTTGCTTTCGAGTTCAAGCTTCACTCCTTCATACAATGCATTTAGGGTTTCATCAAATCTCTTGCTTACAACTATGATTCCTCAACCATGTTTCACTCGAGATTTGGAGTCTGCGAAAACATTATGGACTTGATTGGATATGTTTCAAAGGAGAGGGAGCATTCATCTGATGTACTCTAGGGCATGATTTTTCTTCAAGTCTGCATCTACATCTAGCGATATTCTTTCTTCTCTTCTCCCTCTGTGCTCACCATTTCCTTTTCCTAGGGTAGTTGTTGCATCTCATAAAAAAAATCTCCCTTCTATTGGTCATTCTGTGTATATACACGACAAGGGAATAGGGAATTCCCGGTTAAGGGTTAAAAGGGAGTGTAGAGGAGGGAACTCTTGGTTAAGAGATGGCAAGGACCTCTCACTCGGAAAATCACCCTTCACAAAAACCAGGAACGCAATGAGCATCCAACACACAACGAATGAAGATGAGTGAATGTATCACAGAACAGTATGAAGAGAGGACTCAATCCACTTTGAAATGTGAATACCGATGAAGCTCACAAGACCTTCACCGGAACATAGTAATGGAGATGAATACCTTCACGCATAGATACTAATGCATAGTTAGAGAATGGAAAGGTGCTCACTATCCACTCAAGAAAAAAAGAGTCTGGGCACAGGTAGAATTGGTGATGAGGAGTCTGCACGCACAAGTATGAATCCTAGAGAACACTCCACGTTGTGCTCTTCAGGCGTAGAGAGAATCCATAGGTTCTCCCACCATCTGAAACACAAAAAATGATGATAGAGGATTAGGACTTCATGAGGGGAAAAAATGCCTAGGGTTTTATAGCAGAATATGCTAGAAGTAGAAAATGGAAAGAATGAGACTCGAGGAGGAGATAGTGACACGCAGAGCTAATAGACAAGCAAGAGATATGCCATGATCATAACAGAGGAATCCTGAAAAGATCACCAACTATAATAAAATATGCCCATAATAACTGAGCTCCAATACCATTGGATACCCCGTAGGAAAATAATCAAATGTGACACAAAGACAGGAAGAATTTGGCTTCAATGCACACTTATATCATTAACATATGTACATATTCATACATATAAGATGACTCTTTGGTTCATAAATTCCCAAGATGTCTATTGGACTTCTGACGTAACTTTCAATCTCCACCTAACCTAACGAGTTAGGTTCCAACAAAAAAACAAAGATAGGCTTATGGATCAAAAGATGTAAAGCTCCTCTTGATTTTTCCAAAGAGGTGCACATATCTAAGTTGTGCCTGTATTTCAGGAGCAAGTGAGAAGAAATAAAGAAGCTGAAGTGTAAGCTCAACAATTCTTTAAACATATATACACACATCAATCAATCTAAAATTCTGCTTCGTTAATTTTTTAGTATCTCTTACCAACATGGGATTCCATCGCAAATCTTGTAAAATCTCTCCAAGACATTCTAAAACCTAAAATACCATGGGAGACTATCAATCTCTATGCAACTTTACAATTTACTTCCTCATTTTTTTTCTCAAAACTCACTTGACACTGCAATTATATTGTCAAACATTACATTTATTAATACATGAGATTATACTTGACTCCATGTCTGCTAAGCTACTTGTGTATGTGACAAGGCCAAAAATGCTTCTAATATTTCAAGAAATCATCAATTTTGAATATCACATAATGTCTCATCCAAAAGCGGAGTTAATGATGCTTCTTAGAGCTATGAAACTCATTTTTTACTACAACAATCTTCAATGAAGTTAATATTTGTTAATTCTCATATATCCTTTGAACTATAGTTAATCGATGCTATGTAGTTTATATCTTTCAATGTAATCAAATATTTATTTCCATGGAGAAAATATCCAAGATACTAAGTTCTCATTAATAATACTCGTAACATGTCTCAAATCATAGAGCGGTCATGCAATCTTCGTGGTCTTCAATACACTATCTGTGCAATGGGACTCCAATGAGCATTGGGATGTTCCATCTATGCAAGCAATAAGAGTGATTCCGCGTTAGAAAATTAGATCAAATCATATAAAAGATTTCTATTAATAATTTTGTGCAAGGTTAGGTCAGGCACAAATTGCCTTTGGAACTACACCAGTTGATGCTCAGGTTTGGTCGCAGGCTTCTTTTGACCGATGGTAGAATCCTTCTCACAATCAATGTCTAAGGAGTGGAGATAATCTTCTCAGTCGAATATTCCCAAGCCACCGAAGAAAATCTGCCGAGGCACCCCATAGCCATCACAACATGCATGGTGCTTTTAAATTTCCTTTTTATCTCCTTGTATATCTAGGTTTTTAATCTCCCCATGCTACGGTGGAAGCCTCATCTCTGTTCTCGATGGAATCCTTTGCCATATTTCAAACTGCTTATGATACTATGGATTCCTCCTTAAGGTATCTAAACACTCCTAAAACAATGGAGGCCTTCCCGATATCGTATTGTGCTCCTCTGGCGATGGAGACCTCTCCACGATCTTGATTTACACTAATTGCTTTCACACGCTGCTATTGTTGAAGCCCAAGAAAATGATGATAATATTTTCAACTTCACACCTTCATATATGTAGGAGAGGGAGGGGAGAAGGGAAGGAGGGGAGGGCAAGAGAGGGAGGTTGTTACACCTAATCTCGTCGTCATGAGTCCCTTGTTAACTCAGTGCCTCAATCCCTGAAGTTCCCATGATCAAGCAAGTCATGTAGAGCAAGTTGATGCCCTTTATCCACATTTCTAGTTGGGCTGGCGCATTTTGTCTTTAAGCAATGAGCATCGGCGCATAATTTATTCTTCTAGCTTGCGCCGGCAGTGCAAAGTATCTGTGTACAACCTTTATTTTCCCTATCAGGCATAGGTTTCCCTCATGCAGCTTGTGCCGGAGTTGGTTAAATGGGATAAAGGTGGCTTTGAGCGAATTCTAGAAGTTGGATGAGGTGGATCTCTATCCCTAGCATCTAGGTGAGTTGTCCTACGGTTACCTAACCTCAAGGGAGGATCCCTTAGTCCTCTCCCCATGATCCTCAACCTACTCTATCCACTTGGTCCTATAAACACAAGGCCCCTCTCCAATCCAAAGGGAGGAATTCTATGGCACTTACATGGTGGTGGAATTAGCCTAGGTTATCCCTATCCATCTCTTGGGAGGATTACATTTCCTTTGGAGGCATTGGCTTGGCTTGGGTTGTAATCATCTCTCTACTTTGTATTTCCCTCTTTTATACAGTAATATAAACTCTTTCCACAAATGTTATTGTGTTGGTAATGTTTGTAGTTTACTTCCTTAACTGTTTACTTATATCAGTTATTGTTTAGACATGTTGTAGTGCTTGTATTGTTTCGACATGTTTTGACAGGTCTTGCAACTAAAGATCTGATGACCGCGGAACTTGGAGCAACAACGAGGAAGAAGATCTACGATCTGAATGTAATATGTCTAAGTACTTGATCTCTAATTAGATATAGGAAAGCAACTTTATATTCTGTCTTTATTTGTTCTAGATTCGCGTTGAACTAGGGAGATCTGGCTCGCTTCCGCTCGAGTAGATTGTCCAATAACAAATATGGCGACCATACTGGGGAATTTACATTAGTTTTGATTTCAAGTTGAATGTGTTATTCTTGATTTTCTTAACGAGCCATTACTTTGCCTCTTAATCCTATCTTCACCATTGTTTTCTTTTCTTTGAGAGTTTGTTGACTTTCTCTGGGTCTGTTGAACCATTTTCAATCCATTTGCTTGATCATTTCTTGGATTTTTTTCCTTGTTTGCATTGAGTTTCTCGCTCGACACACCTGGGTAGTGTATCTAGTGCGCCTGTTCATCCAGAGTGCTTTTCTCCTTTGAGGATACTGCGCCAGTGACGCTTCTGCCTATCTAACATTCTGCGTCGTTGACGCTTTTTCTCTATGTGAAACCTGCGTTGGGCGCTCTGTTCCTAACCATAACCTGTGCCGAGTTTTCAAAATTGATGTTTGGTTCTTTTCTTCCAAACTTTTGATTTTTGGATTGATCAACAGACATCTCTGCACTACATCTTCCAGGCAGAGGTCCTTTTATTCAGCAGTGTTTCGTTTGGTTTGTTTGTGTTGGTTTTTGGGTCTTTTTGATCAAGTGAGTTTGATTGAAGTGGTGGGCGATTTCAATCCCCCACAATCATCCACTCCATCTTGTTCCTCTTGATCACCTCATTGGATCTATCCAGCATGCTAGATCCACTTCCAAACTCTTGTTGAGCTTAGTTATCTTTTGTTGGCTTGCATTGGATTCTTTTTGAGTGATTTTTGTGTTTTTAGGTCTTTGGAGCGCTTTTCATTTCTTTGGGGATTTCTGAGTGATTAGAGTGCTGCAATTAGTCTTTTCTTTTCATCCATTTACATCTCAAAAGCATTATGGTTATCAGGTTTTGTCTTGGTATATCATTGGAAAATTAAAAGTGCTTCATTTTTACCATTTTCAAGTTCATTTGAAAATTGTTTCATGCATTGGAATTAATCATTTATTGATCTTTTGGAAAGTTTGAAATGGAAATTAATTGTTTGTATCTTTCTCGAATTATGAGTCGTTCATTTTCTTGAGAGATCCAAGTGAAGTCAATTTTTTTGCAAAAGTGATTCCATGCTTGAAGGAGTTGTATGCATTTTTTATTTTCATGCTTTTAGGTTATCATTGTGAAAATTGAAAAGTTAGTGTGCTCTAGATATAGATTCATTAGGGTAGTTTTGAGGTCTAAAATGAGCCTCCTAAGGGAAATAATAAAATAAGAGTTCTAAATTTTAGAGAGGAAAAATGAAAACTATTTTTTTTATCGTATTTTTGACATATCTCCTTAATGGTTTACCCAAATTTGAAGTTTGGGCACACATTGGATGCGGATTTTAATTCCGCATCCAATCCATACCCACACTGCATACTTGTGAGGCACCCACAACATGAAAAAAAATGAAAAATTCAATAAAAAAATGTATTTTAATATTAAAATATGTTTTTTATTGAAATTTTCATTTTTTCATGTCGTGGGTGCCTCAGAAGTATGCAGTGTGGGTATGGGTTGGATGTGGAATTAAAATCTGCATCCAACGAGCACCCGAACTTGAAATTTGGGTAAACCGTTAAGGAGACATGTCAAAAATACGATAAGAAAAGTAGTTTTTTCTTTTTCCCTCCAATTTGTTTTACAAATTTTACCCTTATGGTTGACATCATCATATTGAATCCTATTGGTTCTTATAAAGTGATTTTTTTATGATACATTATTTGTTTTGAGGCCCATTTTTTACCTCAAAACTCTCTTAATGCTCCTTTTTCATCATTTAGTTCCATTCTAATTGAAAAAGACAAAAAGAAAACGCTTTGACTTGGATTTGATGTGTTGTTGATTCTCATGTTTTGCTTGAAAAACGGAAAAGAGTGCTTTCATTATCATTTTTGGTAGATTTGAGATTTGTTTGAAATTTATTGTTTGGTGAGACCATTGGGAAAATATTTCTCCTTCCCGTAGATAGATTTTATCAAAAGAAAGAGTGCATTTTTCATATAGCTAGGGTGCATTATGTTTACATTTATGTACTCACCTCATGCATTCACCTAACTGTCCAGATAAAATTTACCAGTAGAACTAGGTTAAAATTTTTAGTAACTTGTGTGTTAAGTTAGAGACGTGTTCCGACATCGTAAAACGTGGCAACTATCGTTATTTTCCTGCACTGCATCCTGGGGGCACTGTAGTTCTTCCATGTACCAACTGGTATATTGAATCTCTTTCACGTACCAACCGATATATCGAAGGCTCTTTTACGTACCTTAGGGTATATCGAAAGGCACTTCATGTACTCGGTAGTATATCGAAAGGTGTTTCACGTACTCGGTAGTATATCAGAAGGCTCTTGCCGTATGGTTGTGCATTAGACAACACCACTACGGATTTGAGCTCCCACATACCTTGAGTATATCGGGAGACACTCCTAGGATTCCTTAGACCAACTGAGCTAACCATTTGGCTGTCTTGGCAGAGAAATACACTGAGAACAACACTAGGGGAGCTACTACGCACGAACTATCAGGTAGTCGGGTTATATGGTCAGGGGTACGGTCCTAATCCTCCCTAGTTAGTGCTACGAAATATTGGTTTGAGTATAACTATTGGACCCTGGAGTATATTGCAAGTTGTGAAACCTTGACAATTCCGTGAGGTTCCAGACTTTTGAATCCACACCTCTCACATAAGTTTTCCTATAGTCTTATTTTGTGTAGATTTTTCTGGACTGCTTTTCTTTTGTTTAGTATACTCTTAGGAGAAATTCTGGTTTGGTCACTCTGGATGAACAACCTTTGAGAAGGTCCCGCAAAATTTTAAACTTACCGCCCGAATATCCCCTTAATCAAGAGGTAATTTTGAGGGTAAGCATGGACCCATAAGCTAGGATCGTGTCACCTCAAGTAGAAAAATCTGCCATGGAGTTCGGAGCGAATATGTTTCCTCCTGATTCACCAACCTCTAACTCATCAAGGGATGAAGAGGAATAACCTTCCCCTTCACAAGACACATCCTTCCACCGCGTGATGGCAGGAGAACCTGGATCTTTAGAATGGTTAAATCCTTCATATGACGACCCTGTATCTGCCGCATTTGGTTCAACTGCATCCTTTTGGGAAACATCTCCAGGTCAACAAATGGCTCATTTTTCCATCTCACCTCCCAGTTGGGGTTCTCATGAAGTGCTTCTGGCACCCTTTCATAGCTTCCTGGAGCGGTTACGTACAATCGGCGAAGAACTTAGAAGACAAAGTCTCTCACAAAGGGTCGAAGACACGGAGGTACCCACATTTAGACATACCCCATTTCGTTCTTTATCTTATGATTCAGCGGAAACACCCACATACAACGTGACTACTTACAAACCTGTTCAACCTTCATTCTCTATGAGTACGCCTCTCAATCAAGGGACCAGTTCTGCAACTCAAATGACTCAGAATGTTGAAGGACAATAGTCCAACACCCCTCCTACTACTACTGGAACATTACCCACCCCTCCCCCACCCCAAAACTCGCGGGGAGGATACTCTTTACCTCCTAATTTTATTACGAGTAATGTTCCACCCCTAGTAAGTCAACATAAACCCAATATGAGTCGACCATCCACTAGCGGTTAACACATTGTTACTGGGGGGGAAACCCTTGTTTTCTAGCTATAATTTGGGTGGAGGATTTCCAATTGGTCATTCCCTTGGCAGCTCTTTACCTATTGTGGGATTCACCATGGGATTACCTCATGGTGGGGGATCGTCCAACCCAACTCAACCACCATGGAGTCAAGCGTATCCAAGTTATCTTAACCCTGTGTATGGAAAACTTAATCCCGTAAATGTACTCCATGGGATACCTTATCCCGAAAACCCATACACTCCATGGGGACATTCCAACACTGCATCGGTTGGACCCTCACCAAATTTTTCTCATGCCCTACCTCCTCCACCACCGTCTGGTCCACCTCCTTTCGGAGGGGGAGGACCTCTACCTTCTAGCGGAGGTGGAGGCCCTCCCCTTTCCGGTGGTGGAGGACCACCCCATCCCAGCGGAGGTGGAGGACCACCACCTTCTGGTAGTGGTGGACCCCCACCTTATGGAGGAGGCGGTGGTCCACCCTATTTCGTTAGTGGAGGCGGTGGCCCACCACCTTCCAGCGAAGGTGGCGAACCACCACCTTTTGGAAGCGACGGACCCCAACCCTATGGAGGCGGACCACCACCTCCTGGAGGCGGTGGCCCACCCTATACCGGTGGTGGAGGTAGTGGCCCAATCGATTCTGGCGGCGAAGGCAGCAGAACCCCTTATTCTGGCAGCGGTGGAGGACCCCCACCTGGAGGTCCACCTTATTACAGCGGTGGAGGACCCCCACGTTCTGGCGGCGGATCACCCTATTATGGCGACGAACCTACATATGGTCCACCACCCCACCCCGGAGGCCCACCCCCTTATGGTCAATTTCCGATAGGAACACCTTATAATCAGTCGATTCAAGGTCCCACTGGTCCATATATGCCATATCAATACTATCAGTATCCGCAGCTGAACCAATAGCTGCCATTTTTGGCTACTTTGGACCTACCCGACTTGTCTCGTCTTACCAATGATCCCATCCTTTACAGTTACAATTGGCCACCCATTCCGGTCAAGCTACCCTTTGATATTACCAAATTTGATGGCAAACCCGGTGAGGACCCGAAAAACCATGTGATGACCTACCATCTCTGGTGCTCATCTAATTCCTTGATGGACGACACGATCTGTTTAAGGTTGTTTGAAAGGACCCTCACCGGCCCAACTGCCAAGTGGTATATTGAATTACCACCCCACTCATTTCCCGATTTCCGCTCTCTTGCTATGTCTTTCCTGACTCATTTCCAGTTACCCATACACTACGAAACTAGTACGGACCTTTTGACTTCACTCTGTCAAACCACCTCCACTCATATCTCTGATCATATTCATGAATGGAGGAGGAGGCGACGTCTCATTAAGGCTCCCATTCCATACCAAATCTTAGATGACTGGTTCACGAAGTCTCTCTTACCTATCGTAGCTCGAGACGTGGCACAGGGAGGGGCCGTCACCGAGGAACAAGCTATTGCTCGTGCCCATTACTTAGACCTTGTCTACACTCAGTCTGACATGTTGTATGACATTGTTCCTGATGCACCCCTCCCTACATATGACCCTGCAAAACCACGCAAGGGACCTCAAGCCGACAACATTATCAGTTCGCTTAACTCCTAGCCTTCTACTCAAACTAGTGGACCGTCGAACCCCCAGGGTTCTTCTCCATCCCCACCACAAGATGGCAGCAACACCACTGTTGGAATATTCACACCATCATTTTTATATTTTTCATGCCTGCATGCAACTGCATGCATCCATTCATCAGCATGGTGGTCTCCCCAGCACCTACAGCTTGCTTCTAGCTCTCTAGAGACTGTCTACAGCCCACACTTGGCCTCCTACCTACCTGATGCACCCTTCTTGACTGTTATGCATGGAAAGTGTGCCTTTCTTACCTACCACACTTAGTTAGTGCGCCTTTACTCACCTACCTTCAGTTATCACTTAGTTAGGGCGGCTTATCTCACCTACCGAGAGTTATCACTCAGTTAGAGCATGGATTGAGTAGTTGTTCCACTGATTGCTCATCCTAACTACTTGTAGCTCCTAGTTAGCTAGTTTTGGAGTGCCACTTGACCCTATCACAGCCTCAAGCGCCCCCCTTGGAGTCTCCATTCCCTGATTTATGCCTAGATGGTTATGTTAGACTCAGTTAGACACACTTGAATGACTATTACCATTTATGAATGATACTACTGACTAGATGATGTATCCATTGTTATCCAAGCTATACTTTGAGCTAGACAACCTCATGCACCCTCCTTGGAGTCTCCATTCTCTGATTTATGGCTAGATGGTTCTGTTAGACTCAGTTGGACACACTTGAATGACTCTTACCATTTATGACTGATACTACTGACTGGATGATGTCTCCATAGTTATCTAAGGTAGACTTTGAGCTCAGATTCGAATGCCCTACTTGGCTAATTCGAATCCTATATGATGCCTCATCATAGATTATTGTAATACATTCTTTACATTCATTATTCATATAATTATTTAGTATTCTGTGTTTATGAGTGATTATTGAGTGCATGCTTCTCTTCTTCTTTGCAACATTCTTGAGAGTTTGATTGTGAGATTGTTATAGTTGCTAGATCCCTTGCAGATTATCACATGGTATTAGAGAAAGAAGTAACTATTCGAATTGCAGCCATTGCAGCAGCAACAGTTGCAACATTTATTTGAGCAACTGTCTGTCACTTGAGCACCAGAAGCCTCTGAGTTTCCACAACAAATCCTGGTGCTATTACTTGAATTCAATGGAGACATCCAGTGAGGTCTAGCCAGGTGTGAAGGACTTAGTCTATGTGCTCACTGTTCAAAAGGTAGCGTTCAGTCGAAGTGTATCATTCTCCATCAACAAAAACTTCTCTTGTTTTGCAGGTTTATTCACCCATTCGAATTCTTCTTCAACTATTCGACCTTCTATGTTCAGATGGATCTAAATCTCACATATTCTAACTATGTTGAGTGGAAATCCAAGATGGCTCTCTTCATGAGAACCAAGGGCTTCACCCGAATACTCAACGAAACGATGGTAGAACCTCTCAGTGCAGTTGAAAAGTCCAAGTACTTGGATAGGCTTGATGAAGCAGTTGGCCTCCTCCTTCTCTCAATTTATGATGATATTCACTTCCATGTCATCGATCTTACATCTCCTAAAGATGTTTGGGACAAGATAGAATCCCTTTTTGGACAGAAATATGATATGAAATGACACAAATTGGAGAATGAACTCATATGTTTGAGTCTTGACAGCTTCAAATCTTTCAATGCCTTCCTCACCAAGTTAAAAAGCTTGATATCACAGTTGAAAAGATACGAGATAGTGAAAGAAGACAAGCAGGTTATACTTTCCATTCTCTCAAAGTTGGGGCCAAACTTCTCAGTTTTTGTCTCTACTTTCTAGTCAGCTAAGTTGTCCATTATGGAAGTTTCCCTCACTTGATGACTTCATCCAATCTCTTACTCAAGAGGAAGAGAAGTTGATCTCCATGGGAATGATCAAACCCAAATTGGATTCAGCTCTTACAGCTGCAGAGAGAGTGAATGGAAAAGGAAAGTAAAATATTTCTGACAAGAGATCGAATGATACAAGGCCTATAGATACTCCATATCAGTCAGATGGGGCTTCGAACTCAAGGAAGACCAAGCATTCTCATAAGGGAAAGTGCACCTATTGTCTTATAGGTTTTCATCCCGAGAGTTCTTGCATGAGGAATACTATAGATTTGATGGCTCAGTTACTTGAGAAGAACAATATTCCTATACCTGCATGTGCAAGGAAGAAAGATCCTGATACTGAACTTTATAGATCCGAAGACAAAGAAAGATGTCATGCTCTCATAGCAAGTGCATAAACTGACTCTTCTTTCATTATAGATTCAGGAGCATCATGCCATATGGCTTCCTCCAAAGATCTCTTCTCTAGTTTCGAAAGCTCTATTGGCCCTTCCATCAGTTTGGGCAATAATTCAGAAGTCTCCTCTCAGGGGATTGGAAGAATCAATCTTGATCATGGTTACTTTTCTGATGTGCTTTATGTTCCTTCTCTTGCAGCTAATGTCCTTTCAGTGTATTAAATGACTCATACTGGAGAGCCCAAAAGAGTGATCTTTACTGCATATGAAGTCGAGGTACAACACATGGTTTCAGGGGAAATCATTGCAAAAGGAGTTGCAAATCATGAGACAAAACTATATGAGTTTCACACTTATTACCTCTCTCAAAGGAGTCTTCTCTTCGCTCTCATACTCATGAAGAGAGTAGACTATCTCATCTCAACCACAAGCTAGCTCGGAATGTGGTTGATGGTATTCTAAGTGGCAAGTTTTATCATGGCACCTTCGAAGGTTGTCTAAAGGGAAAAGGTACATCAAAAGAGATTGAGAAAAACAACACTCTTGAAGAAGTGCGAATGCTAGATCCAGATCCACAAGAACCTGAAGATCTAGCACCTATTTGTCCAACTCCTATTTCAAAATGGGACTCCACTACTGCATCCTCCTTTGATCTTAATGAAGATACATCATCATCTAGTCCTAGTTCTTCTGATATTAATTACAGTCATGGTGGTTCAAATGAGGACTACATGCATATTCTGGAGCAGTTTCATGACATCAACATTTTTGGATATGTTCCTCCTTCAAGTGATTATGAGTCAGTTTTACTTGCTTCTCCTCATGAGATTTCAGATGCAGAGTTTTCATGTGATGATGATCCAGTTTTACTTGCTTCTCCTCATGAGATTTCAGATTCAAAGTTTGGATGTGATGATGCATCTTCACATGATATTTCAGATTCAGAATCTGAAGATGGAGATGATGGTGAGGTAATGCTAGACCCAGATCCACAAGAACCTGAAGGTCTAGAAACTGATGATGAAGATGAGCGAATGGGAGATCCAGATCCACAAGAACTTGAAGATATCTCACCTATTTGTCCTCTTCCTCGATGGGCAGCCACTGGTCCCCGATCAGCCAGATCAGATTTTCAGCATGGAAGGTTTTATCCTTCTCACATTGTTGATCCTCTTCCTCGATGGGAATCCACTGCTCCCCGATCAACCATATCATATTTTCAGCATGAGAGGTTTCATCCTTCTTACTTTACTGATCCTCTTCTTCGATGGGAAACCACTACTACCCGATATTCCAGATCAGAGTTTTCACATGTGAGGATTCATCCTTGTGAAATTCCTGATTCATTTCAGATCTATTGATCCTTCTTTGAGAAAGAAGGACACTTACCTCCTTCGGGGGTCAGAGATGATATGCTTCATTAGCATCCTTCAGTCTATTTTGAGGGAGGGCTTTCTTCCCACTGGGTTTTCCCTCTTTCCTCACTTATTTTATTTAGATTGATTGTACGGGGTGACCTTTGGTCTTAGTCACCAAGGCCTTATTTTTTTGTTTTCGGTTATTATCCCATAGTATAATTTGTGGGGGGGGTGTTGGAATATTGACACCATAATTTTTATATTTTGCATGCCTGCATGCAAATCTGCATGCATCCAGTCATCATCATGGTGGTCTCCCCAGCACCTACAGCTTGCTTCTAGCTCTCAAGATCCTGTCTACAGTCCCCACTTGGACTCCTACCTACCTGATGCGCTCTTCTTGACCATTCTGCATGGAAAGTGCGCCTTTCTCACCTACCATACTCAGTTAGTGCGCCTTTACTCACCTACCTTCATTTATCACTCAGTTAGGGCGCCTTATCTCACCTACCGAGATTTATCACTCAGTTAGTGCATGGATTGAGTAGTTGTTCCATTGATTGCTCATCCTAACTACTTGTAGCTCCTAGTTAGCTAGTTTTGGAGTGCCACTTGATCCTATGACAACCTCATGCGCCCCCCTTGGAGTCTCCATTCCCTAATTTATGCCTAGATGGTTATGTTAGACTTAGTTAGACACACTTTATTGACTATTACCATTTATTACTGATTATACTATTGACTAGATGATGTCTCCATTGTTATCCAAACTAGACTTTGAGCTAGACAGCCTCATGCACCCTCCTTGCAGTCTCCATTCCTTGATTTATGGCTAGATGGTTTTGTTAGACTTAGTTGGACACACTTGACTGACTCTTACCATTTATGACTGATACTGCTGACTGGATGATGTCTCCATAGTTATCCAAGCTAGACTTTGAGCTCAGATTCAAATTCCCTACTTGGATAGTTCAAATCCTATATGATGCCTCATCATAGATTATTGTAATACATTCTTTACATTCATTATCAATGTATGATACTATCATTGTTCATTATTCTGTGTTTATGAGTGATTATTGAGTGCATGCTTCTCTTCTTCTTTGCAACATTATTGAGAGTTTGATTGTGAGATTGATACAGTTTCTAGATCCCTTGCAGATTATCACAACCACCAAGTCATCCACTCCTGCCTCCACCGAAGAAGTGATTTCTGTTCAATCAGCTTCGCCTGAAAAATCAGGTGGTAAGAAGAAAAACAAAGGTAAACCCAAGAAACCTTCTAACCAATAGGAGCACAAGATGGCCCCTCAAGACATCAAATAGAAGAGGAAGCTAAAGTATCCTTGTTTACTGTGTGGTGGCGACCATTTCTCCAAGGAATTTCCCCACCGAGATGAAGTGCAGAATTTTCTCAAGGGAAACCCCACTCCCACAGTTCTCAATGATCCCTTCCCCACTCAGAATCAACAAATGATTGCTCAACCCTCTCCCTCACCCGGAGACACATCCTCCACCGCGCATGTTCTCATGATGCTTAGTGAGACGGTTAACTTGAACACACGCTCACGCTCGTACGACTCAGTCCCTCCGAAGGAACCCGTTGGAAGCAATACTGAAAAAGCTTTCACTTCTATTCCCAATGTTACCATGCCCTAGGCTCCTCTCACCATAGAGAAGCCTTCTTTAGAGTTAGTGTTGCGTCTGCCCAAGAGCACGATTTGAAAAGTAGTTTTCAATCCTAATGCTCGGGAAGCTCATAACTACAACATTGTAGAGCACTTGGCACAAGCCCCTTCTTCCATGTCGACGCTAGACGTCTTGCAGAATTGTCCCAACCAACACAAGACTCTACTCGTTGCCATTGGCGCGATAGATCCATATTCCTCGAATACTATCATGTTTCGACTTGAGTACTTTAAACCGAGGCTTTCCTACCAATCGACAATTCAAGTTGCCACTAATATTGCTGGGAAGATGATCCACCGTAATGTACTGGACGAAGGTGATTCTACCTCGGTCATGTCGATATCGTGCTAGAGAGCCATTGGTTCTCCCGAGTTAAATCGTTCTCCCACTACCCTGAAAGCATTTGACGGTCGTGGCTTTCAACCCCATGGGCTATTACAAGCCTTAGCCGTAGAGTTGGGGGGTAAGACCGCAACCATTAATGTGCAAGTGGTCGCAGCCCCTTTGGATTATAATATTTTACTTGGTCGTAATTGGTTTTATGCCATGATTGCGGTCTCGTCATTTGTCTTCTGCATTGTGCAATTCCCCCACCAAGGCCGAATTGTCACTGTCGACTAACTGGACTTCTGTACACCAGACACTTCTACTCATCTCGGCGATAATGTCCCATTATTAGGGAAATCTTTGCATTTATATGAGAGCATGGGAGTCGACTTCATAAAAGATTAATCTCTTATGGGAATCTTTCCAACCCCGGATCCCCCAAACCATGTTGCCACGATGAACATGATCTCCTCGATAATTCCATTTTCTCCCAACTCCATCGATCAATGGCTTGTACTTGATGAAGCCACCATGCATTTGATTGGAGACAGAATGCCTCTTTCACCCGCTGAAACTACTTACGAGTCCTCTAGTAGAGGACCACTTGGTTGTGGCCTCTACACCCTGTTCTCTACATCGGACGCCATCTTTACCTGATCCTCTGCTCCGGACTTTTCATTCTGATGAGTCCATCATGGATATTATGAGCGCAGATGACCCTTCATGGGAAGACCTCCACCATAGATCGTCTTTCCTACCCCCGTTGGATTCTGTGGAGAACAACATCACCACCATTTTCACAGCGGATGTTTACCCTTGCTCCCAATCATCGATATTTACATGTAATATGCTCACTAAAGGAAACTTGGCAAACATTGAACCTACCATTCCGGTTGACATCTCGGTTACCCTTGGTTTCGTGGAACATATCTGTTTAGGCCAAAAGTGTTCTCCTGCATAGATCACCACTTTCACGGCCTTATTCAAGCAATTCCGTGACGTATTTGCTTAGACCTATGAGGAGATGCCCGGGATAGATCCTGCCATCATTTTGCATGAGATTATGACCTATCCCGACGCTAAACCAGTCCGTCAAAAGTTACGACCAGTACACCCTTGAAAGGTTGCGGCTATTAAGGAAGAAATTGAAAAGCTTTTGAAGGCCGGCTTCATCTACCCTGTTCCGTTAACAGAATGGGTCTCAAATGTCGTCCCTATGGCTAAGAAGTAGGGCACCATCCGAGTCTGTGTTGATTATTGGGATCTGAACAAAGCTTGTCCTAAGGACAACTACCCCACTCCCTTCATCGATCATATCATTGACAATTGTGCCAGAAGTGTCATATTCTCATTCATGGATGGATTTCCGGTTACAACCAGATTGAGATCCACCCGACCGACCAACATAAGACTGCTTTCATCTTCCCTTGGGGCACGTTTTCTTATCGCAAACTCCCTTTTGGTCTCAAAAATGCTGGTGCTACATTTCAGCGGGCCATGTCGTACGCTTTTCATGATGTGAAGGACTTTGTGGAACCATATCTTAACGATCTATCTGCCCATTCGCAGCAGCATGAGTTCCACATCGATCATCTGACGACCGCATTCCTCAGATGCAGGCAGTATAACATCCGTCTGAACCCTCACAAGTGTATCTTATGCATGGATTTCGGACGCCTCCTAGATTCTATTGTTTCAAAAGATGGGATCCTCATTGATCCCTTGAAGGTGGATGCCATTGTCGCCCTTCCACCTCCTACTGATGTTACAGAACTACAAAGTTTGCAAGGGAAGGAAACTTACCTACAACGTTTTGTCTGTAATTTCGCTTAGAAGACACGGGCTACATGCACTTACTGAAGGACGTTCCGTTCATATGGGACGCTCAAGTGCAACAATCCTTCGATAGTGTGAAACACACCATTACCCACGCCCCTGTGCTCCAACCGCCCAATTACTACAAGGATTACATCCTTTATCTTGCCGCTTATGTCACCATGATCGCCATGGTCTTGGTCCAGGAGGACAAAAATACCCAGGAACATGTGATCTATTACCTCAGTAAAGGTCTTATTGACTCTGAAACTCGTTACTCACATGTCGAGAAACTCACTCTTGCGACAGTCATTGCCATCCAAAAGTTCCGCCATTATATCTTGCTCCACACCACTACCATTATCGCCGAATTGAACCCCATGTACCACGTGCTGACACGTCAAGTGCTTGGGGGAAAGTATTCACGCTGGATTGTGATACTTCAGGAATTGAATGTCCTCTTCGAGAAGGCCAAGTCCAAGAAGTCGTTGGTGTTTGTCGAGCTCATTTGTGATCTTCCTCGTGTTGATTTAGGATCTAAGCCCAACGATTCTCTTCCAGATGAGTCGTTGTTCCTCATCAGCACGTCCGCTCCATGGTATGGAGATATTACTTTATATCTTCAAACCCAACGCTTCAACCCCAATTGTCTCGTGACAATCGTTGTTGTATATACCACCACGCCAAGTATTACTTGATCATTAGCGATACCTTGTATCGCTGCAGTGTTGATTCTGTTCTTCGACGTTGTTTGACACATGAGGAGGCTGAACACGTATTGAATGACTGTCACGCTGGGGATTGTGGTGGTCATCTCTCTTGGATGGATACGACCCATAAGATACTACGCGCAAGATATTACTGGCCATCCATCTTTAAAGATTGCATTGAGGCCGTTAAGAAATGTCCCTCATGTTAGAAAAACAGGATCGCAGAGCAATAACAATAAACATAAATGCAAATATAATCACACATTCACATTACAAGAGAGACACAGATATATCGTGGTTCACCCAACTTGGGCTACGTCCACACTGAATTTGCCAGTCCTTATTATTATTACCGTCCAGCAAGGTGAAGGGATACAACCTGCAGCACAACCGTTGCACTTCCTCTTCTCTGTTTCACAGTCTCTCTCCTGATCTCAGAGATCTTTACAATGCATAAAACCTAATACATCATCATCCCTAGCCGTATTACAATGTCTTTATTTTATAAGAGAAATACAATGGGAAAATACCACAGGATACCCAAAACCATGGGCCCGCAAAACAGCTGGCGATGCCCCCCCACACCCCCCGTTGGGGTGACTGTACAGTCCACCTACATATCATATAAAATTGGGGTACAAACTCGGCTGATACAATATCATCTATGAGAATAGAAGATCTGGCTCCACAACCAACACCTCATGCCAACATTTTCAAACGAAAAAGTGCTCCCACCTAGCCCCTTTACACCCGGTTATTGCCGTTGACCCCTTTGCAAAATGGGGCATAGATTTCATGCACTATAAGCCTACCTCGCCCAGGGGGCATGGTTACGTCATAGTAGCCATGGATTATTTTACTAAATAGGCCGAGGCTATGCCTATGTACAATGAAGATGGAAAAATTGCTGCACTCTTCATGTTTAATCATGTTATTGCACGGTTCGGAGTTCCACAAGCCATAGTCACCGACCATGGATCTCATTTCCAGAACCATATGGTAGATGAATTGAGCGCCAAACTGGGTTTTCGTCATGAAAACTCAACCCCTTACTACCCACAGTCCAATGGACAAGTAGATCCCATTAACAAGGTCTTGAAAACCATGATCCAATGCATGGTGGGTACACATAAGTCAAACTGGCATAACATGCTCTTTTCAGCACTATGGGCATACTGGACCTCCGTCAAGACTGCCACCAGATTAACACCATTCCAATTAGTTTACGGATTGGAGGCAGTCTTACCAATAGAGTGCGAGATTCCATCTCTCAAACTCGCAATTGAACTCCTTCCAAACACCACTGCCGAGGAAGAACGCTTCCTCCACCTAGAGAAACTCGATGAGACTCGCCACGATGCTGCCCTTGCCAATGAGGCACATAAGAAACACATCAAATCATAGTATGATAGGTTGGTTAAACCTTGTGTCTTCAACAAGGGTGATTTGGTCCTCACATACGACCAAAAGCATGATAAGCTGGGGGCAGGTAAGTTTGAGTCCATGTGGCATGGACCATACATAGTGAAATGTGTTCTAGAGAAAGGAGCCTACGAACTAGAGGATTACGATGGGATATCTTTGGGAGAGCCCCGCAATGGGATCTACCTGAAGAGGTACTATGCCTGAGTCTTTCACGCATAGACATATTGTATATATTGTACATGGCGTGTGTTTTGTGTGGTGTGACGCTTTGTTTTAGTGTGTCTGGATTTTGTTTCCTTACTTATACCATGTTCTGTCCGCCTTTGCAAATGGAAAACTGCTATGGATTTGTGGATAGCACCAGCCGACATACCCGTAACCTCGCTTCGGCAGCATGGGTACTTTATTCCCCTACCGGCGAGCTTTTTAGCTTAGGAGGAAGTTGTCTGGGATACACGACCAATAACGTAGAATACCAGGCAGTGATTGGAACCCTAACCGATGCTCTTTCCTTGGGTATGAGCCACGTTGTTATCCATATGGATTCACAACTAGTGGTTTCTCATCTTAACTAGATCTATGCTATCTGCGACCCCATGTTTCTCCGTCTCTTCCGACGAGTTCCTCTCCTGGAAAGGTCCTTTGAATCTATTCAATACCTACACATTCCATGAGATATGAACGCAATTGCTGACTCCATGGCCAACTTCATTTTAGATTGGTACATTGCACACACATAACATATTCATAAAATATAAAAGCAGACATAACATGTAAATTATCCATTCTATAAGCAAAAACATGTAAACAAGATCCCATTAATCACCATTAGAACACAAGATGTATAAAACTGCCAATAGTGTATGTATATATAAATCAATACAAAAGTACAAAACGGGTAGTGCTGATACAAAAGTCTGAAGTGTATTAGCTTTCAGTAAGAGTCATCTCTACAAAATATGAAGCTCATAGGCTTTCAGTATACATATAAGACATGGGCCTAATCCCTAACATGCTCATGGAAACATACTACGACCCTCAACACTTTTCGGAGCAGCATGCCAAAACGTAATGACACCTTGACCGTCAGCTTCTGGTAGCGACGAGGTAAGTCATGGACACCCGGCCCCAGAATATACAAGGTCATCCTGTGGAGGTTCTCCTCGACCTCCTCTAGATCCTCGAGAGCATCTTGAACTACGGGGCCCATCTCGAGTTCTGCCCCTCTCCGTACAAGACAAGAGACTCCAAGCGGTCGCACCAGACCTACATCTGCGAGAAACATGTAAAAGTCATCAACACTAAAATTATAAATACATAAAATGAAAAAACACAAGCAGTTATTCTTACCGATATCGTCCCACTGCGCTCCCTCGGGAAGCACCAAGTCTGGGTCCCCTCTGAAATTTGTACTGTGGTATGGGTAGTCCTCCACCATGAGGATCTATCCCTGCAACCACGTGAAGACACCTGTCCCAAAACTGATGATAAGACCCCCGCCACCATGGCGATCCATCACCTCTTCCCACCTGGTCATGTGGGGATCTTGTGCATCCCGGTCCTCAAGGTTCACCTATGGGTGCAAGTGTGGCACCCACTCTAGCATGAAAGAGTCTACCACCGAACCATAACCAAACTGCTTCATCGCCTTGCTCTGGCATTTGGTCAACTGATCATGAAGACTAGTGAGGAGCCCCTCACACCAATTGAACACAGTGGGAGCCATGCACTCCTCGGTGTACATCATCTGCGATTTTCTTGCCAGATGAGAAGATCGGCTGCTAGCTACCCGCACAATAGTAAAGAGTACCGTCCGAAGAGCCCGGTCGCGAACCTCCTTGATGGGAATCTTCCCACCAGTCATCGACGTACCTGGAGTACACCACTGCTCGATCATGTCCTCGACAGTATGATCACCACCTCGTGATCCGGTCAAGGACATAGGGTTTCCTCTCTGGGACAACCCTGTCAAAAAATAGATGTCCTCGACATCTATGGTCGGGGTGTGCTCACCAATCTGGAAATGTTGTTGTATTGGGTGCCAAAATTGGACCAGGTGTGTCAACAAAGGTACTTGGGACCTCATCCCTGGTAGTCAGAAGTACTTGAGTAACCCACAGTTCCTCAATGCAACAACACATTGCGGATCATTTTCCGCTTGCACATCATTGAGCTCATGCTCGCGCTCTCTCCACTCATGAACCATTGTGCTTACTCCAAACCTGTTAAGAAGGGCATTTTAACACTATTAGAACTTTGCCCAACCATCAAGAAAGTTTTCTTTTGGTTATCTTTTGAGTTTGAATTGGCAGTTTGCACCGGTGCAGATCGTCCTTTTGGACAGTGCACGCAGATCCTGAAAGGGCGACCTGTGTCAAACCGTGAGCGCAAATCCCCCAATTCAACAAGCTCAAAAACTACCTAAATGAAATAAAAAGCAAATTCTAATCGACTAGAAAGTTAAAGGGTCAGGTTTAGGGTTACCTGTCATTGATGGCGTCCGAAATGATGGATCACGTCTCCTCGAATCAACAAAAGAAGGACTCCAGATGACACTTTTCACGAGTCTCCAACTTGGTAAAAAACAAATAGTAATTCTTTTTACTATTTACGCCTATTTATATTCCCTTTTAAAATTTATTCTATTATGGGTTATTTTTCTATAGTTGGATTCATTTATGCCTGGTTAATCTTTTTTGACCTAGTTTCGAAGCTTACAGGTGAAGTTAAGTACCACATTGATCTTGTTTTTTGCAGTTGTAGTCTTTTCACGCGTATTTTCAGGTATGAACAAGCTCATAGAGCGTCTTTTTGTCATTATTTCGCTCATTAAATTCAATTATTAATGACACCGAGCTAACTCTTTGTTCTTTCTCGTGCTCGTAAAACGATGAGAATAAGTTACCGAGTTATAGTTTATCACTTTTTCGGGCTCTTTAAACTCCCACGAAAAAGGAATCCCTCGGAGTCTTCTCTTTAATCTCTTTTCAGGCTCTCTAAATATGAAAAGATAGCCAAGCGAACTTGATGCGTTCACGCTTGTAAAAGTATTTGAATGATCGTCTTCCTGGTGATAGTTTACCCCTTTTTTGGACCAGGGGGCACTACTTACGAAAAATGAATACTCTAGCTAATCATGACTAGAAGAGTCATCTCTCGCGTTGTTTTTCCCTTTTTCCGGGCAAAGAGGCTAACCTTACGAAAAAGGACCTTTGGAGTCTTCTTTAGTTCTTTTCAAACTCTCTAAACATGAAATGACGCCGAGTTTACTTTCTATGGACTCGTTAAAATCTGACAATGAAGGGCCCGTCATGGGATGAACCCCTCCTTTCCCAGGTTCGTAAAACATTTGGGATTGGACTCATCTATTAGATGACCTATACCGAGCATCTGGTTACCCTTCTCAAGCTCGTTAAAAAACACATGAGGCACTCATCAATCATGATGGGAAAAATGGAAGATTTTGCATTGCACTTTATTTTTGGAAGTACATCGTCGCTCTTAAAGATGACACTCATTTGCATTTGCATTTGCATTCAGTACTTGGGTAATCCGTTTGTCCTCGAGTCATACTAGTTTCACGAGTCTTTGTAGGCTCCTTTGGGTCATTCAAAGAATGCTTCCACTATCGGTCACATTTGGGGTTAGTATCATTCTCGTCACATCAATACTGTCAAGTCATGCCATGCCCATGTTCAAGACATGTTCATTACTCATCATCTGCAATCAGTACACCTTCTATCCGAGTCTGTCTACCTTAAGTCAGTCTTGAACATTACTCTATTGTCCGATCTACTCCAAACATCTGTTATCGAGTTTCGTGTCGTTGATGGGGGATTCATCATGGCCCTCCTTCGACGGATTCATCCTTTTTGACTTCAACACATCATCCGAGGACTGGATCTAGAAACCAACTAAGTACCTTGGACCTGCATGCCTCAATGGCAGGTTACCTCGCTTTCAACATGAGTTTACATCATTGACTCTTGATTGAAATATTTCATCGAGCATTCGACCTCAACTCATTTATTCATGCTCGGTGATATGTACTATGATACCTTGGGGATTATTGACGTTAATGATGATTTTCCTTGCACTTGTTAAAGGTATACATCAATGACCAGTAATCAAGTGGTTTCTACCATGTTCGACTCCAAAACATTGTAATCACATGGATAGATTTGTGTCATTGCGGGTTCGGCTTGAAGACCCTAGGGAAGTCATATTGCACCCAGGCTGCGATGGAGATTGTTTGAGTCATATTACACGGATCCATTTTTGTATTGGTCGTGGTTGTGTTATCATTTCATCATGGATCTACGATTGTGTCTAGTAGCCATGATTGTGTTCAGTCGGTCCTAACTACCATGGGTTTGCAATGTATTGGTCGATAACCATGTTGTGAGTTATGTGAGACTAGTATCTCAAAGTCAGTTGTACTGCAGCAGCATCCTCTAGCCAGCAAGTCCTTTCCATCTATCTTTCAAAGCACTTCACCTGTCTTGTTCTGCCAGCTTCATGCTTTGGGGGGCATTCTGTTACACCTAAATCTCATTGTCATGAGTCCCTTGTTAACTCAGTGCTTCAATCCCTAAAGTTCCCATGATCAAGCAATTCATGCAGAGCAAGTTGATGCCCTTTATCCACATTTCTAGTTGGGTTGGCGCATGTTGTCTTTAAGCAATGAGCACCGACGCAAAATGTATTCTTCTAGCCTGCGCCGATGACATAGAGTATCTGTGTACAACTTGCGTTTTCCCTATGAGGTGCAGGTTGCCCTCATGCAGCTTGCGCTGGAGATGGTTAAATGAGATAAAGGTGGCTTTCGAGCAAATTCTAGAAGTTGGATGAGGTGGATCTCTATCCCTAACATCTAGGTGAGCTGTCCTACGGTTCCCTAACCTCAAGGGAGGATCCCTTAGTCCTCTCCCCATGATCCTCAACCTACTCTATCCACTTGGTCCTATAAATACAAGGCCCCTCTCCATTCCAAAGGGAGGAAATCTATAGCAATTACATGCTGGTGGAATTAGCCTAGGTGATCCCTATCCATCTCTTGGGAGGCTTACATTTCCTTTGGAGGCATTGGCTTGGCTTGTTGGAGGAGGATTGCAGCGTTAAGGCTTGGGTTGTAATCATCTCTCTACTTTGTATTTCCCTCTTTTATACAGTAATATAAACTCTTTCCACAAATGTTATTGTGTTGGTAATGTTTGTAGTTTACTTCCTTAACTATTTACTTAGATCAATTATTGTTTAGACATGTTTTACTACTTGTATTGTTTCCACATGTTTTGACAGGTCTTGCTGCTAAAGATCTGATGACTGCGGAATTTGGAGCAACAACGAGGAAGAAGATTTACAATCTGAAGGTAAGATGTCTAAGTACTTGATCTCTAACTAGATCTAGGAAAGCATCTTTATATTCTGTCCTTATTTGTTCTAGATTCGCATTGAACTAAGGAGATCTAGCTCGCATCCGCTTGAGTAGATTTTATAATAACAGAGGTAGAGTTGGGAGGGGATGGGAGACATTAGAGGGTGCGTGAGGGGGAGTGGGGTAGGGGTATGGAAGAGGGTGATGGAGGGGTAGGGGAGAAGGGTGAGGAGATCTAGCTCGCGTCTGCTCGAGTAGATTTTCTAATAACAGAGGTAGAGTTGGGAGGGGATGGGGGACATTAGAGGGTATGTGAGGGGAAGTGGGGTAGGGGTAGGGAAGAGGGTGATGGAGGGGTAGGGGAGAAGGGTGAGGTGGTGAGGAGGAAAGGTGGAGGGAAGCAGTGGTGGGAGTTGGCAGGAGTGGGAAGATGGGGTGGGGTTGGGTAGCGACTAAATTCTTAGAGTGAAACCCCTTCGAATATCAATGTTTTTATTTAACTATTATTTGTTTTTCAATTATTATTAATTTTTTTATGTTTTTATTTTTTAATGTAAATTTAAAATTGTCTAATATAAAAAAAATTATATTTTATATTTTGCTTTTTTTTTTAAATTATCTTAAAAGAATTATTTTAGTTTTTTCTTTAAATTTTGTAATTCATTTTTTTTAAAGTTTTAGTTTTAGTTTTTTCTTTTAATTTCAAATTTATTTAAATAAATTACACATTTAATTTTATTTTTTTTCAAATTCATATATAGGAAAACATATTTTTTAAATTAAAGTTGGGCTTTCTCATATTTTTAAATTTATTTGAAAGAAATTTTTTTTACGTCATGTAAATGTAACTTGACAAAAGAAAGGAGGCCATCGGTAGCATCATTTTTTGATTTGGGGGATGATGATGGGTTTTTATTGTATCGACAATGGACCAGGCATCCAAAAAGTCGTAATTTTAGCTTCATAAAAAAACAACGCTACCTGTAGCACCACTTTTCGATTCAAGGGTTGTGTTAGGAATCCATGTCAACCTTTCTATTTACTTTGTTAGTATATTGTTGTTGGACGCATATGCTTTGTAAGTCGTCTCGTAGTATTTGTTGATCCATAGTTTGTATTATTGTTGTTGGATGCATATGCTTTGTAAGTCGTCCCGTAGTAATTGTTGATCTATAGTTTGTATTGGCCCATGGTTTGTATCGACACATGGTATTGACCCATGGTATTGGCACCTAGACTTAGTAATAAGTTTGTGTTGAGACCAATGAAGGTACCGTGAAGTTATTTGTATTAAGCTTGCTCAAAGGAGGTTGCCCCCTCGAAGTGGCCTGCAATCAATAAAAGCGATTCTGAGTTCTGCTATCTCGTGTATTTTCATTAATTAATTGTTGCAGGTTCCTCACAGGTTGATTCAGAGTTTTGGTTGCATCGACATTGATCGAGATATCCAAAAGTTGTAATTTTGGCATGAAAATAAAATAGGTGCTATAAATAGCACCACATTTTATTCGGGGTAAAAATAGACACTAGATACAACCTAAAATAAAATTAGAACTCTAAGTTTTCGTCAAATTATATAATATGTTTAATTTTTAACAACAAAAGAGGAGGCCTCTTAAAGCATTTTTACAATGGTGTTCTCCAATCCTTTAATTATAATTCATCACACCAAATACCATGGACAAATTTACCATGGTATACCAAAACCATTGTCATAAACCACTAACAAACTACTTAATTATAATTTCAGAGCTTTTGTAATAAAATTTGAAATTAATTATTATTATAATTAATTTCAAACCTTATTATAATTATTATAATTAATTAATAATCATCATAATTATATAGCCTTCTTATAATAAATAGGAAAATGAATTTACGTCTATAACTAAATCAACTTAATATAAATATAATAGTGAAACAATGATAGAAACCTACATAAATGTTCTAAAAATAAATGGTAAAATCTTTAAAATATCTCGAATATTAGCTCGATCGAGTTAATAGCTCCTAGGGCTTTAAAAACAAGCTCCTAGCCCCTTTTTCTCCACAATTAATTTTACATGCCTCTTTGAAAGGAAAACACATTATCATTAATTTCATCTTATGTGGTGGACTTGATGCCATTGGATTCATCAACAAATCCTCTATCTATTTCCATGTGATTTACGAGTTTTTGAGTTTATATGGTATTTTTTTATTTTTCTTTTAAAACTTACACTTGAGACCTTGTCCACAACTTTGAATGAGCTCAAAAGAAAATCAACAACATAAAAGTACACAACTAAAAAATTAAAAATAAATACACGCTCGACATCTACATGTCCTATTCAAAAGGGTATTTTTAATTTTTCAATTTATGTTAGTAAAATAAAGTTTATGCATACACAAATGTGTACAAAATGCGATTCAAATATTCAATGGTCACTATTGAAAATTAATAATAAAAAAATAATTTAAAAAAATAAATTATAAAAAAATATGTACACCCGGATGCATTTTGTAGATCATGTTCACATATATATTTAAATTAAATACATTTCACATTAAATTATTTTACAACCACACGAATCACTTGTTAACTTTTCATGAAATTTGAAAGGAAAAACATTTCATTAAATGAAATTTTAACATATTAAATGATATTAATATTTAAAAAAATATCATGAGTTTTGAGGGCTTCAATTTCATAAATAAGTGTAAAATATCAAATTTTCACCATTGCTTTTAGTTAAAAAGTATTACTCATCTTTATGGATTCACCTATACACTTTAACTACATTACAAACGTGTAATGAGAAGCTATCTAACATGCACATATTACATAACATTTTGAGACCTAACATTTAGAAAAACTTGTATTAATATCACTTAAATGTTTATAACCTAAAATTACATGGCTCAAATTTTGATAATTAGTTTGAATGAGGAATCTTAAACAAAATTGACATTTGGTTCCACATCTCTATTGTATTAAATTTGCGTTACTTCGTAAAAATGTTGCAAAAGTTTATTAACATAAAGACCAATATCTATTAATTGTATTGAACCAATATTCAATAACAAAGCTTTGAAGTGCCTCTTGTTCCCTTCTCTTCTACCGGGAAAATTATTTATATTCCTATATTTAGAAACAAATTTGCTTTCACAAAGCTTATTTACATTAGTGTGGCAAGAATGTAGCTATTTCGAAACAACTCTTCCCTTCCACAGAGTTCAAAAAAGATTAGAATAAGTTGTTTCTCCACACATGAATTTTATAAGCATCGACACTCGCATTCTCTATAGAGTGTGCATAGTATTCAGATATCTCTAAATCCTGAGCATGTCATAGATAATATCGGAATTGGAAATCTAAAATAGCATCGACACTCGCATTCTCTATAGAGTGTGCATAGTATTCAGATATCTCTAAATCCTGAGCATGTCATAGATAATATCGGAATTGGAAATCTAAAATATCAACAATTTTAATAATAGTAAGAATTTTTTTATTTAAATGAGATAAGTGAAATTTCAATAAGAATAGTTAATAATATTTAGATGGTAGTTTAATTTTTAATAATTCAATTATTTATTATTATTAATATAAAAATAAAATAATCATAAAAATATATCAAATAATAATTCAATTCTCATACTATTTATAAATTGATCATTATAAAAAATGTCCACAATCATAATAAATGTCTAAGTCACACATATTACATAATCATTACTTTATTTTAATAAATGTCTAAGTCACACATATTACATAATCATTACTTTATTTTAATAAATGAATGTTTAAGTCATACACATTACATAATCATAACTCTATTTTCATAAATAAATGTTTAAATCTATATTACATAATCTTAATTCTATTTTCATGTTTATATTATATGACAAATATATTTTTATAATATCTCTACTTCTATATTTTAGTTCGAACTAAAAATTTTCTTTGAATTGTTTTACGAGATCGATCTAAATTATGTTCGAAGGTTAAAGTTTTGCTCTTCGCTGCATCATTCTTCGCATTACTCCTTCTTGTGCCACCGACAGTACGTGCTGCAGTGCAATATATTTCCATCAGCTAATCACATAAAAAAACTTAGTACAATTTGGAAGCCTGCAATCTTTGGAAATGGTCAAATGGTTCCAGCTAATCACATAAAAAATCTTAGTACAATTTGGAAGCCTGCAATCTTTGGAAATGGTCAAATAGTCAATCAGATACATGGTCTACCTCTCCAGATCTTGTGTACATACGCCCAGTAGTGAATCCACGAGAATCGCTCGCAATTGGGCTTTCAATCTGTATGATAAACCATGTATCGAGGAGTTGATGTCTTGATTAAATAGATAGGTAAACAAATTTACAGTAGCAAAATGAATATCAATCAGATTGAATGAACTCAGGTTCGATCTAAAGTGACTCTTACCATAAATAGCAGCCATTCATCAGCCTTGAAAGGCTTGTGGAACCATATTCTGAACAGACCAAAAAATAAAAAATAAATGAATCACTACGAAGAATTGCAATTCCCATTTATTTTAAAGTTCTATTCCTTCTTTTCTCGTTTGTTTCTTTAAAGAAACTGCAGTGCAGGACAACAGAAATAGAATGTAACAGAGTCGACCAAAAAAACTTAAAAGGAACACACATTAATACAATAAACCCAAAAAAAAAAAATGAACACACATTAATACAATAAACAAAGAGGCCTGGAAGAATAATCAAGGTATTATTGAACTAATTCTCTATGTAGGTATAAAGGATGAACTGTCCACGGGGCCTTCTGATATCACCCACTTTGTTGAGTATTTCAATGATGCTGAACATCCATAAACCCGCCACGTGTCATAGAGCTTCCAGAACATGAATTTGGATTCCTACAGTTTTGAAAAGGGTACCCAATCCTGGTTTTAACTCAAAGTTGACGCTGAGTTCAGTTAGGAGCCTTGACCGAGTGGCTAATGGACCTGTGTGACCTTAGTTGCTAAATGGGTGTATTTTAAAAGGTATGGTTGAGAGCAGGAGCGGCAAACGTGCTAAGATAAATTTTTGAAAAAGAATATCTCGGAGGAGCTTTCTACGGCATAGGGATTTGAGGACTAGCTATGCGAGCTGGAATTTGTAGCAGAACCACTAGCTGGGCCTGTGCCTGTGCCGCCTTGATAATGTAATGGTGTAGTTATTTTGTTTTCAATAAAGAAATGTTGCAGTTAATGTGTTAGTTTTAATCGTTAGTGTACTGTGTGGATCAAGACAGCAAGAGATTTCGTAGCATAGTGTGTTACTCCTTGTATAGAGTTTAGCTTCTACACTATACTAATTTTCTATGTAAACTGTGTAGGGGCTATGCTTTAGTTGTCTATGATCAGATCTTTTAATCCGCATAAATTTCCGATATTGGATTCACAAAGTAATGAGCGTCAGATCTGTTGTTATATTGAGTTGGGCTTGTACTCCTTCCATTTGCATCATTTTGGTATAAGAGAAACTTGATCTTTCGAGAAGAAGATGGCCCGGAGAGGAGCGCAATTGTTGCAGGTTTACATTGCAAACTCAACTATTAAAACATAAGAGTTAGATCGAAAGAACCACGTGTGCTTCAGAGGAGCACTAGATGGGCAAGGATTGTTGGAGTAAGAGTTATGTGTTTGCTTTTGCGGGTTAAGTTGCAGTGGGTTAAAAATGGATAAGGAGAAGCAGGAGAGCCAAGTAGAAAAAGTGTGGATTATGGAAGAGATACAAGCGATCAGGAAACTAATCAAAGAGTGTGAAGAAAGACATAAGGGAAAAAACAGAGATCCGAGCAATCGGAAGAAGAACAAAGGCACTGGAAAAACTCACCTGTCCAAGAAGTGCGACCTCACTTGGAGAGGCTAATTTTGGTATGATCTAGCACCAAGGTAGGTGAGATCCCACTTGATCCTTGATCTACACATTTGATAACCTACCCCTACTGTGTCTCTTTAGTGATTTTCACCTTGTGGGCCCCATTCCTCATTTTGAGGGTTGAGCCCCACTTGGGTCACTTTGTGGCACATTTCAATCTCAGATCTACTGAGATCTAGCCATTGGATGAGCCTAATTTTCAAGATCCACCTAGCTTGACACCTCAACATCCCTGATCTATAATTTGGTGGACATCCGACTCCATTTGGCCCATTTCCCAAGGCACTAATCTTCTCGAAGCTAAATTGACTTTCTTAGATTGTTGGGTTAGCTAGGGTTTGATCTTTGTCTTGCATGCTTGAACACCTAAACACTGTCACATCTATTCATCAAGCTCATCTTTGGTACTAGTTAGCCCCAATTTGGACCTTAACTACCCTGCATTGGACACGGTTCCCAAGGCAGTGGATTTTCTCACAATTGACTAGTACCCTAATCCTTGATCTCATTATAAACTTCATAAGTCACTCACATAAATAGGTTGAACCAAATCTACACTGTTTAAACCCCTTGATCCAACTTATCATTTACCTTGTGACTTTATCCATAGATCTAGGGTTTACCATACACCTTACGTACTTCACCTATATTTGATTTGATCTGGTGTTTTGGTTTGATCTCTCCTGTCGGAAGTAGATCTGGGTCTCCCTCTTTGTTGTCTTGGGCTAGATAACATAAAGTGAAGACTGCCTCAATTGGCGTGACAATCATCCATTGGGGGTCGAGGCCATCTTGCTTGCATCTCTTTGGTTGCCCATCCCTTCTGCCATCCATCTTGGATCCATCTCTAGGGGCACCTATAAGTTTGGTGATAACATTTTGGCGCCGTTGCCGGGGAGGGCAGAAGCCTACTTTGGTTCGACATATTATTTGTCACTCACTCTCTCCTGCATTTTAAACGACATACATCTTGGTAGAAGAATTTAAAGACTACCTGGCGACTCCGAAACGTGACTCCACTGAGGAGCGAGCTCATTTGCATCCTTACAATACATTTTATTTCGGTGAATTACCTGTGTGGTTCACCTGGCAACTCCACATAAGCAACTCCACTAGTGATCGATCCTATCATTATCTAGAACCCATGGGGTGCATCATTTTGTTTTCAGGTTCTTGAATTAAAAAAATAAAAAAAATAAAAAATATATATATATATATAAAATTATCCATGGCTACTTCTGAGCGGCCTAGAACTTTCGGTCGTTTAAAGGTTTTTGATTTCTCAAAAATTGTTGGGTATCCTCATCATATTCCTCATCAAGCCTGTGAAAGGTTGCCTATTTTCCATGGAATTTATGAAATCTCTACTAAAGGGCACCTTAAAAGCTTTAGGGAAGTTCTTAACGAGTTATCCATAACCCATGAGGATGTGTGTATAAAACTATTGGCTTCATCTTTCAAAGAAAGAGCTGGGCTATGGCTTTCGAATTTGAAACCCAATAGCATTTCCGGATATGACATGTTTGAAGAAAAATTCTTAGAAGAATGGGGAAGTGAATTCGATGATATGTATCTTTCAAATCAAATCCAAGATCAAAACCTTCCCTTTCCGATCCCATTATTGAATCATTTAACAATCAAATATCAAGTGATTTGTCAACATCCGGAGATGACCCCTCTTGCCTAATTTCCTTTGAGCATAAATTTTCCACTTTTGAGTCAATCGGAAGTCAAATCACTAATCTAAATAGTATGTTTTCAAATTTCTTTTTAGGAAGCCCTAATCCTCATCTTGAGGAAATTTTTGAGGATGAGCTTTTAGAAGAAGAAGAAAGTGGGGACATTGACCAAGATTCTTTAGTGGTGATTTCACATGATCATTGTGCAAATAATCGGGATGTTTTAAATGAACTTGTTAATTTTCTCCCTGACAAATTAAATAAAAATGATCACTTATCTTCATATGAATTTAATGATGAATCAATAGAAAGTCAATCTCAAGATGAGGATGAAATAGTGAATCACACTAGACGCTCTAATCTTTGTTCCACTTCTTATAATGAGTCTTTAAATTTTTCCATCCTTAATCAAGATAACTTAGAGTTAGACAATTATGGTCAATCTTGTCCTCAGTTTGTAAATATTAGACTTAGTCAAAATTTTATCATTCCTAGAATAAATTGCATTGCTTTAAAAGGCCTTTCCTTTTGTCAAAATCCAAGGCAAATTTTTTCTATCTATCTAGAAGAAAATGCATCCACCCTCTCGGCCTATCCTTTTCAATCTTTTTGGAGTTGGTGGTCTAATCAATCTTTTGCTTTTGAAATTTTCAGTAAGAAGTTTAAGCATGATTGCATGTTTGGAGAAAAAGTACTTCATTTCTCTTTTCAGTCACTTTGGAACCATAATGCTTGTTGTCAAGTTATCAATCATTCTTGGTGGCTAGAAAAGGTGTTTAACGATCAATTCCATTTTTTCTCCATTTTTGAGCATAAGTGGGTCTAACTTTGATTTTCCGTCTTTTAAACTTTAATTTATCCCCACTTGGTTTCTATTTGATCATTAATCCCAGGAAGAACCAAATTGAATATGTGAAAGAGGTGAATAAAGAAAATATAAAGTCAAATTTTTCATCCCATATTTTTCCTCCATCCATCTCAAAGTTTAGCTTGCATAATTTTTATGATCCTATCGATTCTTTGATGGAGGATGCTTGCAGTAATCAGTCTTTCCCTTGGCATGATTTCATTTTGCACCATTCAACCCCTTTCTCAATTTTTGAACAAGTCGGGAAAGTTATTCTATCAATTTCATTAATCCTTAATCTAGTCCTGACTCATTTTCTAAGCAAAAATCAAAGAAGAATCATCAACTTGTTCGATGAATGGTTGCACTGGATCTATGATTTTACCTAGCATTTGGTTTGATTGGTTAGATTAGAGTAGCTAGGAACTGAATAAGCCTATTTTGGTAGTAGTTAGTCTTTTCAACCATTGAGTCTGGCACTTTTGTGTGTGTCTTTTCTTAAGCTCCTTTTGAAGCTCCTAATTTAACTGAGTAGCTATCATTTTTCTTTGCCTGCACAATAAATTTCAAACTTTGCAAGTTATGTTAGTAGATTAAATTTACTTTCTGCTGTTATATTTCATACATTTAAAATTCTGTTATAGAATAGATTTTATTTCAGTTTGATTTTATATTTTTCCCATACATGCTGCATGAGGTATTTTGATGTTTGTGAATGCAGATACAGGTGCAAAATAAATTAAAATTGCTGAAAGCAAAATGGTAGAGTGCTGGATCGAGGATTCGAGTAGCAGAGTTCGAGGACCAGAGATTCTGAGGTTCTCAAGCGCTCTTTTCAGCAGAGCACTTGTCCCAGTCGGAGCCAGATGTTATCACATATATAGTAGCCGAGCTACCATACATTTTTTGTCAGATTCCAGTACACTATTCAGCCAGTTCTCGTACATTGAGATGTTGAGATGAGCATCTACTATGGATCACTATCAGATTTTGGACAGCATATATATTCCCCAGGCCATGACTGAGTCTCAGGATACTCAGAGAGAGGACCGATGTAGCTATTATACCATTTGTACAGAGCAGTCAGTAGTGCCCAGAGTTACAGCAGTAGTTTCAGAGGACAGATGATGGTTCATATTGATGAGCATTCAGGTATATGACTCAGCAGGTATATTATGGTGTTGTGGTTATGTTGCTTTTATTTCCATCCTCTTGGCATGTCTTAGCATTTAGTATCATGATCTGGTGATCATATAGATATGTGGACCTGGTTGTATTATATATATATCATACTTGTCCCTACTCAGACTTAGAAGTTCTTGTCCTATACTCATTGGTTTTACCCTCCCTAGGGAGAATAGAGGTGATCATTCCCGCCATACTTTGGCTTGCTAGTGTTGGTTTCGTTACTCACTGTCTTCATCCATCCATGACTTGCCTAGTTTGATTCATTACCTTGACTTACTACTTGACTAGTGGCATGGAGGACCTTCCCCCACTGTAGCCTCTATATTGGATAAGCTTCCCTGTTTATTGTTTCTCGGCTCTGAGTTGGTGACAAAACTTACCAATGGTGAGTTGGATTTCCTTGTGAATTCCCCCTAGTCACTAAAGATGTTGTTGGCTAAACCTGAAGCTCTTAGTGCTGCCATGAATACAAAATTTGGAAATGAAATGTTATATCTTGTATGAAAGGTCCATTCATGCAATGTGTTTCTAAACACACATGAATGAAAGGCAAGCCAAATGAAAGTGGCTATAAAATATCAAATGTTATATCTTTTGTGAAATGCAAAATACCTAGGTAAACAAGCTGTCTGTTACACACCTAAAAGTGCTCAGGTAAACAAGTGCCTTAAAAACACACCTGCAGCAAAAAGCCTAAATAAATGTAAATCTATGCAATGTGTTTTTAAACAAACATAAATCAAAGGCTATGGAAACTCTAGGCCCGAAAAGAAATGGAACTTTAATGCTATATCAAAAAAATTGTTGGCCTCATTTGTATTATGGATTGTGCGCATCTGTGTAATAAACACTCTTTGAACAACTTATCCATTTGTGAGACACCGCCATTCCCTGTATTGTTGCTTGTCCACTATATGCTATGGTGTGTATTCCCTTATCCATTGCCAAAGTGTCACAGTGTTAAGTCAGTAAGTCATCCCTTGACCTAGCCATGTTAGTCTTAGCCTTCACCCTTCACTAGCAAATTGATCACAACTATGAAGTGAGTATGACCTTGAAAGTCTTGTCTGAGTAATTAATAATAATTAATGACATATTATATTTGGATTTAGATCGCCAGTAATGATTACTTCTTGTTATAATTGCTATGTGAATGGATTGTAAAGCATCTTTTAACCCTTGACACCTTGCAACAACTTGATGACAGTTTGAGTCATATTTTGGTTATGTTGACTTGGTCAAACCTCAATTTGACCAAAAGTCAACCACAGGACATGAGGTGGTAGACCTCAGATGTTACAGATAGATGATATATGGTCTGATACAGGTCACCATGGTGGGCTTATGCAGTGGTTTCAGGTCTATGATTATTATTTGTACTTTTCAACATTTTTACAGATTATTATTATTTGGTCTGCTGGATATGATGAGTATTTATTTTGGACCATGCAGAGGTTTATATGGTGTATGAGTATACATCTTAGATGGATTTGGACCTTCTGAGTCCAATGAGATAGTTTGTTTTCAGTTTCGGGCAGTTACAGTGATGATGGAGCCTCAACAGGCTATCCTAGTGCAGTTTTGGTATGTCGGAGACCTTGTCAGAGCTGTGATGGGATTCACTTGGTTTACCTAGGGCGCTATGCATGGAGGGGGTGGTCCAACCACTTTTTATTACCATATTAACCCCCTCCCAGACACATTGGTGAGCTCACCTTGACAACGTAGGCACTCCAGGAGGCAGTTTGTGCAGTTTCACGCTTCCCGAGGTAGTCCAGAAATGGTAGATTTGGGCTACTGAGGCAAAGTTTTGGCATGGGATGATCAGTGATGATGAGTGGGATGTCTTCCACACCTTCTCCAGCAGTTTCAGCTTCATCAAGACCCACATCCATCACTTATGGCACTTTCTGATGATTTTTGGAGCCTCCTGAGGCTCATGATTTGTCCATAGAGGCACGATTTGGTACTTTGATGATTATTTTATTGATATTGTGCTATGGAGATTGACCAAGGGTGTCTAAAATTACCCCTTGGACCCACCAGAAGCTAGATCTATTATTTTATCATCATGATTTGGTGGGATCCCCTCTCCTAGGGCAATTTTGTCCACTTATTGTTATATTTTATTAGTGATCCATGTATTGTATTGTTGAGCTCATCTCAACCATTGATTGGATCTTTTGATCTTTTGATCTTAGCCACTCATTCAAAAAGTGGTTTGATTGTGGACTTTCTCCCTCCTATTTAAAGGAGAGAGCTTCTCATTGTAAAGGGGACTTTTGGCTCTGGATTATTGGAATAGAAAAATACTATTGCATCTATCTGTTGTGTTGTGGTGAATGCTTTTGGAGTTTGTTCGTTGATTCTTCCTTTGCACTGGGTTCTTGGAGATTTTGTCTTGCTATACTTTTGTACCATATTTTTGCATCTACAGGTGGAGGCCGATTTGGTTTGAGGAGGACGTATTGGTAGGGGAGGACCCTCCCTACTTCTTTAGATATCTTCGTTGGTAACAGGGAGTATTACTGTCCTAGGACCTTCTATTTCATGTTATCATTGCTTTGCATTTGTATTTCCTCCATTGTTGCTCAACTGATTGAAATCGCTTTCCTTGGTTGACAAGAAGAGGAGGTCGCACTTGTGGGCTAGGGCATCATTTCCGCAAGCAAATTCAACAATTTCTCATTTGATCTCTGCGGGAGTATTCCTCAACAACAAAGCATCTCATTCCAACACTCAGGTATGATCTCAAGGTAATTTCTCTCTCCATGATCTATCCATTTGTCTAAATGCTTCAAACCCTTATAATTTCAAAACCCTCATTTTACAATTTTTCAGATCTAGCAAGATCTACTTGGCTTTTGGGTATAATATTTAAAACCCACCTCTATAGCATCCACGACAATTCGGATCTATAGTTTGGTGTGGATTGGCCTTCATTCGACCCATTTCCCAAGGCAAATTAGCCTCTCCAAGTGAGGTCGCACTTCTTGAATAGGTGAGTTTGTAGGGATCTAGCACCTGGATAGGTGAGATTCCACCTGATCTGTAATTTACACATTCAATAACCTACCCTCAGTGTGTCACTTCAATGATTTCTACCTTGTGGGCCTCATTCCTCATTTTGACGGTTGTGCCCCACTTGGGTCACTTTGTGGCATACTTCAATCTCAGATCTACTGAGATCCTTCCATTGGATTGCCCTAATCTTTTAGATCCAGCTACCTCTATACCTCAACATTCCAGATCTATAATTTGGTGGACATCTGACTCCATTTGGCCCATTTCCCAAGGCACTGATCTTTCTCCAAGCCCATTCGACTTTCCTGGATTGTTGGGTTAGCTTGTGGTTTGACCTTTGTTTTGGTTGCTTGAACCCCTTGACATTGTCATATCACTTCAACAAGCTCACATTTGGTACTGGGTAGCCCCAATTTGGACCCTAACTACCCTGCATTGGACACAGTTCCCAAGGCAGTGGATTTTCTCACAATTGATTGGTACCCTAATCCTTGATCTCATTATAAACTTCATAAGTCACTCACATAAACATGTCGGACCAAATCTACAATGTTTAAACCCCTTGATCCAACTTATCATTTACCTTGTGACTTTATCCATAGATCTAGGGTTTACCATACACCTTACGTACTTCACCTATACTTGATTTGATTTGGTGTTTTGGTTTGATCTCTCCTATCGGGAGTAGATCTGGGTCTTCCCCTTTGTTGTCTTGGGCTAGATAACATAAAGTGAAGATTGCCTCGATTGGCGTGACAACCATCCATTGGGGGTCGAGGCTATCTTGGTTGCACCTCTTTGGTTGCCCTTCCTTTCTTCCATCCATCTCGGATCCATCTCTAGGGGCACCTACAAGTTTGGTGATAACAGCTACTTTCGAAAAGTTCACATTGAAGTTTGAACCTACGTGGAAGTCTTTGTCTGAGCCAGTGTTTTAAAACTCCATCGACTTAGACTCGAACTCGACTGAGTTGATTGAGTTGACCCCAAGTTGAGCCGACTTGACACATAACTCAGATCGGGTGGCCGATTCGGTACCGAACTGGCCGAGTCGTTGTCCAACTTGGTTGGTTCGGTACCAAACCGACCAACTCAACCGAGTTATGGGTCGACTTGTCAAGTTATGACCCTACCAAAAAAAACACAAAATATTTTATTGTTTTTAAATTCCTAATCTAACTAAATTCTAACCTAAACCTAATGTGTAGTCTTCTAAACAACCCCCCCCACCCCACCCCACCCCACCCACTGTCTTTTTCTGTCATATTTCGATATTTGTCGTCGTGGATAAGGATTATAGAAAACAACTGTCGTGGATAAGGATTATAGAAAACAATTGTCGTGGATTATAGAAAACATGTTCCTGAGTGTGAGTCTTGAGGCGGTTGCAGTCACCCATTGTGGACTCATGGAGTTGGACTTGGAGACTTGGAGTCGTGGATTGTGGAATTGCTCGGTGACCACTGACCAGTTGTGGAGTGTGGACTACTCGAAATTGTTGCCAGTTGGTATAAATCTATTGGTTTTGAGCTTGGAGAAGAGTGGTTTTGTAGCTTGCTCCAAAGAGGATGTTATTGTCAAGGTAAAACCATTCACCTGTCACTTGGAGACTGATGTCATTGAAGTTTGAAGTTAAAATCGAAGTGTTGAGTCTGTTGACTATTGCATAGTGCAATGTTGAGTGAATGAGTCTATTCATGTTGCAGTGTTGATTCTGTTGAATGTTGGTGTTGAGTCCAGACACCAGTTTTCAGACTCCATACTAAAGGTATGTTGGGCTTTAGCCATTGTTTTCTTTTTCCTCATAAAATTTACAAATATTATGATTTACTGTAAGGCTGAGGATGGGCCATTGCTTTAATTGTTAAACATTTATATTAACTGCAAATTGCAATTTTATTTCCGCTGTTTTTTTTCTCATAAAATTTATAGAGATTAAAAATTAGGCATGGGCCATGGCTTGTTTTTAAACTTTTATATAATCTGTAATTTTTTTTTTCCTTTTTCTTTGCATGTTGAACTCCAACCAGTTGTCCATTTACATTTTAAAATGGCCCCAAAATCAAAAGATACAACATGGATCCATGTTGATGTGGTTGATGGAAAGATGTATTGTAAATATTGCAAGAAATGGATTAAAGGAGGGGGCATTCATAGGCTTAAACATCACTTGGATGCTATTAGAGGAAATGTTGCCCCATGTGAAGCTGATTCAGAGGTGATTGGAGGCATAAGGTTGAAGTTGCAACAACATTTTGAGCAATATGAAGTGGAGAAGGCTAACCAAAAAGAGAGAGAGGTAGAAACAGGGAAGAAGAGGCAGCTTGTAGAAATGATGAGATCTGCGCCTCATGTTGAATTTGAAGGCTCCTCATCTATACCTTCTACCAATATCATGGATCCCTTTTAGTATGTTCCTCCCTCCCAAACAAATCAGCCCAAAAAGAAGAGTAACATCCAAAGTTATTTCACACCTCCCACCACCTCTGACAATGCTGCTGCTTCTCAGCCAACCGTAACACAAATTCATCCCACCTTAGATGGCAATTAGAAAAAAGCAGTACAAAGGAGTTTCCCATGAGTACATAGCTAGATGGTGGTATGACGCAGATATCCGCTTCAATGTTTCCCGCTCACCTTATTTCCAATCTATGTGGGATTCTGTTATTGTTGTTGGTAAGGGCTTCAAAGGGCCTAGTATGCATGACTTGAGGGGACTTCTTTTGCAAAAAGAGATCATATCCATAGATGAATACTTCAAGGAGTTCAAAGAGTCATGGGTCAGAACAGGATGCACTATCATGTCAACTAGATGGACCGATGCAAGGAACCGTACCATAATAAACTTCCTTGTCTCTTACCCACAAGGAGCCATGTTTTTGAAATCATATGATGGATTTGATAAGGTGAAAGATGCAAATATGTTATTTCAGCTTTTTGATGAGGTTGTCGAGCTGGTGGGGGCAACTAATGTTGTGCAAGTCATCACAAATAATGCCTCTAACTATGTTCCTGCTAATAAGATGTTAGAGGAAAAATACACAACCATATTTTGGACCCCGTGTGTGGCACATCGCATAGACCTCATGCTTGAGGACATATGCAAACATGATTGACTCCAGAATACCGTGGAGCATGCCAAAAGCATAACAAAATACATCTACAACCACTCATGGGTATTGAGATTGATGAGGAAATACACACAGGGTAGGGAACTTGTTAGGGCTGCCATTACTAGTTTTTCAACTCACTTCCTCACGTTCCAATCTGTCATTGCTCAAAGACATAACTTGGAACAAATGTTTTCAAGTGATGAATGGAATTCAAGTAAATGGGCCCATAGAACATATGGAAAAGACACCAAGAAGAAGATTTTGGAATGCTCATTTTGAAAAAAAGCATTAGAAGTTTTTAAAATTACTCAGCCACTTGGTAAGGTGTTGTGGTTGGTGGATGGGGAAAGACTGGCTATGGGATACATTTATGAGGCTATGGATCAAGCAAAGGAGCAAATAAGGGAAACATACAATGATAGAGTGGCCAAGTATGGGATGATCTAGGATATCATCGATAAGAGATGGAACAATCAACTCCATCACCCTCTACATGCAGCTAGGTATTTCCTAAACCCAAGGTATCATTATATAGCTTAGTTTGGAGTAAATCAGATCAGGGAGGTAAAAGATAGATTGTATGAGTGCCTTGGGCACATGGTCCCAAATGAGATGGCGTGGTTGGAAATACACCAATAGATTACTGCTTTCACTAGAGCCATAGTTACCTTTGGCAAACCTATGGCTAAGGTTGCAAGAGATGTGGACCAACCAGGTAAATAATTCCATTATTCTATTAAATTCAATTGTTTAATTTTTAAAATTTAAAAACTTCAATATTTAGTCAAATCCGCAATCTAATTCATCAATTTAACTGTCATTGCACTTGCAGCAACATGGTGGGATTCATTTGGTGGCCAAGGTCATCAATTGCAACTGTTTGCAATTTGAATCCTTAGTCAACCATGCAGTTCTTCTGGGTGTGAGCGTAATTGGTCTATCTTTGAGTGGATTCACATGAAGAAGAGAAACTGTTTAGAGAAAAAATGATTAAATGGTCTAGTCTTCCTGCATTACAACCTCCATTTAAGATGCAACCAATTGATGAACAAAAAACCTAATATAGATCCCATTGTGTTGGAAGATATTGATCCAAGCTTAGAGTGGGTAGCAGAGAGTCAAGAGCCCGAGTTTGATGTTGATTTCGATATTGATGTGGATGAGGTCGGTAATGTTAATATGGAAGTAGATCCACTATTACGGATACCACCATCAGTTCATACAGGTGTAGATCCATAATATATTTTTCTATCATTGAATAATATATGAGTGTTTCAATATTACTATATTGATAATTTGATATAACTATTGATATAACATTATTTCATTCCAAACATGGAAGACACTAGTCAAGAGGGATAGCTACATGCACCTCTACATCCACCTCATGTTTCTACGCATTCAACTAGTACTCCAGCTAGTGTTGCTTCTACATCAGTAGTTGTAGATGACCTTGAGGGGTTTGAGCCCGAGCCAGATGTCATTGCCTATGGCATTGCTTGTTTGAGTTCTAGTTCTAGCAATGGTGATGAGTTTGATGATTGATCATGTTGATCAATGATGTAGTGACATCATAGCATTTTGTTTTTTGGACTCTGTCACTCTACATGCCATTTAGGCCTCTTTGATTATGCATTTTCACTTTCTTTTAGTCTTCCAGATCTGTATTATCTATTGCATAGTACTCTTCGTTCCATTTTGATATGTTCACCCTTATATGGTATATACATGAGCAAACTTTGGATATTTTGTCTCTAATGCTTTGGAATCATGGATTAGAATCTTTAAAATTTAAATATTTTATGTTTTTTTTAGTAAACAAAGTCATTAAATCAAATTGGACGAGTCATTACCAATTCATTGTTGATTCTGAGTCCGAGTCTAATTCGACCCTCAACCGATTCGGAGTCCGAGTCTGATTTTTAATTGGTCTGAGCTACATTCTTCAATAGTATGTAGCCACAAATCAACAAGTTGTTGATATTCTGACCAAGCCCTTAGTACAAGGGATGCTTCAAGACTATTCAGAGACAAACTTGGATTGGTGCAAAATTCCTTCCTTGAAAAGAGGGAGTGTTCATTATTATAGCTTGGATAGGAACTTTTGCACAAGTTCAATATGAACACGCTGGAAGTAGTTTGAGATAATTTTATTATGTAATTCACTTTTAGGAAAAAGTGAAGTCTTATATTTAGCTATTGAGTCTAATAAAGTGTATTTAATCCATTAGTGAATAAGATTTAATCTCATCCATGCATCTCATTGAGAGATTGGGGTTTTTGTGTTGATGTATATGTAACTTCGGAATGTATTTCACCTATGTATATTGTACTCCTATAGAGATGGTATTATTCCTCTATACGGAAGTGTCGTCATTTGTATTGACAAGTGTTGCAAGTGTCGTAACTTGCTGTGATGGGTTATTAGAGCACCAAGTGTGGGGTCAGCCCTGATTAGTATAACCATGGGTTATTAGACTGAGTTAGACAAGTCGACCCTGCTAGGTTATTAGGCAGGTCAGGTCATGTATAAATAGAGTGCGGGAGGCACTCTATTTGATCATCTCATTATTCACTTCTACACTACTCGGAAAGTGGCGCACTATTGGAGGAGGAGGTTCAGCTGCTAGGAGAAGACTATCTCTTGTACTTGGGTTGTATCATTGCTCTTTCTATCTCTGAGGAAGTTGTGGAGTTTTTCACCTTTATGGTTTTCCCCAGTGCAACTCTGTGTGTCTATTGTCTCATGTGATTGATTGGTGTGATTGATATGCATTGTTATACTTGATATGCTATACATGTTATTCTCTTAGTAAAGATCCTAGAGTATATTGAATTAATGCTCAAAATCTAACATTTTGTTTATTAAGGTTTTGGCACCAGTATACAAATAGATTGAAGACAACGAATTCAAACATAGTTTTTGTCTAGCAGTTGAATAGTGAGCGAGTTAAATGACTAGAAAACATATGATAAAATATGATAATTATATTAATGTACAACAAATGACCAATAAAGTAGGTAAAGTAGGTCAATGGGACTGTATGATAATATGATGTCAATACAAAGTGGGAGTGCTAATATAGAAAGAAGAGAAAGAAGAGACATCAATCACAACAATAAACAAGTAGTACACAAGTTGATCTACTGTAGATCGATCAATTTAACAAGAAGTTTGAGTGCCATCTACTCTTGGAATTGGTGCACTGTGCAAGGGCATTACTTATATGTTACCATTCCTCCATAGAGTCCATACTACCATTTTTTCAATTTGGCAGTTCCAAATCTGCGTTCAATGCATCACCACCTTTTTTCTTGTATTCTTGATAACCCACACAATCGAGCGCAACATATTTTCTCTCACATAGTTTCCTTGTTATTCAACAAGATTGAGAGAGGCTTGTATTCTATTGTCTCATGGTGGTTGTGTCCTCTCATCTCACAACACCGTGACTGCAACAAGTTGGGTAGGAATTTGGAATAGTTTTCACTTGTCATTTTTTATGGCTTCGACATTACACAAGGATGTTTTCATTGTTTTTCGTTTTTTGACAGCAAGATTGAAATATAAATCGTATTTGACGAGCAAAATGAGCCATGACAGGCATTTTTCCTGTCAAATTCCCACCCTAGTAACAACAAATAAAGAGACAAATTTAGCACAATCCCTATAACACAACCTCCATGTCTTGATCTGCCATACAGCCACCTAGATCCACTCTTGGTATAGCCACAATTGTGGCCATTCAGCCGAGCTGTCACCATATCCATATACGTAGTCACATACTCAAAAAAGTCGATCCCATTTAGTGGCAATTCACTAGCCAAAATTGGATCCCACTTTCTTCTTGTTGCCACCTTGGAAAAAGAGCAACAACTATGCCATAGACACACTAGACAATAAGAAATAAATACCTTGCAGTAGTGCATTTATTTCTATTGTAGAGATATCAACTATTGGATAGCCCCACGGCAACAACAAATAAATACACTGCAATACATTTATTACTGCTACAAAGATATCAACTATTAGATATCCCCATAACAACAACAATAAATGTAGTGTTGTAGAGTACTTATTGCTTGCTTACATGAAACAATTTCCCCCATTGTGGTCACCTGCCCCATATCCCTCTACGAGCTCTTTCTTCCATGATTGCAAACAGGAAGACAGGTTAGAACACAGATTGAAAGTCACGTGTCCTTGCAGGCTTTACATTACCCTTTTTTCTTGCAAGCCGACCTGATGTTTTACAATAGAGGGGCGGTGTTTTCTTCTTGCACAACAACAACAAATGGGGTGGTGTTTTCTTCTTGCACAACAACATGCCCAAAACACATTTGCTTCAAGTCGACTTTCTTCTTCATAGCATTAGTAATCTGTCTCGACGATGTGTCTTATCCATAGTAGCATAATTCAGCCGTATTGGTATTTCGTGTATGGAAATTTGGAACAAATTCAATTCATCGAATATTTAGTGTAGGTGTAATATGGAAACATATTCTTACTAGTGGACAATTAAATTTTGGAAACCAATTTAAAAAAAAACAAACTTTAATAATTTAAACACTATAAAACATAAATACCATTCAATTTCATACTTTCTTATTAAAATAATTACTAATAACTAGTTGTCATTTCTCACACTCACTATATCCCAGGTTGTTGAGATTTTATATTTTTGTTTTTTAAATATATGTTTGATTTTTTTTTATTTTTTTTTTGTAAGTTGCAGAGCAGAAATTAATTAACAGAAACTGAATTTACATCTAAAGCCGAGTGGAGTTTTTCATATTGGGGAGGCCTCATATGGTGAAGCCACCATCCCAATTGCTCAAAAATACTGTAATGACTGACATAATACAAAATTAAGACCTCTGGAGTATGGTCTGCCCTTAAAAAAGTTGGGACTTTCTTCAAAAACGAAAACCTAGTCTGTCTAACTATGCTGAAAATAAGACTATGCATAAAATAAAAGCAAAAAAGCTAATAGTCGCAGAGATGACCAAGAGCGATGGCCGCCCAGGTTTCATTCTGCCGGTGGTTTCTCTGGTTCTTCCTAGGTGATGAGGAAGGCCGCATAGTAATCTTCGAAAATCCCCGGAGGGGGCAGAGAAGGAGAACCCGGAGTAAACATTCCATCCTGGGTGGCGCTAGGACCAGGAGCCGAGCCTTTGTTCTTCATTAGTGGAGATTTCTTTTTAGCCGATCCATTGTTTGGAGTTGCGTCTGCATCTTCTTCATTTTTATCACCCTGTTTCCCAGGTTCTGAATTGTTGCCAATGGAGAAAACCTCCCAGGTCATGTTGGCATCTAGAGTGTTGGAGTGCTCTGCTGCTTCCTTCAAGCTTGCCTTAACATTGCAGACGATGCTAGAACTGGCTTTCCAGCTAGCTTCCATTTCTTCGATGAGTGTGCTCATCATATTTTTGAGCAACCAGTAATGGTTAATGGCTCCGCCATTACTACCAACAACAAGGAGTGCTGCTACTCTACGAGCCTCCCACCCGTCTATGAGATTTCGAGTCCGCACCGAGATGCGTTTGGCATATATGTCCATCACAGACCAGTCCATGGCCACCTTGGTCCGACGATTGTTATTCTCACGGCCACTCCCATTCCCACGACGAGAAATTCCCCTGGTGCGATTCATCATGGCAGTGGGTAGGTCTAGAATTTCTCTGTAGTTTGCAGAAGCCAAGGGAGGAAACGTAGAGAAGAGCCAGAATTCAACAGTCGAAGCCCCATCCATATCGACCAGGAGATTTAAAGAGCCGAGGTAATTAATATCACAGTCTGTCGTCCTCATTGAAATTGTTGATATTGAATGCAGGTCCCAAAGGCCGAGGGGAGACGTCATTCCAAACGTGCGCGAAGGAGATCGTCATTTACTCCCTCGTCCTCCAGACTTAAGTATATGCCATCGTCCAGGTTGCCGCACTGTCTAATTTCCAGGTGGTTGCATTGTTCATCATTAGCCGTGGCCATGTGGTTGTCTTCGTTGGCAGCCGGAGTGTGCTCCTGCATGCCGGACCTGTTGCTATGTACAGGGGGATGCGGTGGCAGCATCTCCCTGCGCGCTGTGGCCGAGGACGGAGCCATGGGGTCACCCGCATCCGGGAATATATGTTTGATTTTAAATGTCTATGTACATTTATAATATACTTGTGAATATCTGATTAAAAGTAATTTACTCTATGTACATTTAATAATTAAAAATTAAAAATGAAAGTTTAGTTTAAATTAAAAGTATGACATAAGCAGTTTACTTCCTTATTTTTCATTTAATAATTAAAAATTAAAAATGAAAGTTTAGTTTAAATTAAAAGTATGACATATAAGCAGTTTACTTCCTTATTTTATTAGTACTAGATTTTTTCATTACTTAATTTTTTCAAATAATATTCATATCCATATTAGTACTCAAAATCTTATCTTCTCACATTACTAAATCCTCATGGTCAGTAGATAGGCTCCAATTCCAATTCTTTGCTGGTTCTCACATTACTAAATCCTCATGGTCAGCCGATAGACTCCAATTCTTTGTTGGTTCAAGCAACTGTTACTACCTCTAATCGAGAGTCTAATCCCAAATCTCCAAAGCAATTGCCTTCTGACGGGGTCTTCTCTTTATCAATCCCGGGGGCTTCTCTTCCGGCTTATCCTTGAAGATAGGCACAAGCATAAACAACGACATGGTGGCACTTTGGCTCTATCCAACGCGGAGTCTTCTTAGCATGATGGTTCACTTCTCCACGTCATTCCTTACTCTCACGCGCACAACTCCTTCCTGGCGGCTCGGCCTCGGTTCTCTTCTGACACTGGTGGCCTTATCTGTCCACGGGCCACCCATTAATCCGGCCTGTTTTTTTCTAAATCCAGCCAAAATCTGGCGAAGCAATCGCAATGCTCTAAAACGATTCAGATGATCAAAATCATCATTTGAACATTACAAATGGTGCGTTCAGTACTTCGCTGGATACAGGGCCATTTGAGTGCCCCCTATCACACGCCCTTACCAACACCTTCTCTTCACTGGCCAGGTATGTGTCCAATTCGTGGTCCACTCAATCAGCAAGCGTCCATTGTTAGAAATAGTAATTACTTCAGTTAGCTTAGCTTTAGCTTTAACTTTTACTTGAGTTCCTATTTAGAAGTTCAGTTAATAAATGCAACAGCATGCTTTGCATGCATGCAAAAGCTAGGTTAGACTTTTTAGGGTTTCCATAAGTGTTTAAATACACATTACATTTTGGTTTGTACTACATTAGTTGATCTTCCGTTTATCAACAAAGATTGAAGAGCCGTAGCTCATTCTGCATAATATTTTGTTTATTTCTACTTCCAACCTTCAGTTTGGTATCAGAGCATTGGTAGAAGATCATTGATCGGAGCGTGAGAATGCCGGAGAAGCCAAAGTCGTAGCTTTGAAGGAATTAGCAAAAAAAAATTCTTGCAGAAATTTTCGCGCTCCTCCTCTGCATCGAGGCACGAAAATATTTGGCTAACTTTCAAAATAAAAATAGAAGAGAATTTTTGCGACCTCACTATAGGCCAAAGCGTGAAAATTATTCCATCAAATTGTTTTTTACTTTCACGAAGTTAATTTTTTTTACCATATTCTTTAAGTAAAATCTTTTTTACAAAAGTATTTTACAAGAATAAAAGAGATTTTGTTTTTACAAAAGTCTTTTTTATTTTTAAGGAAGTGAAGAGGAGGGAGTCATTAAAAAAAAAAAAAAAGGCGATTGTTTTAAAAAAAAAAGCCAGTGAAAGACTCCACAGCGTCTATGGCTTCTAGCAGCAACAATCAGTCTCAGATTTCTCCACTTACAGGGGAAAAAGACTATGATGTCTGGGCCACGAGAATGGCGGTTTATCTTAGATCAGAAGATGTGTGGGAATATGTCGTGAATGGCTATTCCGAACCAGCAGATGATGCAGCTTTTCAAACTCTATCAAACGCAGAAAAGGATGTCCTGCGAACGCACAGGAAGAAGGATGCAAAGGCACTGCATCTCATAATGAACGCTTTGTATAACATCGTATTTCCAAAGATATCAGCTTCATTACATGCCAAAGCAACATGGGAAACCTTGGCGACTAGTTATCAGGGTGTTGGTAAGGTACAAACAGCTACACTTCAAAACCTAAGGAGAGATTTTGAAGATCTGAAGATGAAAGAATCAGACTCAGTAGATTTTTTCATGACCCAAGTCATAGGGATTGTTAATCAACTGAATACCTATGGTGAAAAGATCGAAGATCAACAGGTGGTTGAAAGGGTTTTGAGATCCCTACCCCACAAATTTGATGCGAAAGTTGCAGCGATTGAAGAAGCAAAGGATTTGAGTACTCTCTCTATAGATGAGTTGACTGGATCACTACTATCATATGAATCCAGAATCAACAGGAATGAAGAGTCCTCTCTGGAGAATGCTTTCAAAGCACAAGTCTCATTCTCAAAAGGTAGAGGAAGAGGCAGAGGCAGAGGAGGATCAAGAGGAAGAGGCAGAAGTGGCCGAAGTAATGGCAAGGAAGATCAAGATCACTATCATAACCATGAAGGCGGGAACTACAACAAAAAAAGGTCAGATAAATCTAATATTAAGTGTTATTATTGCAATAAATTTGGGCATTATGCTCATGAATGTAGAAAGAAAAAGTCTGATCAAGCAAATCATAATGCTAATGTGACTAATACCTCTGAGGATAAAGATGTGTAATTTCTTACATGTCATGCTGCACACGAAAGCCCAAAGGGACTTTGGCTTTTAGATAGTGGCTGCAGTAACCATATGACAGGTGATAGAGGTCTAATTGCAGACCTAGATGGATAAGTGAGGACAGAGGTCAAAGTTGGCACGGATGAGGTAGTTCCAATTCTTGGCAAAGAAGTGGTCAACATTTTGACCAAACAAGGACAACAAAAGACAATCACAGATGTATATTATGCTCTAGGATTGAAGCATAATCTGCTTAGCATTGGACAACTTACTGAAAAGAAATACAGACTTGTCTTTGATGAAACAGACTGTGAAATTTATGACAAACCCCCAAATAGACATTTGATCATCAAAGCACAAGTGACTAGGAACAGGATGTATCCACTAGTCATGAATTGCAGCAACAAGGTAACCTCTTTTGCTCAAAAAGCCACTTGCATGGATGATTATTGGTTATGGCATTTTAGATATTGACATCTTCACTTTGGTGGTCTCAAGTTTTTGCAGCAGAAAGAGATGGTAAAAGGATTACCCCCTATGAAGGAGCCAACAAGCAGTTTTGAGTGTTGCATCATTGCGAAGCAACATAGGGATAGCTTTCCTAAAGGTATGTCTCGAAGGGAACATGCACCTCTAGAACTTATTCATATTGATCTGTGTGGTCCAATGCAAAAACAATCAATTGGTGGAAGCTATTATTTTATTACATTTATTGATGATTTCAGTAGAAAAACATGGGTGTATTTCCTTCGTCAGAAGTCTGAAAATTTTGGCAAGTTCAAGGAATTTAGGGCTCTAGTTGAAAAACAGAGTGGTTATCAACTCAAAGTATTGAGATCATATGGAGGGGGAGAGTATGACTCAAAGGAATTTCATGATTACTGCAAACATCATGGAATCAAGAGGCAATTCACTACAAGATATGCACCTCAGCAGAACTGTATTGCAGAACGCAAGAATAGAACTATCATGAATATGGCAAGGAGCATGCTGAAAGGAAGAAATTTGTCCCATGAATTTTGGGGAGATGTAGTGGCTTGTATTGTTCATGTGATAAATAGATCTCCCACCAAAATTGTGAAGAATAGAGTACCAGAGGAAGCATGGACAAGTATGAGTTGTAATGTTTCTCATTTCAGAATATTTGAATGTGTTGCTTATGCTCATGTTCCTAAACAACTAAGAAAAAAGCTAGACGAAGGGAGTGAGAAATGTATATTTCTTGGATACGGTGAAGAAACTAAAGCCTACAAGTTGTATAACCCTATTACCAAAAAGGTTATACTCAGCAGAGATGTTTTGTTCAAGGAGGAAGAGTCATGGAATGGAACCATAGACAAGGTTGTGGGAGATGAAATACCCCAACCAGAAGATGGAGAAGAAGAGGAGTTGATTGGACAACAGGGTCTAGTAGCATCTTCACCGGTAGCAAATACTCTAGAAAGAACACCTAGAAACTCAGTTCGAGGTGAAGCATCAAATCCGCAATCAAGTAATGAATCTGATCACAGTAATAGAAAGACTAAAAGATTGGAAGATATTTATGATGAATTGGATGCAAATACCAATTGTGTTTTTATTACCAGTGAACCTGTGTTTTATGAAGAGGCTGTAAAACAAGAGCATTGGGTAAAAGCTATGGACAAAGAGATAGATTCCATTGAGAGAAATGATACATGGGATCTAGTTGACCTGCCAAAAAATAAGAAACCCATTGGTGTGAAGTGGGTCTATAAGACCAAACTCAATGAAAAAGGTGAGATTGATAGGGACAAGGCAAGGTTAGTAGCAAAAAGTTTCTCACAACAACTAGGAATTGATTTTGGAAAAACTTTTGCACCCATGGCAAGATTGGACACAGTAATAGCAGTCCTAGCAATTGTAGCCCAGAAAAAATGGAAAGTGTATCAAATGGATGTCAAGTCGACATTCTTGAAGAAGAAATTTATGTGGAGCAGCCACACAGGTATGAAATAAAAGAACATGAAGAGAAAGTTTACAAGTTGAAGAAAGCTCTATATGGTCTCAAGCAAGTTCCAAGAGCTTGGTACAGCAGAATTGATTCTTATCTGATCAAAAATGGTTTTAGCAGAAGCAGCAATGAACCAACACTTTACACAAAGGTAAATCAACAAGGACAGATTTTGATAGTTTGTTTATATGTTGATGATATGATTTTAACAGGTGACTTGTCAGTAGATGAGTTCAAGGCAGCTATGAGGAAAGAGTTCGAGATGACAGACCTTGGATTAATTGAAGTTCTTTCTTGGCTTAGAAGTAGAACAGTCAGAAAAAGTATATTTATATCTTAAAATAAATATGCTAATAAAGTTCTTAAGCGATTCAGAATGCTTAATTGCAAAACGACACCTACACCAGTGGCAACAGGTACAAAGTTGAGCAAAGAAGATGACAATCCCAATGTAGATCCAACATTGTTTAAGAGACTTGTAGGAAGTCTCATGTATCTCACAACTACGAGACCAGATATTATGTTTGCTGTCAGCTTGATTTCGAGGTTCATGGAGTCTGCCAAAGAACCGCATTGGCAAGTTGGAAAAAGGATATTACGATATGTTGTAGGAACTTCAAGCTATGGAATTTTATACTCAAGCACTGAGTATGGTGTTTTGACAGGTTTCACTGACAGTGATTTTGCAGGAAGTTTGGATGACACGAAGAGCACTTCCGGTCATGTTTTTCATCTTGGATCAGGTGTGATTTCATGGGCATCCAAGAAGCAGCCCATTGCGACACTTTCATCAGCAGAAGTAGAGTATGTAGCAGCAACATGTCAAGCAGTCTGGTTACGCAGAGTTTTAGAAGGTCTTCAACAGAAACAAGAATGACCAACAACAATCTATTGTGACAACAATTCAGCAATCGCTCTATCCAAGAACCATGTTTTTCACCAGAAAAGCAAGCACATTGATACCAGATATCACTACATAAGAGAACTTGTGAACAATGGTGAAGTTCGTGTTGAGTATTGTAAATCGATTGAACAATTGGCTGACATATTCACAAAGCCATTGGCAAAATAAATTTTTGAAACCCATAGAAATAATTAGGCATTGTAAAAGCTGCACTAGTAATTAAGAGGGAGTGTTAGAAATAGTAATTACTTCAGTTAACTTAGCTTTAGCTTTAGCTTTTACTTGAGTTCCTATTTAGAAGTTCAGTTAATAAATGCAACAGCATGCTTTGCATGCATGCAAAAACTAGGTTAGACTTCTTAGGGTTTCCATAAATGTTTAAATACACATTACATTTTGGTTTGTATTACATTAGTTGATCTTCCGTTTATCAATAAAGATTGAAGAACGATAGCTCATTCTGTATAATTTTTTGTTTATTTATGCCTCCAACCTTCATACACTGCCTATCACTCTGAACACCAATCACAGCAATAAACAAGCAGCGAACAAGTCGATCGATAACAAGAAGTTTGAGTGCAATCCACTCTTGGAATCCGTGCACCGTGCAAGGGCACTGATTATTATACGTTACCATTCCTCCATACAACCAGTTTTTCAATGCCGCAGATACAAATCTACGTTAAGCGCATCACAACCTTTTTCTCGTATTCTCGATGGCCCACACAGTCGAGTGCATCAACATATCTGCTCTCACACAGTCGTCTTATTCCCTAACAGGATTAAGAGAGGCTCGTCTTCTATTGTCTCACAGCGGCTGTGTCTCTTCTATCAGTGTCGTCACTATAGCAAATAAAGAGACAAATTTAGCAGAAGGCCTATCGCACAGCCTTCACGTCTTGATGTCCCCTGCAGCCGCCTAGATCCACCCCTTGATCTAGCCGCAATTGCAGCCATTCAGCCGAGCTATCACCTTTTCCATATACATAATCACGATTCACATGCTCAGCAAAGTCGAGGCCCGGGTAATGGTATTTCCGTAGCCGAAACTGGCTCTCACTTCCTTCCCGTTGCCGCCATGAAAGTTGAAACAAGAACAACAGCTCCACAACCGACGCACCAGAACACTGCCCCGTACCTCTTCGAGTTCTTCCCTTCCAGAGCCTACCTCCAGCTCGGATCCTCTGCCGAACTCCTACGATTCTTCCGCCAGCGCCGGTTGCACCACTCAATCAAATAATGCTTACAGTGGCAGCATATTGAACACGCAGATTTCCCTTCTTACAGCCTCATCCTACGTGCTGCAAACTGAAACACTTCCTGTTTGTAAAACTCTACGCTATGCTATCCTCACCTTCGGAGGATCACATACTCAAACTCTCAACTTCCTGGTCTGATCCAGTCCCGCTACGATACCATATCAGAGAATTGATACTTCCACTCATGCCAACTGCTTCTAGTCTTGGGATTTAACCTACTTGCATCCTATGAAGATGAACTATTGAACAATCAGAAGAAGCAGTTTCAAGAAAATTCTTATTGACAAATATTTAGAAATTTTCCCAAGTTTTCCACAAATTTCGATATTCACTTGGATAGTAAGGATAATTTTCTTTCAGAATCCTCCACAATATATACCCTGATTACAACATTGATTTGCATTACACAATCATACCAACAAAACACATAAAACCAGTCCACAAATTCTTTATTCCGGTGTACACTCTCTTTTTCCTTCTCAAGATTAATCTATTATTTCCTTTCAAAATGTTTTATTTTTAACCAACCTAGGTGTTTATTTACAGTATAAAAAATAACAAAAAATGAGAGCTTACGAGTGATCTAGACTTAGCGCTGTATTGCTTCACCCTCTCTGCGATGGGGATACGAGCTGGTTTCCAGAAAAATAAGATCAGAGGCATATGCAGCTACACACCTGCAACACTAAAAATTCATATTCAATGCATATCGAACAGAGCTTGTACCAAATAATTGGTCTTTCAACGAAAGAAATTTTAGTGGGTTATGTATGACTGTCTTATGTATTTGCAGCCTGTGAATTTCACTTCATATTATACACATTAAAAAGAGAAATATGACTGTCTGCTGTATTTGCAGCCTTTGAATTTCGCTTCATATCATACACATTAAAAAGAGAAATAAATACAGTATTGAGGTTGCAGCCGTGAATTTTAACTATGGAAAGCTCAACTCAGAATGTGCCTAAAACTTGTTCAACTACTCATGGCATTTGAGTCTCTATGTAGTGTAACATGTGAATATTATGTGCGTCCAAAGTTATTGAATTCGTGACCTCCAGTTGCAAGAGTTACTAGTAACGATCAAACACCCCGACACAGACGGACTGCCCGACAAATCATATAACAGTGTTAGTGCTCCGCTTTCAAACAAGACATGGCGAATTAAACGATGATATATGCTTGATTCACAGACACAAGGTCCCCTATGAATTTATAAATTTATAAGAGAATTGGATCCCTTCAACGAACTAGCTGACAGTATTAAACAACTTTGCAAAACCAAACTGGAGAATAAGCAAATGAGCACTAAACATGCATTATGTAAAGCGAATCTTATTTTAAAGCAAAGTTTTTGTTTTTTCAAATGTGCAGTAAAGTTATAAATTGATGGGAGTTTTCATCACTAACTTACTTTTTATTCTAAAATAAATATACTTTACAAAAATGTTATTATTAAAAGAAAAAGTATTATGTTAAAAAAAAAAAAAATTAAAATAGGGTTATTTTTTATTATAAAAGAAATTTAATAAGTTTTGCCAAAACCCACATTTAATTTAAGTATATCAAGGTTAATATGTATTAATGTTTAGAATATGGTTATTTTTTATTATAAAGAAAATTCAATATTAATTTTATTTCCAGTAAAAATGGTTTTATTTGTGTGGTAAATAAATGTTAATGATAAACATGTTTTTACTTTGATGATAAATAAATGTTAGTGATATTTTCTTTTCTATTTTAATTATAAAAAAATGTATATATATTGATAAATATAAATTATAATTATAAAATAAATTTATATTAAATTTTACAATTTGATAATGAAGAGAGAGTCATATATTGATTCAATATAACTTTTATAAAATTAAAAATAAAGTAATAACAATAATAATATTTGCATATCATTAGTATTTTTTTATTGATTTTGCATAAAGAGTAATTAAGTATATTTATAACAATGTTTTATGAATATAATGTTAATAAATTAAATTAAAAAAGTAATCTCAATAAAAATTAAAAATTAGCATAGATTTATATTAACTCCACATATATAATAGATTTATATTAACTCCACATATATAAGTATCAACACAAATCAAATCCCTTGATGTATCAAAAAGGAATAAATCCATGTACAAACCATTTTTATAACAAAAACTTAAGAAAATATATTTCAAAGAATATGATCCCTATTAGCATTTGATACATATAGAGTTAAGATACATAATAGCATTATTGAAATACAAATATTAATAAAAAATAAGTAACAAAATACTAATAATTAAAATAAATAAATAAACATATGTTTTATATAATTTAAAAAGAAAATATCATTTAATGTTTTATAAAATTAAAAAATATAAAATATCATTTAGAATTTTAAAGTAGCATTTGTGAGTTTTTATGAATTTATTTGCAAAAAATGTCCGGATGCGGGTGTCACTCCACCTGCCAGGAAGAATGCCACCGAAGAGCCTCGACCTTGGAGCCCTCGACGTGGCACTCTGCAGGACATTTCCTTAAACCTCCGCCAAGCCACGAAGGAAGAATCATTTACTGCGCCTGCAATTGAAGTCCTCTCGGTTGATGGTGGGACAACGACGAGGTACGAAGCTTATTAAATCCAACTCCACGATTACAGAGCTGGAGCGTGTGGCCCTCGATATTCTCCAATGGAGGGGGTTAAGGATGGGTGAAAGATAACTCTCCCATTCCATTCCTTGGCCCTCCATCTCTGGCTATGTTTTTCGCTCTACAAACTTCTCTGCAATTCTACTCACAGATCTCGACTTGCTCAGCATTCAATGTCACGGCAACGAGGTACCCCTAGCCATGGTAGTGGTGGTTGAGGCCGCACGCAACGAAGCCTTGCCTCTGCTGCAGAGGAAGGCTATGACATTGGTATTTCTATGCATGTTCGAGCCTTAATTGATGAATGGGAAGCTCGTCTTATCTCAGAGCACCTGGCTTCTAGAAGAGATGGGGGAAAGATAAACCACTATTGGTTGGTTAAAAATATGATGGGTGTGCTCATGGACGACATGATAAGCAATTGGAGCTCCGCCAAGGACATTGTGCTAACGACCAGAGCAAAGCTAATGGAATTGGATGACAAGCTTAGTGGAATGGAAGCCACCTTTGCCTGGAAGAACTTCGCTGTAGAGCGTCGCGGGAAGAACAATGCCACAGTTGGAGGAGGTAGCGCCACTCAGGCGCACTCTAGAGAAAAGAGCTCGTTCTCGATTGGAGGTTTGAAGCCCATAGACCAGGTGGCGATGATAGGCGCTCCCTTCCCCGTGCCTTCAACCACGGGACCTCTCCTCAGCAAGATAATTAGGGACAATGTTGAGCTCGATGCCATGATGGAGCGCAAGTCAACACCTGTGCCAGCGAAATTGCCAACTTCGACATCTGATGACACATTCCAGGGAGGCTACCCAATCTTGGAGGAATCTCCAGCTTAGTTGCATGACGACAAGGACCTTGTGGCAAGCAATTCCAGTTTCGGGTTCTATGTGTTTTTTTCAGTTATTTTGCTATCGTATGTTTTGTAGTTTATTGCAAAAGCTTTCTATGCTCAGTTTAAATTATGTACTAAGAATTTCGCCTGGTTTCCCCCTAGAGGGTAGGAGTATTTTTGGGCTAAAAATAGTCATATTTGCATCTTTGAACATTTGGGATGGTGGCTTCATTGTCTCAGACCACCTCAGATGATCCAAAACAATGTTCTTTTTGTTTTTTACTGATAAATAAATACTGCAGATTTACAAAAAAAAAAAGAATTTATTTGCAAAAGCATATAGGATGACATGATGGTGAAGAGTTATCATTAGATATATAGTCACTATAAAGTTCACTTTAGTTGGATTCCTAAAAATCAAACTACACTCTAAATATTAACTATTTTAATTAAAATTCCATTTTATCTTAAAAATAAATTTTAATATTTTTTTGTGAATGTTTAAAAGTTGAAAATTATAAATATATTTAAAGATTTATTAATGTTTATCAATATATGTGTATGTCTAAATGTTTTTCTACATTTTTTACTATATTTCTAATTATTTTTTATGGCCCACTAATTTTGTTATCCAACCCTATTTCATATATACATGACACTTATGTTGCAACTTTTTTTCTAATCTTATTTGGAAAATAAAAAGAATTACATTTCATACATGCCTAATGCTAGAGCAAAAAAAACATGGTAACTAGAATGCCCATCACTTATTCTAGAATCCCTCAAAAGATTTTATAGTCTTATCCTCATTGAAAGTCTCTCAAAAAAAGGTCATTACATCTCTTTAGAAAGTCATTGCCCCAAAGAAAACAACTAAATAGTGAACCTACATGCGCTAAGATGTCATATCCCACCACTATGATTATAACAAAAATATAATATAAGTCTTCAGAGAACTCCTCTCACTAGCAAAAAGTACAAATGCTATCTCTAAGCATAAAGGTAAATAGTAATTAAGCTAAAGAGACTTAGAAATCAGTAGAGCAAGGTTGGTTAAGCTAAAGAGACTTAGAAATCGTTGTATTTTCAGACTGGTTTGAGGATCCTGCTTTTGCTGGAGTCTAATTTGTACTATTTGATTCAGCACATGAATAACAATAGTATGTTTTTTTTCGCGGGAAAAAAAAGGTTGGTGGGAGCGGAAAGTCTCTCAAGAAAAGGTCGTTATATCTCTTACATTAGAAAGTCATTAGCCCAAAGAAAACAACTAAATAGTGAACGTACATGCGCTAAGATGTCATATCCCACCACTATATTATAACAAAAATATATTATAATTCTTCAAAGAACTCCTCACTAGCAAAAAGTACAAATGCTATCTCAACACTATATTATAACAAAAATATAATATAATTCTTCAAAGAACTCCTCTCACTAGCAAAAAGTACAAATGTTATCTCCAAGCACAAAGGTAAATATTAATTAAGCTAAAGAGACTTAGAGAGACTTAGAGATCAGTAGAGCAAGGTTGTTGGGAGCAGGTAATAGGGAGCAAGAAGCACAGTTTTCAAAAAGATTCTAGAAGTAGAACATACATAGATCTAACCATTTAGTACACATATACCATTATTAATATACTAGCTATAACTTATACAATTGTCATCAAATGATCAATTATCAACCACAACATTGTTAGAAATAGTAATTACTTTTGCTAGCTTAGCTTTAGCTTTTACTTTTGTTACTATTTAGAAGTTCAGTTAATAAAACATGCAACAACATGCAGAAGCCAAGTTAAACGTTTTAGGGTTTCTATAAGTGTTTTAAATACACATTCAGTTTTGGTTTGTAAGGCATCAGTTGATCTTCCGTTTATGAATTTAAAGATTGAAGAGCCATAGCTCATTCTGCATAATCTTTGTGTTTATCTCAGTCTCCATCCTTCAGTTTGGTATTAGAGCTTGGAAGAAGATCGATCGGGAGATTTCTAGAGAAGCCAAAGCCGTAACTTTGAAGAAATTTGCAAACAAAAATCTTTGCGGAAATTTTCGCGCCCCTCCCCTGCATAGAGGCACGAAAATAAAGGGAAAACTTTCGAAATTAAAAAAAAATGGGAATTTTTGCGGCCTCTCTATAGGCCAAGGTGCAAAAATTAGAAAAGACCCACAAACATTTCGAAAATAAGTGATTTTTGTTTACTTTCACGAAGTTTTTATTTTATGAGATGCTTTAAGTAAGATTTTTTTTACAAGAGTAGAAGAGATTTTTTTTTACAAAAGTCTTTTAATCCTTAAGGAAGTGAAGAGGAGTCATTTCAAAAAAACAAAAGGAAGGAGTTTTTTTTAATAAGCCAGTGAAAGACTCTGCAACGACTATGGCTTCTAGCAGCAGCAATCGGTCTCAAATTTCTCCTCTTATGGGGAAAAAAGACTATGATGTCTGGGCCATGAGGATGGCAGTTTATCTCAGATCAGAAGATGTGTGGGAATATGTCGTGAATGGCTATTCCGAACCAGCAGATGACACAGCTTATCAAGCCCTATCAAACAGAGAAAAGGATATCCTGCGAATTCACAGGAAGAAGGATGCAAAGGCACTGCATCACATAATGAACGCTTTGGATAACAACGTATTTCCAAAGATATTAGCTTCATTACATGCCAAAGCAGCATGGGAAACCTTGGTGACCAGTTATCAGGGTGCTGGTAAGGTACAAACAGCTACACTCCAAAACCTAAGAAGAGATTTTGAAGATCTGAAGATGGAAGAATCAGACTCAGTAGATTCTTTTATGACCCAAGTCACGGGGATTGTTAATCAGCTGAATACCTATGGTGAAAAGATCGAAGATCAAAGGGTGGTTGAAAGAGTTCTAAGATCCCTACCCAACAAATTTGATCTGAAAGTTGCAGCGATTGAAGAAGCAAAGGATCTGAGTACTCTCTCTATAGACGAGTTGACCGGATCACTACTTTCATATGAATCCAGAATCAACAGGAATGAAGAGTCCTCTCTGAAGAATGCTTTCAAAGCACAAGTCTCATTCTCAAAAGGTAGAGGAAGAGGCAGAGGCAGAGGAGGATCAAGAGGAAGAGGTAGATGCAGCCAAAGCAATGGCAAGAAAGATCAAGATCACGATCATAACCATGAATGAGGGAACTACAACAAAAAAAGGTCAGATAAATGTAATGTTAAGTGTTATTATTGCAGTAAATTTGGCCATTATGGTCATGAATGTAGAAAGAAAAAGTATGATCAAGAAAAACAGAATGTTAATGTGACTAATACCTCTGAGAATAAAGAAGATATGTTATTTCTTACATGTCATGCTGCACACGAAAGCCCAAAGGGACTTTGGATTTTAGATAGTGGCTGCAGTAACCATATGACAGGTGATAGAGGTCTAATTGCAGACCTAGATGTATTAGTGAAGACAGAGGTCAAAGTCGGCACGGATGAGGTAGTTCCAGTTCTTGGCAAAGGAGTGATCAACATTCTGACCACACAAGGCCAACAAAAGACAATCACAGACGTATATTATGCTCTAGGATTGAAGCATAATCTTCTTAGCATTGGGCAACTTACTGAAAAGAAATACAGACTTGTCTTTGATGGATCAAACTGTGAAATCTATGACAAACCTCCAAATAGACAGTTGATCATCAAAGTACAAGTGACTAGGAACAGGATGTATCCACTAGTCATGAATTGCAGTAGCAAGGTAAGCTCTTTTGCTCAAAAAGCCACATGCATGGATGATTATTGGTTATGGCATTTCAGATATGGACATCTTTACTTTGGTGGTCTCAAGTTGTTGCAGCAGAAAGGGATGATAAAAGGATTACCCCTGATGAAGGAGCCAACAAACAGTTGTGAGTGTTGCATCATTGCAAAGCAGCACAAGGATAGCTTCCCTAAAGGTATGTCTCAAAGGGCACATGCACCTCTAGAACTTATTCATACTAATCTGTGTGGTCCAATGCAGAAACAGTCAATTGGTGGAAGCTATTATTTTCTTACATTTATTGATGATTTTAGTAGAAAAACATGGGTGTATTTCTTCGTCAGAAGTCTGAAACTTTTGGCAAGTTCGAGCAATTTAAGTCTCTGGTTGAAAAACAGAGTGGTTATCAACTCAAAGTATTGAGATCAGATGGAGGGGGAGAGTATGACTCAAAGGAATTTCATGATTACCGCAAATATCATGGAATCAAGAGGCAATTCACTACAAGATATACACCTCAGCAGAACGGTGTTGCAGAACGCAAAAACATAACCATCATGAATATGGCAAGGAGCATGTTGAAAGGAAGAAACTTGTCCCATGATTTTTGGGGAGACGCAATGGATTGTGTTGTTCATGTGATAACCAGATCTCCCACCAAAATTGTGAAGAACAAAGTACCAGAGGAAGCATGGACAGGTATGAGTTGTAATATTTCTCATTTAAGAATATTTGGTTGCGTTGCTTATGTTCATGTTCCTAAACAGTTAAAAAAAAACTAGATGACAGGAGTGAGAAATGTATCTTTCTTGGATACGGTGAAGAATCTAAAGCCTACAAACTGTATAACCCTATTACCAAAAAGGTTATCTTCAGCAGAGATGTGTTGTTCAAGGAGGAAGAGTCATGGGATGGAACTATTATCACACAACTTGTAGTTGCCCCTAGTGGTATCCCATCTGGGATGGTAGAGGAGATGGACAACTAAAGAGGTGACCCAAGAGATGCCACGGTTCCCAATGCAAGGTGGGAGTCACTTCAACCAAGGCACTCTTTGCTTTAGATCTAGATAAATCAAGACCTAGGGGGAGACCCTATAACCAATCAAAGATGATTAGACCCAAACAAAGGTTCCTAGGGATGAGTAAATGGTAAGCTACGGAAACCAATGCAAGGTAAAGTGGACCTAGAAATTAAAGTACGGTTGAAGGTGGTTTGAGAGATGATTAGTGTTTCAAGTACCAATGTATGATTTAGGCCACATGATTAGCTATAATGACAAGGTATAGTACCATGTGTTACACAAGTGGGTCCTACTTTCTTGGGATATGTGAAATGGCTTAAACTGGACCCACAAGTTGAAATTAAGGGATGCAATTAGCACTAGAGGATATGTAATGAGTAGATCTATGGATCTAAGTTGAAATTAGAAGTACCCACTTAATGGATCTAAGGTTTGACACAATTCCCAAGGAGTGCGACTTACTTGAGGAGGACTAGTGCCTTGTTGGATGGGTTAATGGAGTCAAAAGGTATGTCAAAGTGTAGATCGGGACACCTAGAGGTCAAGTCAAGTGGGCTAATTGAGATATAATGGTTGGATCTAGCTAGATCTAGGATTTCATAAAATGACCCAAGTGGACCACAATCCCTCAAAACAAGGAATGCTACCCCCAAGGCAGATCATCACAAAATGACACTTTAGATATAGGTTTCAAGGTATGCCCGTTCCAAATCCATTGCAATCTCAACTACCCAGGTCCTAGAAGTGGGCAAACTCAGTCATCCAAGGAAGTGCGACCTTGCTCAAGGAGGGCTAAAAGGGGGATAAGGTGGGTCGAATCAAGTCCAATGGCCACCAAATTGTAGATCCAAGTAGCTTAGGCACCGATCTTTGTGTATCTAGAAAATCAAGTCAATCCAAGGGTTATATCTTACTAGATCTAAGTTTTAAGGTGCCAAGTAATTCAAAAGGGGGTTTTAATCCCTTAAAATGTGGAATGATGCCCACAAGGTAGAAATCACCCAAGTAAAAGTCTAGGGGTAGGTTATCAAGTGTGTAGATTGCAAATCAAGCGGTATCTCACCTACCCACATGCTAGATCTAACCAAACAAGCCTCTCCAAGGAAGTGCGATTTGGTTCAAGAGGGCTATATTGCCTTGAAAAGTGTGTCAATTTTAACCCAATCACCACCAAACTATAGATCCAACCAGGGGTGGATGCTATAGAGGTGGGTTCTTAAGATCTTTTCAAAAGCAAGGCTAGATCTAAGTAGATCTAAGAAAAACCAAAATGAAGGTTTTAATTAATTAGGGTTTGTGACCAATGAAGAGAGAATGGATGGAAAGAAGCACATACCTTGTAGATCTTACCTCAATTGCTTGTGGCCACCTTGCAAATTGATAGCATTCTCCTATGTGTATATTCAAGAGTGAGATCCAAGAGCTCCAACCAAAACATCCTCCTCCAAGATAGCCAAATCGTCCTCCTCCTACAAGACAAGATCAAAGAAACAAGTCAAGTAAGATGATTATGAAAATGATAGAAAGATGTAATAGAAAGCATCAACTATGTCACGAAGATACAATAATGATACTCCCTGTCACAAGATCAACCCAAGAGAGATTATGTGGATCCCTCCAACAATAACCCTCAAGAAATCGCCCTTCTCTCCATCAATTTGACTTTCCTGCAAGAAAACTAGTAGAAGCACCAAAATCCACAATGATACATAGAAGAGATACTGTATCCTCAATATGCAAGAGAATCCACAAGACAAGAGAGATATGCTCCACAAAGAAGTGTTCTATTCCAATATTCCAAAGCTCCAAAGGTGAGCTATACAATAGGGGGTCTCCTCCTTATATAGGATAATAAAGACCAAAACCCTATACCACTTTACAATACTACATCAAATGAGTGGTTGAGATTAAAAGATCTCAATATACAATCAATGGCTAAGATGAACCATAATAACATAACACATGGATCAATCATAAAGTGATGACGTCATAGTCTAAAATAATCATGGAGGGTGACGTCATCCACTAGAGGGGGTAAAAGTCAAAGCCCACCTCATAATGACTAGGACATGACATAAGAAGCACATGGTGGGGCTAGGAGGCATCAATCCTTAATAGCTCATCCCCAAGGTACAATAAAATAATAAAATATGTCCAATATAATATAAATGATCAAATCTGTCCTCAAAATCTGTGACAGACAAGCAGTTAAAGACCTCCTATGATCGTTGTGGGCCTACCCACATGGTGAAAACTGGCTGGAAGATAGTGCGATCACCTTGGAAGACCTCTGTGAAAACCAAATGCCAAAACCTTGCCTCAATTGCCCAAATCGAATTCCTCAGTGACCACTTTATCCCATTTTTTAACTGCCTCGGTAACTGTGAAAGTGCCAAAACTGCCTCCCAGGGCATCTGCGTTGTCCAACTGATCCCACCAGGCTCTCCAGAAGGGGGGGTAAATGGTAAAAACAAGTGGCTGGACCACCCCCTCCTCATACAACGCCCTAGGTGAACTGGCCTCTCATGGCCCCTGCTGCTCAGGCTGGGAAATCAGCCCCAAATCTGGTCAACAAGTGTAAAACTGCATCAATCACTGTCAGAAGTTCCCGAAACTGAAAGATAAGTGTCTCATTGGATCCAGAAGACCCAAATCCACTAGGAATGTGTACTCATACACCATGGGTTGCCCTAATGGGCCAGCTGTAGGGTCCACCATATATGGACAGTGCATAATCTGATGATCTGAAGTAATAATAAAACTTGCTGAATTGCATCAATCATCATCTGAACCATATTTCCATCATATGATATCATCATCAAGTATGTGGGACCATCAATTATCATCAATAGGTATATATATATGGCCCACATCATCACGGATCCCAATAATATACAACCAAGGATAAATCACATCAGTAGACTAAGACATGCTTCTTTAATCATTCTCACAGCCAAGCTCAAAGTATAACATCCATTCAGTGGCATTAATCAAGTTAGCATATTCCTTTGTTACATAAAATTACTTGCACAATAGTTGGGCCAAGGGGTTGACTTGTCTAACTTAACTCAAAAATACTTTGGACTGGGAGAAGGGGGAAGCTACAAACTCTGTGCTGGAAAAAATAACACGGGGGATGGCTGTGCCTCACAAATGGATAAGTTGTTTAGAGAGTGCTTATTCAACTTAGGCATCATGTCTACATGAAGTTGATCCAGGTTCATTAGGATCATTCAATTTCATTTCATGGCCTTTTTGGCCTACATAACACTTTGGATCTCAGGTGTGTTGATAAGCACAACTAGTTGCAGCTTGCATCGAGGGCATGTTTTCATATATATATAAGGTCAGCAATTGTTTAGATATAGCTTTTAAGAACCATTGCTTTTTGGACCTTTCTTATACTCTTCGAGGAGTATTTTTTTAGTTGTTCATCGCTCTTGCCCTTTTTAGTTTCCATGGGAGAATTTATAAGTTTCCATAAGTAGAACATGAGCTTTCAGTTTTAGCCAACAACATCTCAAGTGACTAGGGGGAGTTCGAGCCAATGCCAAACATCGGGACAACTGACCAGAATGATTTAGGCCTACAATCCAACTCACCAAAAGCAAGTTTTGTCACCAACTTAGAGCCGAGACACTGAACATACAGGGATGCGGTGCAAACACAGAGGTAGAAAAATGGGGAAGTCCTCAGTATCAGAAAGTCAAATGAGACAGGTCAAGGTTTAAAGTCAAATAGGAAAGTCATGTATGGATGGAGTCAAGTGAATATGGAGCCCACACTAGCAGACAACTGGTATCAGGAAAGACCATATCTATGTAAGGTGGAAAACCAGTGGGTTTTGTTAAATGACCTAAATGTGCAAGCAATTATCCATTTTATGATTTATAGTTCATTTTAAATAGTTTGCCACATCAGGAATAATATACCAAGCAGATGCTGTGAACATGACTAAATCAACAAGATAATAATCCACAGTCAATGATAAAATATCTATAGATCATACAACATCATCATAGTAATAAGTATCATATACCATCTGAAACACTGCTGCAATGCATCTCTAAGCACTGAACTGAAATTGTATGGGATAAAGGGTCACATCGGTCATCAAATCTGAACTCTCAAGGCTCAGCCTTGACACAAGGTATAACATAAGTCTGAATAATACACTGCTCTGATCATGAGTGATCACAAAATATACAATCATCATAGCCATGCTTTGAATAATGGAAGCTCTGGAATGTGCAGATATCTGCTAAACAAGAATAGTAGCCCTACTACTATGGTGTGATAACAGGAACCATAGACAAGCTTGTGGGAGTTGCAATACCCCAACCAGAAGATGAAGAAGAAGATGAGCTAATTGGACAACAGGATCCAATAGCATCTTCACCAGTAGCAAATACTCCAACAAGAACACCTAGAAACTCACTTCGAGGTGAAGCATCAAGTCCGCAATCAGGTAATGAATCTGATCACAGTAATAGAAAGACTGGAAGATTGGAAGATATTTATGATGAATTGGATGCAAATACCAATTATGCTTTTATTGCTAGTGAACCTATGTTTTATGAAGATGCAGTAAAAGAAGAGCATTGGGTAAAATCTAGGGATGAAGAGATAGATTCCATTGAGAGAAATGGTACATGGGATCTAGTTGACTTGCCAAAAGATAAGAAACCCATTGGTGTGAAGTGGGTCTTGTTATCACACAACTTGTAGTTGTCCCTAATGGTATCCCATCCAGGATGGTAAAGGAGATGGACAACTAAAGAGGTGTCCCAAGAGATGCCACAGTTCCCAATGCAAGCTGGGAGTCACGTCAACCGAGACACTCTTCACTTTAGATCAAGATGAATCAAGACCAAGGGGGAGACCCTATAGCCAATCTAAGGTGATTGGACCAAAGCAAAGGTTCCTAGAGATATGTGAAAGACAAGTTATGGAAACCAATGCAAGGTTAGGTGGACCTAGAAGTTTAAGTATGGTAGAAAGAGGCTTAAGGGATGACTTATGTTTCAACCAATGAATGATTTAGGCCACATGATGAGATCAAATGACAAGATCTAGTACCATGAAATACACAAGTGGGGCCCGCTTCCTTGGGATATGGAAATGGTTCAAATGGGACCCACAAGGTGAAGTTAAGGGTGCAAATGGTACCAAGGGGTATGCAAAGATTAGATCTATGGATCTAAGATGAAATTAGAGATACCCACATATGCTATCTAGCACTTGACACTAATCCCAAGAAGTGCGATTTGCCTTAGGTGGACTAGTGCCTTGAAATGGATGGGTAAATGGAGTCAAAAAGATGTCAAAATGTAGATCGGGACACTTAAGATCCAAATCAAGGGTGTTGATCAAGATCAAGTGAATGTAATGGTTAGATCTTGCTAGATCTAATGTTTTACTAAGTGGTCCAAGTGGACAACAACCCTCAAATTGAGGAATGATACCCCCAAGGCAAAAATCCAAAAAGTGAGACAATAGACATAGGTTTCAAGGTATGCTCTTTTTAAATCAAATGGGATCTCAACCACCCAAGTCCTTGAAGTGGGCCAACTCAAACCCCTAGGAAGTGTGACTTTGCCCAAGGAGGGCTAAATACATGGGAAAGTGTGTCAAATCAAGTCCAAAAGCCACAAAACTTTAGATCCGGGTAGTTAATGCAATTATCAATGTGGATGTTGAAAATCAAAGGGATCCAATGGCTAGATCTCCATAGATATGAGATTTAAGATGCATCACCAAATTAACCCAAGTGGGGCTCAACCCTCAAAATGAGGAATGAGGCCCACAAGGAAAAAATCAATGAAGTGAGGCATTAGGGGTAGGTTATCAAGTGTGAGGATCATGAATCAAGTGGGAGCTCACCTACCCATGTCTTGGAACCAACCAAACTAGCTTCTCCCAAGGGGTGCGAATTGCCTTCAAGAGGGCTAGGTGCCTTGGAAAGTGTGTCAAATGGAACCCAATCACCACCAAACTATAGATCCGAATTTTTGTGGATACTATAGAGGTGGGTTTTCAATATGTTTCCAAAAGCTAAGCTAGATCCAAGTAGATCTAAGAAAAACAAAAATGAGGGTTTTGAATTTTAAGGGTTTGTTGACCAATGAAGAAGAAATGGATGGATCTAGGCACATACCTTGTAGAACTTATCTCAATTGCTTATGGCCACCTTGCAAATTGATAGCATTCTCCTATGTGTATATTCAAGAGTGAGATTTTGTTGCTCCAAGCCAAAACGTCCTCCTCCAAGATGCCAAATCGTCCTCTTCCTACAAGACAAGATCAAGTGAAACAAGCCAAGTAAGATGATTAAGAAAATGATGGAAAGATGTAATAGAAAGCATCAACTATGTCACAAAGATACAATAATGATACTCCCTGTCACCAAGATCAACCCAAGAGAGAATATGTGGATCCCTCTGTTACCCCACATTTTGACCGGGGTGTATACATGTGAAAATGCTCTCACATCCTTCAGCAGGCTAGAGCGGTGAAGGGTTTCAGTTTGAAGATTAAAATAGCATGACAGGCACCAGCAGCAGGTCTGGGCCCTAGTATCAGCAGTGGAAGGGGTCAGTTATGTTCCTTAAATGACCATATATCAGCATACTCATCATAACAGGACATTTGCTTTGGAAGTTATTCCTGAGAGGGCTGTCTTTTATTTGGAAGGACCTCAAGCTAAGTTCAACCTTTCAATAAAAAAGTGTTGAGATATGTCCAGTTTCCAAGTCAAATTCATTGTATCTGTAGCACAAAATTTGAAGGTTTCTGACAGGCGTTTGAAGGTTGAAACAGAAAACTGGGGCAATGGTAAATCCTTAGTTCCAGTCAGTGAACTTCAAAGGCAAGAAGCGTCAATTTACTTGTCCAAACAAAAGCATTTTTTCTGAAGGAACGTTAACTTTGCCTCTGAAAAGGGAACCATGCCATGGATGGCTGTCATCGGATGAAGAACTGTCTCCACAAGGACCAACTATATCAACACTTGGTAATGAAGTAGTTTGTAGCCATTCTGAGATGGCAATCAGAGGAAATCACTTCTCAGAAAAATATGGATCAGACCGAGACTTCAACAATCAGCCTTCACATCAATATTGGGGTGATGCTCGAAGAGAGGCCCGGAAACCTAGTCGAAACATTCATATTGGTAAGGCACACATGAAGCGTAAGCGCAGCAAACATATTAACAAGTGATTCTGTCAAATGGGTCATTTCTTGTGTGGTTTTTGTTTTATTTGTTTAAAGAGAAGCGCGTAGAATTGAAGATCAGAATCGTGTTTGTGGATAAATCTTGTAACAAGTGGCTTTGGGGAGTGTGGAGCTGAGGCGTCTATTTCCAGCCTGTTTTTGGTTTTCTTATCTCTACAAATGAAGACTGTAGAAAATGCCCAGCGTGACTATTATAATATAAAAACAAAGATGGAGCTCGGGGTTCACTGAATCGTAAATTGCCAAGAACTCGCGACTCAGCAAGATGTCTACTAACGGCATTTTCTGGTTTTCATCGGGGTTCAGCGAATTGACCAACACACCCCTGACTTAATCGATCACGCGGATCCAAGGTTCACTGTTCACTATCACTTAAAATTCTGAAGCATCCGATGACCCTCGGATCACTTGTTCCGTTGACAGCCGATTGCAGAGGTAACACAGTTGATCCACGATGGAGTGGGTGCCCAAATGCATGAAGACGACAGAAATATTGAAAATCAAGAGTTAAACGGAGACGCATGGTTTCCCACATGCTCCATTGACATAACCTTGCCGCCCTTTGAAATGGAAGATAAATGATGTCGAAGGTATCGGTGCAGAATGAACATGAGGATGTTCTTGTAGCAGTTCGTGTGTTTGGCCCTAATGCAGATGTAGTGATTGACTGCGAACGTGGAGCTGTCATGGCCGCAAGCATATTGAGTGGGTTCTCTACCGAGATTGCTGTGGCCTCCATTCCATCATCGGTGCACTATGAGCTCGGCGTTTGGCGTCAATTCTTCACGTCATTTCCAGATCCACGCGGCATTCTGACGACCAATTGATTGATGCCGAGTCAACTTTTATAAATTCGGGGTTCAACAATTAAATCAGCGCACATCATAAATTTAAGCTAATCGGGGGCCATTTCGAAATGTTTGACAGATGCTCCGTGCCGGCTTCACGATCTCATGAAGTTGTTAAAACATTTCAAAGAAATCGATTTCCTTTGACAGCCGAGTTTGCAACAAATCGGAAATCACGACCATTTGACAGTCGAGTGATGGACATGTCCCTTTTTAGCAGCTGGTGGCACCGATTAAGTAGTGTTTCGGAGTAGTGTTTAGCCACCTGTTTCATCGGTATATCATTTTGGCAGCTGGATATGGGCGGTTTGGCTCTTATTGTAGGTTTTTTGTAATCTCATGGGTAACCACGAGAGTCTCATTTAATAAAATAAAGTTAATTATGCTTTGGATGGAGAGAAAAAAGTGGATCTGGGATTCTTTTTTCCACTTTTTCCTCCATTGTCTTTATTATTTTATTTTTTAGAATAAGGGGTGCTTTTGGGCCTATAAAGAGGCCAGCGATCTCTATTGTAATCATGGAAAAACTGGGGATTTTTCTTCTCCTTGATTTTAATGAAAAATTATCATGGGATTCTTTGGATAAATTGAGCATTTTTGTGAGTGTTTTATAAAGTGTGAATGCTTTTCAGATTCTCCATTTTCTTGTCTTCGTGTAAGAGGCCATAGAAGGGTGACAATCCACCACATTGGAAGGTGAAGGATTCTTAGTAGCCGGCTTTCTTCTTCCCTTTGGCGAAGAACTCTTAGCGTCTGCTTTCTCTTTCCCTTTGAGAGCGTGCAAATTCAGGTATTGGTCTTTGCATTCAAGTTGATTATGCAATATTGATGTTTGGTTTACATAGTGCACCTCCCGCACTTAGAGAGGAAGAAGTACTCTTTCTGATCTGTCAAACACTAGATCGAGTCCTTTGATCTCTTTTTTTACTCCATTCGCCCCTCTGATATACTGGAACTAGCCTTCTCCTCGAGGATTGATCCTCCCATCTTTCCCATCACCCAAATTCAAAATACATATTTTTGTTACATTTGTTTCCTAAGGCAACCTCTTCAATTCACCTTGCCCATTCACTGTACCTGCCTTAGCGATCCTACCTTAGGGATACCCCCCTAGAGTTGGAGAAGAGCCAACCTGAAGCGAAGAGGAGAGGAGTGTGGTGACATTGGCCTCTCTCCTGAGAGAGTTGTCATCTAGCTGGTGTGTTACATTTTGGGCTTCAACACATGCATGCCATTTTGGGAAACAACACCCTCTAACAATAACCCTCTTCAAATCGTCCTCCTCTCCACCAATTCGGCCTCTCTGCAAGAAAATAAGATGTAGCTCCAAAATCCACCATGATACATAGAAGAGATACTGCATATTCATGATGCAAGAGAATCCACAAGACAATAGAAATATGCTCCACAAAGAAGTGTTCTATTCCAATATTCTAGAGCTCCAAAGGTGAGCTATACAATAGGGGGTCTCCTCCTTATATAGGATAATAAAGACCAAAACCCTAGATCTCAAAACCACTTTTTGAAATGAGTGGTTGAGATTACAAGATCTCAATACATAATCAATGGCTAAGATGAATCATAACAACATAACACATGGATCACTCAAAAAGGTGATGACGTCATAGCTAGAAAGTACTCATGGAGGGTGACGCCATTCTCTAAAGGGGGAAAAAGTACATGGGCCCACCTCATATGACTAGGACATGACATATAAAGCACATGGTGGGGATAGGAGGCATCAATCCTGGCTGGCTCATCTCCATGGCACAATAAAATAATATAATATGTCCAAAATAAATACAAATGATCAAATCTGTCCTCAAAATCTGTGAGAGACATGCAGTAAAAGGCCTCCTGTGGCCTTTGTGGACCCCACTAACTGATGAAAACTGGCTAGAAGATAGGGGGTTCACCCTGGAAGACCTCTGTGAAGACCAAGTGCCAAAACCTTGCCTCAATTGCCCAAATCGAATTCCCTAGTGACCCTTTTATTCCATTTTTAACCTACCTCGGTAACTGTGAAAGTGCTAAAACTGCCACCTAGGGCACCTGCGCTGTCAAACTGATCCCACCAGGCTCTCCAGAAGGGGGGATAAATGGTAATATCAAGTGGCTGGACCACCCCCTCCTCATATAGCGCCCTAGGTGAACTGGCCTCTCATGGCCCCTGCTGCTCAGGCTGGGAAATCATGCCCAAATCTAGTCAACAAGTGGAAAACTGCATCTATCACTGTCAGAAGTGCCCAAAACTGAATGATAAGTGTCTCATTGGATCCAGAAGACCCAAATCTACTAAGAATGTGTACTCATACACCATGGGTTGCCCTGATGGGCTAGCTGTAGGGTCCACGATATATGGATAGTGCATAATCTGATGATCTGAAGTAATAATAAAACCTGTTGAACTGCATCAATCATCATCTGAACCATATCTCCATCATATAGCATCATCATCAAGAGTATGTGGGCCCATACATCATCATCAATAATCCTACATGGCCCACATCATCACGAATCCCAAGAAATGACCATAGTCAAACTAGGTTTGACTAGGTCAATATATAACCAAGGATAAATCATATCAACAAACTAAGACATGTTCCTCTAATCATACTCACAGCTTAACTTAAAGTATAACATCATTTAGTGGAATTAATCATATTAGCACGTTCCATTGTTATTTGTATTTACTTGCATAATAGCTTAAATGACAAACTCACCCATTGGACATGGTCTAACTGCTAGCTAAGGATGAAGGCTAGGAACAAGGCTGGGCAAAGGGGTTGACTTGTCTAAACTCAACTAAAAGACACTTTGGACTGGGAGAAAGGGAAAGCTACAAACTCTATGCTAGACAAATAAAACACGGGGAATGGCTGTGCCTCACAGATGGGTAAGTTGTTTAGAGAGTGCTTATTCAACTTAGGCATCATGTCTACTTTTATAAAAGATGATCCAGTTTCATTAGGGTCCATTGATTTCATTTCATGGTCTTTTTGGCCTACATAACCCTTTAGATCTCAGGTGTGCATAACCCTTTTTGGCATATATAGGGTCAGCAATTGTTTAGATATAGAATTTAAGAACCATTTCTTTTTGGACCTTTCTTATAGTCTTCGAGGAGTATTTTTAGCAGTTCATTGTTCTTGCCCTTTTTAGTTTCCATGGGCGAATCTACATAAGTTTCCATAAGTAGTATATGAGCTTTTAGTTTTAGCCAACAAACATCTCAAGTGACTGGGGGAAGTTCGTGCCAGTGCCAAACATCGGGACAACCGACCGGAATGATTTAGGCCTACAATCCATCTTACCAAAGGCAAGTTTTGTCACCAACTCAGAGCCGAGACACTAAACAAATAGGGATGCGGTCTGTTGTCCGTCGAGATGCACACTAGCAGCAGAAATATTTCGAAAGCTGTCTCCCTCACTGGAAGTGGGGAAGAGGTGTGGCCTTGGGGGCAAGCAATGAGCTAGGTACTGTCACCTGAATCCCAGCTCCTCCGTTTAGGCTAACTTCTAACGAAGCCAAGAGGGGTAGTCCCTACAAAGAGTTTAACTATGGCTCAATGTGTTTTTAAATGTGTTTAAATGTGTGGTGATGCGGATGGGTGTTGTTTAAGAGTTTTAAAGATGAAAAGATAAGATCACAAATTACTTTAGATAAAACACAAGGTAAAGCGCAATCCACGTTGCGATGTAAAATTACAAGATTAGCAGTATATCAAAGACTTGCGAAGATAAGATATAATCCACAGATAAATGACTTAAATGGACAAATGGCCCCACAACATGAATGTATGAAAATGTAACAATTAGACCAGTGCTTTATGGAGTAAAAAATTATATAGTACTGGGGGATGCTGAAAGTACAAGTCTTGGAGAACCGTTCGTGAGATCGTTGTGCAATTTATCTTGGTATATTGAAAGTTTTAGTGGTCTTGATTATTAGGGTAACAGCAATGAGGTAAGCAAAAGTCCGAAAAGTTATACTTTCAGTGGATTCCCCTTCTGATGGTATGTCGGACAGCCTAGATTTCAAAGAGTAAGTGTCCAATGACTTAACCACCATGATGTCTAAGACAACGGTAACTTCCGGCCCCACCAAGTTTAGGAACTTTTCCCACTACCTGAGTATGTCTCGAATAGTCAACGTCAGTTCGTTGGTTGTGGGGGTGAAAATTTTATTATGTTGTAGAAGTTAATCAGATCTAACACCTTTCTGAGAACTAGCCCAACCCTTTCAGGTTGGTAGAGCATATGAGTATTAGATAGCGACCAAGGTAAATTATTATAGGAGTGTGAGTTGAAATATTTTATTGTTGTTTAAGCACACAGTTCAACTCTTCGATAGAGAGTGCTCTTGACTTTGTCTTATGACAAGGTTCAAGAGACTTATTTAATCTAATATGCCTAATGCAAGGGGAAAAGATGCAAACTAAAAATGCTCTCCGAGAGAGAGTTCTCTTGGCTTGGATTACTGCAAGTTCAAGAGACTTTGTTTGTTTATTAGAATAGAGGCAGCTTGCATAAAAGAAAAGTGCACTTTCTGAAGTAAAACAATTGATAAATATGATAACAAGTACGCTTTCTAAGGCCAAGATGAACCAACTAATCTAAGAAATAAACAAGAAGTGGGATCAACCTCCGAACAAGGTGACCACTAGAACCACCAGTCCTTGAGAACTTCCAGCTAACTGAATTTCGACAAGGAGTCTAATGGGGATAGAGAAGCCACCACAAAATAATGAGGCCCTTGGGATGAAATCCCAAGGTTGCTAACTCAGGTCAATATTTGGAATAGAATTTAATCTAAGTACAGAAATTGAAATTCAATCTAAATGACTTGAATTAAAACTAACTAATCATGCATGAACAAACTTCCCCAAATGGGGAAGAGGAAACAATGTGTGGGAGGCCTTATCCTACCTAGCCTTTTTATTAAACGGATTACAATTGCCTTTGGGATTTAGACCCTTGAAAGGTCTTTTGAGAAAGCTTAACTTGGAAAAATACTTGAAACAAAGCTCTTAAGAGCTATTACAAAAGGATAAATAATGCCTTCCTGGTTAGGATTGTCTTTTGGTTTTCTTGATGACTTCTTGGTTTATGATCTTTCTTTCTTCTATTTGCTTCAAAGTATCTCAAGTTTATCTTTCTCAAAGAGAGATCTATCACAATGGAACACTCAAATACCCATTAGCATTAGTCCAAGTCAAAGCTTTTGATAATAATTGAAAATTCTTGAATCTAGGCTTGCAAGATAAACTCTAAAGTGTAAAATAGCATGAGATTTGACTTCAAAATATTAAGATGATGAAACGAACCAGCAAGCAAACAATAGCCAAAAATGTTAGGAAAGAGATCCAAACTATAAAAAAAAATGGAAATATTTTGTATGCAGTTTTTATCTTTTGAATGGAAGCTGCTATGTAAATGCAACTAGCAACCTATATGCAAGCTAATACTTAGAAATAAGCTAGATCCTACTAAAACGAAATCCAAAAATGAGATCTAAAAGAATATGCCTAAGTGTTTAACTTTTCAGTGCATGAATTGAAAGACTACTTTAAAGATCTAAGCTATCGCAAAAGTGCAAGATCTAAATCATGAAATAGTTTTAACACTAAACAACTTACTCTTCGTTTTTGTTATGTGTTTTTGTAGGTGGATGGAATGGAAGAAGGAAAAGACAAGGATGAGAAGGAATGGAGAGGAGGACGAATGGGAGAAGGAAGAGGATGAAGAGGAGGATGAGAGGAAAGATGACGGGAGACGAGAGCTAGGTAGATAGAGGAAAAAATGGTGTTTGAAGAGGCCAACAAGAAGGCAAAGACCAAGTAAGCCGAAAAAAAAGGCAAACTAGGTAGTGATCTCAAACTTGGAGAAAGAAATGGCTTGGAAATCCACAGTTTGGATGGGTAGATCTAGTAACCAATTAAGAATTTTGTTGAAAGTTTGATGGGTGAAACAAGATCTCCTTGTTCTTAAGCCTGTAAGATTGAAATTCCTTTGGCCACAAGCAGAGCGAAGGTGAACCTACAAAAGATCTTATACCTTGGAAGATACCTGCAAGACAAATATGCTCAAGTGTGAAGAAAAGACTTATAATTGCATGTGCTAGATTGTTAGCCTTCTTGAAATATAAATCAAAACTTGAGATTCCTAAGCATATGAGTCATACACAATATCACCTCGGATTTAAGATGATGTATGGCCACCAAGAGCCTCCATGAATTGACCTCCAAAGTCACAATTTTATTAAATGATAAACCAGTTACAATTCCTCTAGAGTTTCTTTGCTAAATAATCCATGAGAAAAGAGGAGGCAATGCCTCCCTTAAATAATAAATCAAGAGACTACCCTACCCTAATTCGAAATTGGCATGCATGAGGAGCCAAAGGAGGGAAAATTCGAATTGATTGAGAGCTTGGAGTGTTAATTGAATGGTTGACTGGAGCTTTGGTAGATGGGATTGAGTGATGTGGCCTCCACCTAGACAAGGCGCTCTCACTCATCCCTTGTCAACATCATCAATCCAACCCACGAATGCCACCTTAAGCAAGACGTGAGAGCCCACCCGCGTGAAGGTAGGATGGCGCACGAGTTTCAAGGATTGGCGCTAATGGTTGGTTGTTGTGACTCGTGGAGGTGGCAGCCACCTTACCATTGGAACCCACGCTTGTTATATTGGAGCAATCGCCCAAGTCAAATGCCAATGAGAAAAGGCCCGCGTGAATGCATGCTCACGTCACTCCTCTAAAATACAAAATGTATATCAATTCTTTATTATGGCATGTGCTTTGTATCTCCAATGTAGTCGTACACCATAATAAAATACATTCCATGCTTTCCCAAAGTTTATTTCATCACTTTTTTACTTTTTTACTTTTTAACTTTTGTCTTTTTGTGCCTTTGTCATTTTTTGGTCACTAAATGCCAAAATAGTGAAAATTGCTCCTAGAGGCGACGTAATCGCCAGAAACTTTAGAAAAGTTGGCACTAGGGTAAAAAGGACGCTATGAGTGTCAAAACGATCCTCCCCACGCTCAATTCCGCCTCCAGATGAGGTTTTTATCACTTTCTGAAATTTTTTAATTAAACCATTAAAAAATGGTCTAATTTATGGAAAAAATCATTTTTCTTGGAATCAAATGAAACTCCTAGGGGACCTAGTGCATGTTCATACGACTCAATCGAGATGGCTAACACATAAAAAATCATAGACACAAGACTCTAATAACCACCTTAGGTTTTGACCACCATGTGAAATACTCCAGCTTTGGAGGTTTGACTGAAAAACTCAGGGATTATACACCACTGATGAGTAGCGCATAATTCCTAAAGAAAAAACACTCTAGAGTATCTCCCAAATGGCTAAACCTAAGGATAGCCGAGTCTTTTATAAAAAGACCTCGTTTAGACCAACTTTTTACATTTTTCCCATGGGGTTATGAACATGCAGTTATTACAAATGGGGCAAAATTGCCCTGAAAATGACTATTGAACTTCTGAACATTGATGATGAACATGAATCATGTTCATGAAATTGGTGGATCACGAGAAATTTAACTATTTGTACAAAATAGGTGATAACATTTGGCTCAAATTGCGAGACGTGTGCTCGATCTAGAAATCATGCAAGGAGAGGATACGAGAACACCAGAATCTCTGGTTTATATATATAACCTGTAAAAACATCTCAACTTGACAGAAAACCTTCAGTAGTCCATGTGTTATGAAAAAACCAAAATGAAATACCAACTATATCTTATTGTTTGAAAATAAATTCTAAGAAATCTAAATGCAGGAAGTAAACTTTATTCTTTCCTATTCTAACATAATACAAAAAGAACCTGTTAAGTATAATCAGAAATCCAATGTAACCATTTAAGCATGTAATCAATGAAAAAACAATTTTTTACCTTATCTCTGGTTACCAGCCAGAACAAGGGCATGCTTATCAGAAAGTGCAAACCTGCTTGGATCTTCTGAATGGGAGGGACGGATGGGAAATCATGTGGTAGATATTTAAAATGCTTCCCAATATGATGAGTCCTTTTGCAGGCACACTCTATCAAGAACAGGATAGGGTGATAAAAAGCAAGATGACAAGGCAGTTCTAGTACCTTATCATACTGATCCAAAAGGCTCTTTTGAAAATAATTTTCTATGAAAGTGCATGCCTCGAACTGTTCTAATATACAAGGGTCATCCGATGGCTGAGATATGTATTCGACTGACTTTACCCAAATTGGCCATTCACGGTACTGATTTTCTAGATCATCTCTACTGATGCTTATGTGTAGTTCTGACTGCTCATATGAAAAAATAGCATGCTCTTCCTCTATGTTCAATTGTTCAAAATCCACATTTTTGTCAAATATGGGCGAGTCTTCATGAATTTTACCATATTCCTGGCCACATGTATCCTCATGCTCACAAGTGGGATTACTAACAAAATTTCCAAAGGGATTTTGTTCATCATTAACTTCTTCAGACATGCCATAGATAAGGTTCTCTAAAAAGGTCCATTCATCATTACCAATATCTATGTCATCCATGATGGACTCATCATCACTTATGTCATCCTTTAAGCTATGCCTATCCTCCTCAACTTCATGAAAATCCTCTTCAAACAAATGGATTTCAAAGACATCACAAGGGATCCATTTTTTCGAATATTCATTGCCATGTGGAGAACAAATGGGAGTATCATCACACATATTACAAACTTCATGGATTTCTTTATGAGTGTCAATCTCTGCAATGGTTTCCTCTAGAGATGGATCAGGAGTACATATATGTTCATCATCACTGAAGTAGTCTTGAAAAACCTCCCACTCATAAATGTCTTTTGTTTCGGTGGCATGAGGAGGGTCTTCAAGAAAATTTGGTCTTTGATAAATTTCTTTGAAAGGATCTGTTATCACACTATAGTAGCAGGGCTACTATCCTTGTTCAGCAGATATCTACACATTCCAGAGCTTCCATTATTCAGAACATGGCTATGATGATTGTATATTTTGGATCACTCATGATCGGAGCAGTGTATTATTCAGACTTATGTCAAGGCTGAGCCTTGAGAGTTCAGATTTGATGACCGATGTGAACCTTTATCCCATACAGTTTCAGTTCAGTGCTCAGAGATGTATTGCAGCAGTGTTTCAGATGGTATATGATGATTATTACTATGATGATGTTGTATGATCTATGGATATGTTATCACTGACTGTGGATTATTATCTTGTTGATTTAGTCATGTTCACAACATTTGCTTGGTATATTATTCCTGATGTGGCAAACTGTTTAAAATAAACTATAAATCATAAAATGGACAGTTGCTTGCACATTTAGGTCATTTAACAAAACCCCCTGGTTTTCCACCTTACATAGATATGGTCTTCCCTGACACCAGTTGTCTGGTAGTGTAGGCTCCATATTCACTTGACTCCATCCATACATGACTTTCCTATTTGACTTTATACCTTGACCTATCTCATTTGACTTTCTGATACTGAGGGCTTCCCCATTTTTCTACCTTTGTGTTTGGACCGCATCCCTGTATATTTAGTGTCTCGGCTCTAAGTTGGTGACAAAACTTGCCTTCGGTGAGTTGGATTGTAGGCTTAAATCATTCTGGTCGGTTGTCCCGATGTTTGGCATTGGCTCGAACTCCCCCTAGTCACTTGAGATGTTGTTGGCTAAAACTGAAAGCTCATGTTCTACCTATGGAAACTTATAAATTCGCCCATGGAAACTAAAAAGGGCAAGAGCGATGAACAACTAAAAAAAAATACTCCTCGAAGAGTATAAGAAAGGTCCAAAAAGCAATGGTTCTTAAAAGTTATATCTAAACAATTGCTGACCTTATATGTATTTGAAAACATGCCCTGGATGCAAGCTGCAACTAGTTGTGCTTATCAACACACCTGAGATCCAAAGGGTTATGTAGGCCAAAAAGGCCATGAAATGAAATTGAATGATCATAATGAACCTGGATCAACTTGATGTAGACATGATGCCTAAGTTGAATAAACACTCTTTGAACAACTTATCCATTTGTGAGGCATAGCCATCCCCCGTGTTATTTTGTCCAGCACAGAGTTTGTAGCTTCCCCCTTCTCCCAGTCCAAAGTATTTTTGAGTTAAGATAGACAAGTCAACCCCTTGGCCCAACCTTGTTCCTAGCCTTCATCCTTCACTAGCAGTTTGACCATGTCCAATGGGTGAGTTTGTCATTTGAACTATTGTGCAAGTAATTTTATATAACAAAGGAATATCCTAACTTGATCAATGCCACTGAATGGATGTTATACTTTGAGCTTGGCTATGAGAATGATTAGAGAAGCATGTCTTAGTCTACTGATGTGATTTATCCTTGGTTGTATATTATTGGGATCCGTGATGATGTGGGCCATATAAATATGCTTAGTGATGGTGATTCATGGTCCCACATACTTGGTGATGATATCATATGATGGACAGATGGTTCAGATGATGATGGATGCAGTTCAGCAGGTTTTATTATTACTTCAGATCAACAGATTATGCATTGTCCATATATGGTGGACCCTACAGCTGGCCCATTAGGGCAACCCATGGTGTATGAGTACACATTCCTAGTGGATTTGGGTCTTTTGGATCCAATGAGACACTTATCTTTCAGTTCCGGGCACTTCTGACAGTGATTGATACAGTTTTACACTTGTTGACCAGATTTGGGGCTGATTTCCCAGACTGAGCAGCAGGGGCCATGAGAGGCCAGTTCACCTAGGGCACTGTATGAGGGGGGGTGGTCCAGCCACTTGTTTTTACCATTTACCCCCCCTTCTGGAGAGCCTGGTGGGCTCAGATGGACAGCGCAGATGCCCTAGGAGGCAGTTTTGGCACTTTCACAGTTACCAAGGCAGTTAAAAAATGGGATAAAGTGGTCACTGAGGAATTCGATTTGGGCAATTGAGGCAAGGTTTTGGAATTTGGTTTCCACAGAGGTCTTCCAGGGTGATCTCACTATCTTCCAGCCAGTTTTCACCATGTGGGTATGCCCACATCGATCACAGGAGGTCTTTTACTGCTTGTCTGTCACAGATTTTGAGGACAGATTTGATCATTTATATTATCTTGGACATATTTTATTATTTTATTGTGCCTTGGGGATGAGCTAGTAAGTATTGATGCCTCCTAGCCCCACCATGTGCTTATTTTGTCATGTCCTAGTCATTATGAGGTGGATTTTTGTACTTTTACCCCTCTGGTGGATGACATCATCCTCCCTTTGTACCATTTAGTGGGGACGTCATCATTATATTGGGTGATCCATGTGATGTATTGTTATGATTTATTATTAGCCGTTGATTAGATCTTTTGATCTTTTAATCTTAGCCACTCATGTAAAAAGTGGTTAGGATTGTACTCTCTCCCCATCCTATTTAAGGAGGGAGCCTCTCATTGTAAAATCATCTAGAGATTTTTGGCTCTTGGCTCTTGGAATAAAATTTCTATCTTTTGGAGTACATGCTTGGATTGGAGTGGATGTTGGTTGTTTCGATTGTAAATGCTTTTGTCCATTGCACTGGAGGATCTATTGTAGCTATCTTGCATATTTGCCATATCTTTTTTTTACAGGTTAAGAGAACGTTTTTGACAAGTGCGAATTGGTGGGGAGGCTTGCCCTTCAAGCTTGGAGGAAGACGTTTTGGTTAAACAGGGAGTAGTTTTGTCTTTGTGCCAACTATTCTTTGCTTATCTCTCTCTTGCTTGTATCTACCTTCAACATGTTAAACTGATTGATGCTTTGCTCCTTGGTTTTAACAGGTTAGAGGTACTCATATGTGGCTTGAAAAAATCGATTTGGCAAGAGGGCTTCAACAATTCTTCATTTGATCTTTGGCAAAAGTAATCCTCGTCTCAACTAGCATTCATCTCTTCATCCAGGTATGCTCCAAAGGTATGATCTTCTTCTTCCTTGAATCATCCATAATTTCTAGATCATAAAAACCCTAATTGATTAAAACCCTTATTTTTGGTTTTTCTTAGATCTACTTAGATCTAGCCTTGCTTTTGAAGAGATATTAAGAACCCACCTCTATAGCATCCACCCCTAGTGGGATCTATAGTTTGGTGGTGATTGGGTTAAAATTGACACACTTTTCAAGGCAAAAAGCCCTCTTGAACCAAATCGCACTTCCTTGGAGAGGCTTGTTTTGGTTAGATCTAGCACATGGGTAGGTGAGATCCCACTTGATTTGCAATCTACACATTTGATAACCTACCCCTAGACTGTTACTTTGGTGATTTCTACCTTGTTGGCATCATTCCACGTTTTAAGGGATTAAAACCCCCTTTTTGAATTTCTTGGCACCTTAAAACTCAGATCTAGTAAGATCTAACCCTTGGATTGACATGATTTTCTAGATCCACATAGACCGGTGCATAAGCTACTTGGATCTACAGTTTGGTGGCCATTGGACTTGATTTGGTCCACTTAATCCCCCTTTTAGCCCTCCTTGAGCAAGGTCGCACTCCCTTAGGTGAGTGAGTTTGCCCACTTTGAGGAAGTGGGTGGTTGAGATTTTTGTGGATTTAAAACAGCCATACCTCGAAACCTAGGTCTAGAGTATCATTTTGTGACAATCTGCCTTGGGGGTAGCATTCCTTGTTTCAAGGGATTGTGGTCCACTTAGAGTCATTTCATGAAAACCTAGATATAGCAAGATCCAACCACTCCATCTCAACTAGCCCACTTGACTTGATCTCTAGGTGTCCCGATCTACACTTTGACATACCTTTTGACCCCATTAGCCCATCCAACAAGGCACTAATCCTCTTGAACCAAATCGCACTCCTTGAGAATTGTGTCAAACCTTAGATCCGGTACATGGGTACTCCTAAAATTAACTTAGATCCATAGATCTACTAATTACATAACCTCTAGTACCAATTTCATCCATTAGCTTTACCTTGTGGGTCCACTTCAACCCATTTCACATATCCCAAGAAAGTAGGATCCACTTGTGTAGCATATGGTGATGTACCTTATCATTATACCTAATTATGTGGCCTAAATCATACATCCGTTGAAACACTAACAATATCCCAAGCCACCTTCAACCATACTTTAACATTTAGGTCCACTCAACCTTGCATTGGTTTCCGTAACTCTTCATTTACTTATCCTTAGAAACCTTTGTTTGGTTCCAATCAACTGTGATTGGTTATAGGGTCTCCCCCTAGGTCTTGTTTCACTTTGACCTAAAGCGAAGAGTGCCTCGATTGACGTGACTCCCACCTTGCATTGGGAACTGTGGCATCTCCTGGGTCACCTCTTTAGTTGCCTATCTCCTCTACCGTCCCGGATGGGATACCACTAGGGGCAACTACAAGTTGTGTGATAACAGGATCATCAGGGATCTGATGGGAAAATGTCGTACTTTCTGTAAGAGGCTGATCTGACTGGTTCCAACTTTCTTCAAGAATATCATAAATGTCACCTACATAGTTTATGCACTCAGGCTCACTTCATGAAGATTGACCCACAAACCCTTCAGGAAAACCATGCTTTTGGAGATAGCATACAAGATGACAAGTGTCTTCTTTATGGAATTCTTGGCATGCCCTACAAAATGGCGTGTAAGGTTCAACCCTGGGAATGCCACGGATGTCACCCACATTATTAATGAATTCAGGCTCGCTTGTTGATGCACTAGGACCACAACCTTCTGGAATACCATGCTCTTGAACATAACATGCATAATAGAAACCAGATTCCTCATGGAAGTCTTTGCATGCCCTACAAAATGGCTTGTAATGCTCAACCATGTTAGCAGCCTCTAGCTGATGAGGAGGCCTCTATTCATGGTTGGGAGGCTTTCTTTGCCAAGTTGGTTTTACAGGAAAAGTTCTAGTAGCAGGTTGAGTTTGCGTTCTTTCCATGGTTATCACCCTGTTTTGAATTTCTTTCATTTGAGCAAGGTGTTTAGCTTCAGCCTCTTCCATTTTCTTCTTTATTTCCAATATTTGTTGTTCATGAGCATCCTTTATTGCAAACAAAGGATCTTTCTCTTTATGTACTTGTTGCCAACTAAGTTGCACTTGGTTGGATTATCAAGCGAGCGGGCAGAGTGGAACATGATACGTGTTCAATTTTGGTGATTTGATGACCAGCTGGCCTTTTAAAGGCCCCCGTTTTTTAATTTTTTTCCACATGTCCATGGCCCTGCGGGGTTTGTAATAAAAACGTACTAGCATGGGGTTTTGTAAAAGACTCGGTTCCTTAGGACTTTTTGGCTAAGTCAGGTATTCCAAGGAGTTTTTTCACCTATCTATTATGTCTTGCATTAGTGCATAACATAATTAATTGGTTTTTCTCCTGCTCCTCCAAAGCTGGAATGCCTGGGGAGGCTGACGGGCCTTAGGGGATTATTAGAGTCTATGGGTCAATGTATATGAACATGCTAGGCGTTAATTTTGAGTCATATGGACATGTGTTAAGTCCCCCTAGGTTGTTTTTATTTTTCGGCAAGTTTTATTTTTTCCGTATTTTGGGCCATTTTTTAATGGTTCAATTAAAAAATTTGTAATTGGCCTATAAGGGACGTCTGGAGGTATTTTTTGCCTTAGGGGTGCTCGTTTTCTAACTCAGAGCACCCCCTTAACCCCTAAACCCATCTTTTCTAAGGTTTGGGTGCTTCATTTTTTTCCTATGGCCCAAAAACCCAAAAAAGTCAAAAAGTCATGAAAAAATTCAAAAAAGTGAAAAAATGACTTAAAAAATTAATTATTTTTGGGAGTAATGACAAGTCATTTTTGGATCAGCATCATATGTGGAGCATATTGGGATGATTATGACATGTTTTGGCAGCCCCGTTTGAGGAGAAATGTGTGCCCATTCATGAGGGGTGCATTCACTATTTTGAGAAGGGCGCATTTGTTGGTGAGCTGCCCACGAGTTGGGGAGGGAGCAACACATTGTGTGCTGCCATGCTAGCACATATGGTGCTGATTGTGGGCAGCCCCAATCTCTCCTCCATTCGTGCCACCACTCCACCTCTCACTCCCCTCACTAAGTGCGCCCTCACCTTCTTTTTTCCTATAAATTGCAGCTCCCTCTCTCATTGTTAAGAGAGAGTTGGATTTGAGAGCATCAAACTTATGATTGTAACACATTTTTTGTATGAATAAAGAAGACTTTGGAGGTCAGATTTGTGGTGTCCATTGTGTGAGTGGATGAAACATTTTGGGCTTATATAATGGAGGTAACCTGTGCATAAGTTTTGTTATTCAATAGTATCAACTGTACTCATTTGAAAGATTAGTATTAATCTATGAGATAGACTAGTTTCAATTTGTTTATTGTCTAGTCCATTGTCATATGTTTGCAAAAGAAAATCATGCCTGTATGTTTCATTTGTTTATGAGTGTTCAGCATAGATTTCTTTTTCAGATATATCTCTACACTTGATCTTTGTTTGCAAAGTGTGTAATGTGCAGGTTATTTCAACTGGAGTAGGCAGATCTTGTTTGTTTCCTCTTCTCTAATCTTTGTTTTGCAGATGCAGTCCCTCGGAACATCACAAATATTTCTCCAAGGCTTCGGATTTCAAGCAGGATTTGGCTCATTTTCTCTCTCTCCCTTATAAACAATTTTTTTTCTTTGGTTAACTAGTTACTTATATTTGAAATATTTCTGATTTATATACTCATATCATATTTTAAATAGATCAGAAATCTTTTCATAAAGGATTGGTTTAGACAGTTACAAAGCTCATATCTTTAACTGTTAGATTTTTCCTTCATTTAGCATCTACATTTCAAAGACTTGCAATAAAATTGTCAAATTTCTTTTAAGTCTTGTTGGGTAGTTGTAGTGCTGGTTTTAAAGGTATATTTGGCTGTCCAAGAGCATACAATTTGCAGCTCATATAGCTTGCAAAGACCCCAAGCAAAACTAACATTATTGCTTGTTTTACTTGGATAATTTTTGCAATTTTTACTTAGATTTTTTTTGGGTTTTTTAGGAGGTGTTCCAAAGACACTCTTAAAGTGTTTTTGGGCATCTTATACTAATCATTGCTTGCTGGTTTGCAGCAAAAGACGAACAAGTAGGAGGAAGTGCTGCCAAAATTTCGAAGATCCAGGCAATCCGGAGGACAAACTTTCATTTTTTTTGAAAACCAGGCATTTTTTCCTCAAATTTTTTAAGCCACCAAGTCACTTAAAGTAGACTGGGGCACTTCTCTAAATCATTGTAAACAACTATTAAACGAGAGCAAGTGGGCTAGCCAGCACCCATACCCCATCCCCCCAGGGGTGGCCTGTGTCGTCTCATTTTCATGGCGTGATTTTTAGAGTAGTTTATTTCTTTATTTTTCGGCATTTAATAAAATTAATTAGGATTAAAATAAACCTTGTTGGTCCGTTCCACTGGCGGGCCACAAGTTCACTCATAACATAGTTTTTCACATTTTTTTTACAAACTCATAACGCCTCCCTTGCTTTCCCGAAGTAGGGTTTCTGTATGAGGGCTTGCCCGAAATACGTGCCTGAAAAGAGACTCCTCGGGTTTTAAAAAAAAAAAGATAAAATTTGGGTTCATAAATTTTTTATAAAAATACCAAGGTCTTCTCCCGTATGCTCTGTGGCCGACTTGCAGCTTAGTCTGATCCAGTTGGTACACATCAGAAAGGAGGGGATGACTAGTAATAGGATCTAACACCGCCCTAATAGAAAATCATTTTTGTGAAAATCCGGCACAACGCGTATTTTGTTGTCGTGGGCAAATTTCTCAGAAGGCTTGGGACCACACTGAGTAGTGACCTCTTGGAAACCGTTAGGCTTGCCCTCGTTGGTATAGCATCTGAACACCTCCTCGAGACTCCGATTCAGCCCAAGCCTGAGAGGGAAGCCACGCTTCAAAATTCCGGACATGTTCCCCCGTACCTTGCGTATATTGGGAACCCCCCTGCCATAATAAAAAGATCACCATCACATTAATTTTAAAATAAACCAAGAACACTCGCACAACATCTACTTTTCTGCTTATGCATTTGTTTATTGACTCCATTATAAGGCACTGGTCTTGTTTAAATTTTATTTTATATTATTGACTAATGTGCAGTTAAATGATGGTTATTTTAAAATCGGAGTAAATGATGAATGACTGTTTTATTTGATCAAAGTATATGCTGTTTATTCTTGGTTACCAAAAATATTTTCCTAACTCTTAGGTTAGAGGCCTTAGTTTCTTTTTATTTTTTAGGGTCCACCCCCCTTGGCTTCGCTAGGAAAGCCTAGACGGAGGAGTCGAGTCCCAAGTGACAGCACTTGACTCTGACTTGCCCCCAAGGCCATACCAGCAGCTTGAAGACTTCTGCTGCGTTTTCCCCAGGTGTGGAACCAGGCAGCAACAGTACTATTGGCTTTAAAGAAGTTGTAGTTCTTGAGAAACCGAGAATGTTGGACTTTCCGGAAGATTGCATGTTCTTATCAATTTTGCAGGCCATACCTTGGGCTTGTAAAAGAGTGGTGGGCTCTTTGTCTCTAAGCTCATACTGCATCTCCCCACTAATGGCTTCAATGTAATATAACAATATGGTCTGTACAGTTGGCCTATAATCGGCATGGATTGCATTAGACAAGTCAGTGAATTTCTTGTTGAATTCGTCCATGGTTTCCATCTCACTTCTTTTGATATTTGTCAAGGCAGCAAGTTGATGTCGGGGTTCTTTTTTCTCACCATACTTATTGGTGAAAGCATCTTTGAAAGCAGTCAAGGTTGCAAAAGAGTTGTTTGGCAAGCCGATGAACCAATCACCAGCATCCCCATCTAAGGACAAGGCAAACAACTTCATGTATACATCATCATGCTTGTGAGCAGGATCTCTGACATATCCACCTGTACATTTTGAGAATGCTTTCAGATGATAGGCAATAGTAATGGCATCAGTGCCAGTAAATATGGGAAGTTTGTCAATAGCTTTGTCTGGAATATCATGTGGTTGATCTGCTATCTGAGTAATGTTGAGAAGAGAATAGAAATCACCCATTGTATCGAAAAGACAATTATTATTGTTTTCAAAAATTTCTAAGTTAGCTTCTTCAAAAAGACTATGGATGTCAGAAATGGACTGAGATCCAAGCTCTTCAAGGATCCTACGAGAATTAAGTTTATTCAATCTCCTCATGTAAACCTTTTCAGGCTCGGGGATGAAATTGAGTAAACCTTCAGAATTCCTTCTAGTTGAATATCTTGAGGGGTTTACTGACAGTGGAGTCGCCAGGTGGATTCAAGTCTAATTTTTGAGAGTGATTTGACTAAAAATATACCAAAAAGGAAAAACTAAAAAAATGGCAGTGGAGTCGCCAAATAGATTCAGAATCTATCAAAAAGGTAAAACAAACTAGAAAAAATTAAGGTCGTCCAGGAACAAAAAGATTTGTCCCCGGCAACGGCGCCAAAAATGTTGTCCACCGAGATGCACACCAGCAACAGAAATCTTTCGAAAGCTGTCTTCCTCACTGGAAGTGGGGAAGAGGTGTGGCCTTGGGGGCAAGCAATGAGCCAGGTACTGTCACCTGAATTCCAGCTTCTCCATTTAGGCTAATTCCTAACGAAGTCAAGGGGGGTAGTCCCTACAAAGAGTTTAACTATGGCTCAATGTGTTTTTAAATGTGTGGTGATGCGGATGGGTGTTGTTTAGGAGTTTTAAATATGAAAAGATAAGATCACAAATTACTTTAGATAAAACACAAGGTAAAACGCAATCCATGTTGCGATGCAAAATTACAAGATTAGCAGTATATCAAAGACTTGTGAAGATGAGATAGCATCCACAGATAAATGACTTAAATGGACAAATGGCCCAACAACATGAATGTATGAAAATTTAACAATTAGACTAGTGCCTTATGGAGTCAAAAATTATATAGTGCTGGGGGATACTGAAAGTACAAGTCTTGGAGAACCGTTCGTGAGATCGTTGTGCAATTTATCTTGGTATATTGAAAGTTTTAGTGGTCTTGATTATTAGGGTAAGAGCAATGAGGTAAGCAAAAGTCTGGAAAGTTATACTTTCAGTGGCTTGCACTTCTGATGGTATGTCGGACCGCCCAAATTTCAAAGAGTAAGTGTCCAATGACTTAACCACCCTGATGTCTAAGACAACGATAAATTCTGGCCCCACCAAATTTAAGAACTTTGCCCACTACCTGAGTATGTCTCGAATAGTCAATGCCGGTTCGTTGGTTGTGGGGGTGAAAATTTTATTATGTTGTAGAAGTTAATTAGATCTAACACCTTTCTGAGTACTAGCCCAACCCTTTCAGGTTGGCAGAGCATACGAGTGTTAGATAGCGACCAAGGTAAATTATTATGGGAGTGTGAGTTGAAATATTTTACTGTTGTTTAAGCACACAGTTCAGCTCTCCGATAGAGAGTGCTCTTGACTTTGTCTTATGACAAGGTTCAAGAGACTTATTTAATCTAATATGCCTAATGCAAGGGGAAAAGATGCAAACTAAAAATGCTCTCCAACAGAGAGTGCTCTTGACCTAGATTACTGCAAGTTCAAGAGACTTTGTTTGTTTATTAGAATAGAGAAAGCTTGCATAAAAGAAAAGTGCACTTTCTGAAGTAAAACAATTGATAAATATGATAACAAGTACGCTTTCTAAGGCCAAGATGAACCAACTAATCTAAGAAATAAACAACAAGTGGGATCAACCTCCGAACAAGGTGACCACTAGTCCTTGAGAACTTCCAGCTAGCTGAATTTCAACAAGGAATCTAATGGGGATAGAGAAGCCACCACAAAATAATGAGGCCCTTGGGATGAAATCCCAAGGTTGCTAACTCAGGTCAATACTTGGAAGATAATTTAATCTAAGTACATAAATTGAAATTCAATCTAAATGACTTGAAGTAAAACTAGCTAATCATGCATGAACAAACTTCCCCAAATGGGGAAGGGGAAATAATGTGTGGGAGGCCTTATCCCACCTAGCCCTTTTATTAAACGGATTACAATTGCCTTTGGGATTGAGACCCTTGAAAGGTCTTTTGAGAAAGCTTAACTTGGAAAAATACTTGAAACAAAGCTCTTAAGAGCTATTACAAAAGGATAAATAATGCCTTCCTGGTTAGGATTGCCTTTTGGTTTTCTTGATGACTTCTTGGTTTATGATCTTTCTTTCTTCTATTTGCTTCAAAGTATCTCAAGTTTATCTTTCTCAAAGAGAGATCTATCACAATGGAACACTCAAATACCCATTAGCATTAGTCCAAGTCAAAGCTTTTGATAATAATTGAAAATTCTTGAATCCAGGCTTGCAAGATAAACTCTAAAGTGTAAAATAGCATGAGATTTGACTTCAAAATATTAAGATGATGAAACGGACCAGCAAACAAACAATAGCCAAAAATGTTAGGAAAGAGATCCAAACTATAAAAAAAATGGAAATATTTTGTATGCACTTTTTAGCTTTTGAATGGGAGCTGCTATGTAAATGCAACTAGCAACCTATATGCAAGCTAATACTTAGAAATAAGCTAGATCCTACTAAAACGAAAGCCAAAAATGAGATCTAAAAGAATATGCCTAAGTGTTTAACTTTTCAATGCATGAACTAAAAGACAACTTTAAATATCTAAGCTATAGCAAAAGTGCAAGATCTAAATCATGAAATAATTTTAACACTAAACAACTTACTCTTCGTTTTTGTTATGTGTTTTTGTAGGTGGATGGAAAGGAAGAAGGAAAAGACAAGGATGAGAAGGGATGGAGAGGAGGATGAATGGGAGAAGGAAGAGGATGAAGAGGAGGACAAGAGGAATGATGAGGGGAGACGAGAGCTAGGTAGATAGAGGAAAAAATGGTTTTTGACGAGGCAAACAAGAAGGCAAAGACCAAGTAACCCGAAAACAAAGGCAAACTAGGTAGTGATCTCAAACTTGGAGAAAGAAATGGCTTGGAAATCCACAGTTTGGATGGGTAGATCTAGTAACCAATTAAGAATTTTGTTGAAAGTTTGATGGGTGAAGCAAGATCTCCTTGTTCTTAAGCCTGTAAGATTGAAATTCCTTTGGCCACAAGCAGAGTGAAGGTGAACCTACAAAAGATCTTATACCTTGGAAGATACCTACAAGACAAATATGCTCAAGCGAGAAGAAAAGACTTATAATTGCATGTGCTAGATTGTTAGCCTTCTTGAAATATAAATCAAAACTTGAGATTCCTAAGCATATGAGTAATACACAATATCACCTCGGATTTATGATGATGTATGGCCACCAAGAGCCTCCATGAATTGACCTCCAAAGTCACAATTTTATTAAATGATAAACCGGTTACATTTCCTCCAGAGTTTCTTTGCTAAATAATCCATGAGAAAAGAGGAGGCAATGCCTTCCTTAAATAATAAATCAAGAGATTACCCTACCCTAATTCGAAATTGGCATGCATGAGGAGCCAAAGGAGGGTGAATTCGAATTGATTGAGAGCTTGGAGTGTTAAATGAATGGTTAACTGGAGCTTTGGTAGATGGGATTGAGTGATGTGGCCTCAACCTAGGCAAGGCACACTCACTCATCCCTTGTTAACATCATCAATCCAACCCACGAATGCCACCTTAAGCAAGACGTGAGAGCCCACCCGCGTGAAGGTAGGATGGCGCACGAGTTTGAAGGATTGGCGCTAATGGTTGGTTGTTGTGACTCGTGGAGGTGGCAGCCACCTTACCATTGGAACCCACGCTTGTTATATTGGAGCAATCGCCCAAGTCAAACGCCAAAGGAGAAAAGGCCCGTGTGAATGCATGCTCACGTCACTCCTCTAAAATACAAAATGTATATCAATTCTTTATTATGGCATGTACTTTATATCTTCAATGTAGTCCTACACCATAATAAAATACACTCCATGCTTTTCCAAAGTTTATTTCATAACGTTTTTTACTTTTTAATTTTTTTGTCTTTTTGTGCCTTTGTCATTTTTTGGTCACTAAATGCCAAAATAGTGAAAATTGCTCCCTGAGGCGACGTAATCGCCCGAAACTTTAGAAAAGTTGGCACTAGGGTAAAAAGGACGCTCTGAGTGTCAAAACGAACCTCCCCACGCTCAATTCCGCTTCCGGATGAGGTTTTTATCACTTTCTGAAATTTTTTAATTAAACCATTAAAAAATGGTCTAATTTATGGAAAAAATTATTTTTCTCGGAATCAAACGAAACTCCTAGGGGACCTAGTGCATGTTTATACGACTCAATCGAGATGGCTAACATGTAAAAAATCCTAGACACAAGACTCTAATAACCACCTTAGGTTTTGACCACCATGTGAAATACTCCAGCTTTGGAGGTTTGACTGAAAAACTCATGGATTATACGCCACTGATGAGTAGCGCATAATTCTTAAGAAGAAAACACTCTAGAGTATACCCCAAATGGCTAAACCTAAGGATAGCCAAGTCTTTTATAAATGGACCCCGTTTAGACCAACTTTTTACATTTTCCCCATGTGGGTATGAACATGCAGTTATTACAAATGGGGCAAAATTGCCCTGAAAATGACGTCTGAACTTCTGAACACTGATGATGAACATGAATCATGTTCATGAAATTGGCGGCTCACGAGAAATTCAGCTATTTGTACAAAATAGGTGATAACATGGTCCAAACACAGAGGTAGTAAAAAGGGGAAGTCCTCAATATCAGAAAGTCAAGTAAGACAAGTCAATGGTTAAAGCCAAATAAGGAAAGTCATGGATGGATGGAGTCAAGTGAAAATGGAGCCTAAGCTAGCATACAACTGGTGTCAAGAAAGACCATATCTATGCAAGGTAATAAACCAGTGAGTTTTGTCAAACAACCTAAATGTGCAAGTAAAATGTCCATTTTATAATTCATCAACCGATAGTCCATTTTAAGTTTTACAAAGTTTGCCACATCATGAATCATATACCAAGCTAATGCTGTGAACATGACTAAAGCAACAAGATAATGATCCACAGTCAATGATCAGAAATCCATAGGTCATACAACATCATCATAAGAATAATCATCATATATCATCTAAAACATTGTTGCAATACATCTCTAGGCATTGAACTGAAACTGTATGTAATAAAAGGGTCACATCGGTCATCAAATTTGAACTCTCAAGGCTCAGCCTTGACACAAGGTCTAACATAAGTTTGAAAAATACACTGCTCTGATCATGAGTGATCTCAAAATATAAAGTTATCATAGTCAAGCTCTGAATAATCTAAGCTCTAGAATGTGCAGATATCTGCTAAGCAAGAATAGTAGCCTTGCTACTATGGTGTGATAACAGGTCTATACGACCAAACTCAATGAAAAAGGTGAGATTGATAGGTACAAGGCAAGGTTAGTAGCAAAAGATTTCTCGCAACAACCAGGAATTAATTTTGGAGAAACTTTTGCACCAGTGGCAAAACTGGACACAATAAGAGCAGTCCTAGCAATAGCAGCCCAAAACAGATGGAAAGTGTATCAGATGGATGTCAAGTCGGCATTCTTGAAGAAGAAACTTATGTGGATCAGCCACACGGGTATGAAATCAAAGAACATGAAGAGAAAGTTTACAAGTTGAAGAAAGCTCTATATGGGCTCAAGCAAGCTCCAAGAGCTTGGTACAACAAAATTGATTCTTATCTGATCGAAAATGGTTTTTGTAGAAGCAACAGCGAACCAACACTTTACACAAAAGTAAATCAACAAGGACAGATTTTGATAGTTTGTTTATATGTTGATGATATGATTTTTATAGGTGACCTGTTAGTAGATGAGTTCAAGGCAGTAATGAAGAAAGAGTTCGAAATGATATACCTTGGATTAATGAAGTTCTTTCTTGGCTTAAAGGTAGAACAGTCAGAAAAATGTATATTTATTTCTCAAAGTAAATATGCTAATGAAGTTCTTAAGCGATTCAGAATGCTTAATTGCAAACCGACACCTACACCAGTGGCAACAGGAACAAAGTTGAGCAAAGAAGATGAAAGTCCCAAAGTAGATCCAACATTGTTTAAGAGACTTGGAGAAAGTCTCATGTATCTCACAGCTACAAGACCAGATATTATGTTTGTTGTCAGCTTGATTTCCAGGTTCATGGAGTCTCCCAAAGACTCGCATTGGCAAGTTGGCAAAAGGATCTTATGATATGTTGCAGGGACTTCAACCTATGGAATTTTATACTCAAGCACTGAGTATGATGTTTTGGCAGGTTTCACTGATAGTGATTTTGTAGAAGTGTGGACGACAGGAAGAGCACTTCCAGTCATGTTTTTCATCTTGGATCAGGGGTGATTTCATGGGCATCCAAGAAGCAGCCCATTGTGACACTTTCATCTGCAGAAGCAGAGTATGTAGCAATAACATCAGCAGCATGTCAAGCAGTTTGGTTACGCAGAGTTTTAGAAGGTCTTCAATAGAAACAAGAAGGACCAAGAACAATCTATTCATATTGTGACAACAATTCAGCAATCGTTCTATCCAAGAACCATGTTTTTCACCAGAAAAGCAAGCACATTGATACTAGATATCACTTCATAAGAGAACTTGTGAACAATGGTGAAGTTCATGTTGAGCATTGTAAATCGATTGACCAATTGGCTGACATATTCACAAAGCCATTGGCGAAAGATATTTTTGAAACCGATAGAGATAATTTAGGGATTGTAAAAGCTACAGTAGTCAGCAGTAGTAATTAAGAGGGAGTGTTAGAAATAGTAATTACTTCTGTTAGCTTAGCTTTAGCTTTTACTTTAGTTACTATTTAGAAGTTCAGTTAATAAAACATGCAAAAGCTAGGTTAGACTTTTTAGGGTTTCCATAAGTGTTTTAAATACACATCAATTTTGGTTTGTAAGGCATCAGTTGATCTTCCATTTATGAATAAAGATTGAAGAGCCGTAGCTCATTCTGCATAATCTTTGTGTTTATCTCTGTCTGCATCCTTCAAACATCAATCTTCAAATTTCAATATATAACATTGCTCATCAACAAATTCTAATAGATAATATCAACCACAAAATGAAACAGAGCATCATATTCATGACCAAAGAGTTGTAAGAAGCAGTAAACAATTCAAACTTCAAATGTGGATTTGTTGTTCGCCAGATTGCACACCAGCAGCAAAAATCTTTCGAAAGCTGTCTCCCTCACTGGAAGTGGAGAGAGGTGTGGCCTTGGGGGAAAGCAATGAGCCAGGTACTGTCACCTGAATCCTAGCTCTTCCGTTTAGGCTAACTCCTAACGAATCCAAAGGGGGTAGTCCCTACAAAGAGTTTCACTAAGGCTCTTATGTTTTAAGGTTTTAAGTGTGAAATGATGTGGATGGGTCTTGTTTAGGAGTTTTCTTGTGATGAGACCAAATTAACAAATGAGATAACAAAATAAGATGCAATCCACGTTGCTAAATAAGATATCAAAGATAACAGTATGTTTCAAGACTTATAATCAGATAAAGCATTCACGATATGAAAAATAAACACAAGGACAAATGGTCCTGATCAAGATATGAGTTTTAAACAACCAGTGCCTTATGGAGTCAAAGAAAAGATGTGATGCTGAATGTGTGGGTCTTGAAAGAGTAGTTGTTCGTGAGATTGTTATGAAAATTATCTTGGTAAATTGTAATTTTTAGTGGTCTTTGATTATTAGGCTAAGAAACAAGGATATCAAAAGAGTTGGACCAAACGGGAAAAATACTGGCAACCTATTAGATGATAGGTCGGGAGCATCCAGATTCAGAGGATAAGTGTCCAATGTTTAAACCGCCAGTGCCTTATGGAGTCAAAGAAAAGATGTGATGCTGAATGTGTGGGTCTTGAAAGAGTAGCTGTTTGTGAGATTGTTATGAAAATTATCTTGGTAAATTGTAATTTTTAGTGGTCTTTGATTATTAGGCTAAGAAACAAGGATATCAAAAGAGTTGGACCAAACGGGAAAAATACTGGCAACCTATTAGATGATAGGTCGGGAGCATCCAGATTCAGAGGATAAGTGTCCAATGTTTAAACCGCCCTTGAGTCTGACAGTGGATTCCAGGCATCATCTGTTTCAGGAAGCAACCCCAGTATTTAACACCGGTTTGGATTGGGGTAAAGTTTTAATTGGGTTATCACTTGTAAACTTAGCAGATCCTTCACCTTTTGAGTACTAGCCCAACCTTTTCAGGTTGGCAGAGCATACGGGTGTTGGACAATCAACCAAAATGAATTAATTAATGAGGGAATGTGAGTTGAAGTATTTTATTAATTAATAGCACCGTTCAACTCTCCGATAGAGAGCGCTCTTGACTTAGTCTTAAGACCAAAGTTCAAGAGACTTTTCTAATCTAATATGCCTAATGCAAGGGGGACAATGCAAGTCTAAAATGCTCTCCGACAGAGAGTGCTCTTGACTTGGATTTGGCCAAGTTCAAGAGGCTTTGTTTATTTTATTGAAAATGAGAAGCAGTTGTGAAAGTAAACCATGTGATAGCTCAAAAGATATAAAAGACGATTAGCATGCTACTTGCAAAATGAAATTTAAAAAACTTGACTTAGTGTTCTACCAAACGAATTTACTCTAAGGTGGGATCTTCCTCTGAACAAGGTTGACCACTAGAACCGCTAGTCCTTGAGAACTTTCCAGCTAGCTGAAATTTCGACCAAGGAGGCTAACGGGGAAAGAGGAGTAACCACAAAGTTATGTGGTCCTGCCCTTGAGATAAAATCCCAAGGATACTACCTCAAGTCAAAACTTGGAAGAGAGCACAAAATTGAAATATTTGACTACTCTAAAGCATGGAAAGCAAAGATCTAAGTTAACACTCTTCCCCAAATGGGGAAGAAATCCAAAAGAGTGGAGGACTCCTCCACTTGAACTTTTATTATGAGATTACAAATGCCTTTGGGATTCAAGCCCTTGAAAGGTCTTTTCAAGTAAATAAACAAATTATGGAAACAATACTTATAGCCCTTAAATGGCTTTTACAAAGGAGAATGTAGTTGTTTCTTTGATTTTGGTTTAAGCCTTCTCTTTGAATGTAACTGTTATCACACCATAGTAGCTGGACTACTATTCTTGTTTAGCAGATATCTGCACATTCCAGAGCTTCCATTATTCAGAGCATGGCTATGATGATTGTATATTTTGTGATCACTCATGATCAGAGCAGTGTATTATTCAGACTTATGTTAGACCTTTTGTCAAGGCTGAGCCTTGAGAGTTCAGATTTGATGACTGATGTGACCCTTTATCCCATACAGTTTCAGTTCAGTGCTTAGAGATGTATTACAGTAGTGTTTCAGATGGTATATGATGTTTATTACTATGATGATGTTGTATGATCTATGGATATTTTATCATTGATTGCGGATTATTATCTTGTTGATTTAGTCATGTTCACAGCATCTGCTTGGTATATTATTCTTGATGTGGCAAACTGTTTAAAATGAACTATAAATCATAAAATGGACAATTGCTTGCACATTTAGGTCATTTAACAAAACCCATTGGTTTTCCACTTTACATAGATATGGTCTTTCCTGACACCAGTTGTCTGCTAGTGTAGGCTCCATATTCACTTGACTCCATCCATACATGACTTTCCTATTTGACTTTAAACCTTGACCTGTCTCATTTGACTTTCTGATACTGAGGACTTCCCCATTTTTCTACCTCTGTGTTTGGACCGCATCCCTGTATGTTCAGTGTCTCGGCTCTAAGTTGGTGACAAAACTTGCCTTTGGTGAGTTGGATTGTAGGCCTAAATCATTCTGGTCGGTTGTCCCGATGTTTGGCATTGGCTCGAACTCCCCCTAGTCACTTGAGATGTTGTTGGCTAAAACTAAAAGCTCATGTTCTACTTATGGAAACTCATAAATTCGCCCATGGAAACTAAAAAGGGCAAGAGCGACGAACAGCTAAAAATACTCCTCGAAGAGTATAAGAAAGGTCCAAAAAAGCAATGGTTCTTAAAAGCTATATCTAAACAATTGCTGACCTTATATGTATATGAAAACATGCCGTGGATGCAAGCTGCAACTAGTTGTGCTTATCAGCACACCTGAAATCCGAAGGGTTATGTAGGCCAAAAAGGCCATGAAATGAAATTGAATGATCCTAATGAACTTGGATCAACTTGATGTAGACATGATGCCTAAGTTGAATAAGCACTCTCTGAACAACTTATCCATTTGTGAGGCACATCCATTCCCCGTGTTATTTTGTCTAGCACAGAGTTTGTAGCTTCCCCCTTCTCCCAGTCCAAAGTATTTTTGAGTTAAGTTAGACAAGTCAACCCCTTGGCCCAACCTTGTTCCTAGCCTTCATCCTTCACTAGCAATTCGACCATGTCCAATGGGTGAGTTTGTCATTTGAACTATTGTGCAAGTAATTTTATATAACAAAGGAATATGCTAACTTGATTAATGCCACTGAATGGATGTTATACTTTCAGCTTGGCTGTGAGAATGGTTAAAGAAGAATGTCTTAGTCTACTGATGTGATTTATCCTTGGTTGTATATTATTGGGATCCGTGATGATGTGGGCCATATATATATGCCTATTGATGATGATTGATGGTCCCACATACTTGATGATGATATCATATGATGGACATATGGTTCAAATGGTGATTGATGCAGTTCAGCAGGTTTTATTATTACTTCAGATCATCAAATTATGCACTGTCCATATATGGTGGGCCCTGTAGCTGGCCCATTAGGGCAACCCATGGTGTATGAGTACACATTCCTAGTGGATTTGGGTCTTCTAAATCCAATGAGACACTTATCTTCCAGTTCCAGGCACTTTTGACAGTGATTGATGTAGTTTTACACTTGTTGACCAGATTTGGGGCTGATTTCCCAGCCTGAGCAGCAGGGGCCATGAGAGGCCAGTTCACCTAGGGCGCTGTATAAGGAGGGGGTGCTCCAGCCACTTGTTTTTACCATTTACCCCCCCTTCTGGAGAGCCTGGTGGGCTCAGATGGATAGCGCAGATGCCCTGGGAGGCAGTTTTGGCACTTTCACAATTACCGAGGCAGTTAAAAAATGGGATAAAGTGGTCACTGAGGAATTCGACTTGGGCAATTGAGGCAAGGTTTTGGCATTTGGTTTTCACATAGGTCTTCCAGGGTGATCCCACTATCTTCCAGCCAGTTTTCACCATGTGGGTAGGCCCACAGCGATCACAGGGGGTCTTTTACTGCTTGTCTGTCACAGATTTTGAGGACAGATTTGATCATTTATAGTATACTGGACATATTTTATTATTTTATTGTGCCTTGGGGATGAGCTAGTAAGGCTTGATGCCTCCTTGCCCCACCATGTGCTTCTTATGTCATGTCCTAGTCATTATGAGGTGGGCTTTGGTACTTTTACCCCCTCTAATGGATGACATCACCCTCCATGAATATTGGAATAGAACACTTCTTTGTGGAGCATATCTCTCTTGTCTTGTGGATTCTCTTGCATATTGAGTATACAGTATCTCTTCTATGTATCATGTGGATTTTGGTGCTTCTACTAGTTTTCTTGCAAGAAAGTCGAATTGATGGAGAGAAGGGTGATTTCTTGAGGGTTATTGTTGGAGGGATCCACATAATCTCTCTTGGGTTGATCTTGTGACAGGGAGTATCATTATTGTATCTTCATGACATAGTTGATGCTTTCTATTACATCTTACTATCATTTTCATAATCATCTTGCTTGACTTGTTTCTTTGATCTTGTCTTGTAGGAGGAGGACGATTTGGATATCTTGGAGGAGGACGTTTTGGTTGGAGCTCTTGGATCTCACTCTTGAATATACACATAGGGGAATGCTATCAATTTGCAAGGTGGCCACAAGCAATTGAGGTAAGATCTACAAGGTATGTGCCTCTTTCATCCATTCTATCTTCATTGGTCACAAACCCTTATTAATTAAAACCCTCATTTTTTGTTTTTCTTAGATCTACTTAGATCTAGCCTTGCTTTTGAAAAGATCTTAAGAACCCACCTCTATAGCATCTACCCCTAGTTGGATCTATATTTTGGTGGTGATTGGGTTAAAATTTACACACTTTTCAAGGCAATATAGCCCTCTTGAACCAAATTGCACTTCCTTGGAGAGGCTTGTTGGGTTAGATCTAGCATATGGGCATGTGAGATCCCGCTTGATTTGCAATCTACACACTTGATAACCTACCCCCAGACTTTTACTTGGGTGATTTCTACATTGTGGGCATCATTCCACATTTTAAGGGATTAAAACCCCCTTTTGAACTACTTGGCATATTAAAACTCAGATCTAGTAAGATCTAACCCTTGGATTGACTTGATTTTCTAGATCCACATAGATCGGTGCATAAGATACTTGGATCTACAGTTTGGTTCCCATTGGACTTGATTTGGTCCACCTTATCCATCTTTTAGCCCTCCTTGAGCAAGGTCGCACTCCCTTGGGTGAGTGAGTTTGTCCACTTTGAGGAAGTGGGTGGTTGAGATTTTTGTGGAGTTGGAACGCCCATACCTTGAAACCTAGGTCTAGAGTATCATTTTGTGACGATCTGCCTTGGGGGTAGTGTTATCAACTGATTTGTACAATAGTTGAAACCTTATTGAGCCGCCAGTGTTGGAACACATCAATGTTCACTTCCAGAGTATCTAGGTTTCATATATTTGGGTCTAGCCAAATCTGGCTAGCCGGTTTTGTTTTTTGAGTCGACATGACCATGGCCCCATGGGGGTTTGTAATAAAGTGTGCTAGTAGGGTTTGAGTGGCTCGGTTCCCCATGACTGGATTAAACAACTAAGGTATTCTAGGGAGTTTTTTCACCGTCAAATTATACTTTGCTTCAGGCAAGATATAATCTCTTGGTTTTTCTCCCGCTTCCTCCAAAGCTGGAATGCCCGATTTTGGAAATTTTTGCCATGGGGAGTTATTAGGGTCCAACTATAATGTATAAACCTACTAGACACTATTAGAATAGGTTCTGGTCATGTCTTAAGTCTCTAGGACCCCCAGAAAAAATTTTACCAGACGCGTCGAAATTGGGGTTTTTAATTTTTTAATTATTTTTAAATTTGTTTTCTCTATAGTTTAAATAGAGAAATTTGAGTCTGTAATATGTCAGTCATCCAGGGTCCGAATTTAGTATTTGATGGCTCGTTTCATAAGCCAAAAATCACACATGACCCATGGAGCATCTAAACCCAACTTTTGGATGTCAATTCGGCCTCATAATTAATATTTTCTCTAAAAAGTCATTTACAGAGAAATTATTAATTAAAATAATAAAATTGAATATTTTGGAGATAATCCAAAACTCTCCAAAATTAATCAATTTGATTAAAATAAAAGGCTAAATGACATGGCAATGGACATTTATAAAGATTCCAATCAACTCCAAGTGATTCCAGTCAACTATCCAGTCACCAGAAGATTATCCACTTGAGCCAATTCCCCTCCTCATGCAAAAATCGATTTAGTGAGTTGTCATGTGGTAATTGGGTTGGTTGATGTGCATTTATGTCTAGAGTAGGTGCCCTCATGACTCACCAATCACCATAGCTTGGCTCTCCTTGCAATTTGAGTTAGCACCTAACACCACTACACTTGTCTCTCTACCAACCAACTCGCATCCTTCTCCAATCCTCACGTCATTCCTCATTAGCTCACGTTAATCCTTGTTGTAATTTGCTTATTGAGTGGGTGATACTTCCCATGCAACCATTAGGGTCGAGTTTGCCACCTCTTCACTCATACCTACCACAAACTCGAGTTCATCCATTGTTTATTCCTCCAAGCTTGTTTTGATTGGAATTCGAACTACTTGTCTTTGCCAATTCGACCTAGGGTTTTGGCATCTAGTTTTTACTATAAAGAGAGGCCCTTTGGAGTTATTATCTCATGGATTTTTGGATGTAAAGTTACTCTGCCATTTTGTGATTGCAAAGCCATTGGCTTAAGGAAATAAAGCGACTTTGGAGGTCTATGTGTTGTCAAATGCTTTTCATGGAAATGTCTTCATAATATCAAGGTGAATTTGTTCTTGTTATTTGCTTATAATCTCATATTTTGATCTATCATTTGCTTAGAAGGCTTTCTTAAGCCCATAGGATGGGCATTTGAATACAAGTTGACCATTGATGTTTGGTTTAAGTGTGATTTAAAAGGAGTAGACTGTAGTTGGAAATACTTATACTATTCTAATCTCACTTTTATTATGCATACTATTATGATCAAGATGTGTTTATGAGTGATTACTTGTGCAGATCCAACAGGTTTTGAAGAGAGATTTGAGCTAGGTTGCATCTTTCATCTCTTCAAAAGGCCTACATTTTCTAACAAATTGTGTGTGCTTCAGGATCTTTCTAGAGTCAATCTCAAGCATTGAAGGATTTGACAAAAAAGCCTAAATCTAAGGTTTCATCTCTCAAATTCATTAAAAAAATCAACTTGGTTACTTTAGGCTTCTTTTCTTCAAGCCATCTTGTTTTCTCCTTGAACCCTTTGTATCGACTTGCTAATCCCTTTCTACCCTTTCTAGATCTTGATCCAAGATTGGTTGTTTGTCTTTTTAAGCCATAGATTAGTTTGCCATAAGGTTAGAGTTCCTTCAACCTTGGGGAATAGCTTGGGATTTATTCCCTTGTGCTCTCTTCAACACTTGTTGTCGGCGTATCACCGGTTAACCGGAGGATTTCCAAGACAGTGTTTTCAAACCCTCAAGTGTTCCACTTGAAAACCAGTTACTCTTGTTTTGCTAGTCCATTCCTCCTTGCCCTAGTTTTTTCCCTTCTCCCATTCGTTTTTTACCATCTCTTTTGCTTTCCATCTCCTCTCGTTTTTGTTTTATAGTCTTTCTCTCTTCCCCATTTCGTCCTACCTCTTTTTAGCCTCTCCTCTCCATCCTATTCACCATTCCTTTCTCTTAGCTTTCGTCCCTCTCTTTAGGGCTCCTCTCGTCCACCCTAGTTTCTCTTTTCTTTCTGCCCTATCTCCCTCTTCTCGTCCCATTTCAGTCTCTACTCTTTCATTCCATTTGCCCTATCTTTTCCCTCTCGTCCCACTCTAGTTCATCCTCTCTTCGTATCATCTCCCATACTCTTCTCCACTTTCGTTTTTGCCCTCCTTCTAGTTCTCGTCCATCTCTTTCCATGCCCTAAAAACATAACAAAACAAACAAAAGTGTTAGAAGTAGTTAGTATTAGATCTCATACTTAGTTAGTTGGTAGGTAGTTTGTTTAAATTTTAATAGTTAGTTTACATTGTTTCAAAGTGATTATTGTAGATCTCATGCTTTGTCATTATCTAGCTTCATTTTCCAAGTATTAAGATCTAGTTCAAATTTCAAGTTTTGTTTTATTTCCTAACATCTAATGGGTATTGGAGTTATTTGTTTGTGATAGATCTTTTCTTGTGAAAGAAAGAGACTTCTAATCCAAGAAGCCATCAAGACAAGTGGACGAATCAAACCAAAAAGATTAGTATTATCCTTTGTAATAAATATTAGAAATTTGTTTCAACTTTTTACAAGTAGTTCTTTCAAAGTCCCTACAAGGGTTTCATTCCCAAGGGCATTTGTACTCTCTTAATAAAGTTGCAAGTGGGGTTTTTAAGCCCCCACATTCACTTCCCCCATTTGGGGAAGTCTTGTAGTCTTCATTGAGTGGTTTGATTTTCTAGTTTAGATCCATCATATGCTCTTAGATTAGTTTCTACTTCATTAAGTCATTTTGTTGTTATTTTCCAATTTACTTACCCCTATGCTCTCCCGAGTACGGTCTTTGACCTGAAAGAGACTCTTGGGTAGATTAGACTCATTTTCTGTTTAATATTATCTTGTATTTTCTCTTCCAAGCCTTGACTGGAGAATAGCTAACTTTGGGATTGCATCCCGAAGGCCACATAGCCTTGTGGTAGCTTCTCGCTCCCCCATCAGCTTCTTGTGGACATCCAACTAGCTGGAAGGTTTCCAGGACTAGTGGCTTCTAGTGGTTGATCTTGTTCGGAGATTGATCCCTCCTATTAGATTAAATTTTGTCTTGTAGAACACTAGAGTTTTCCAGTTTTATTTTATTTGGCAAAATAGTATTGTTAAGCATTATTTCATATTTTTCCAATCTATTACATGGTTTAATCATTTAAATTTGAAGTACATTGCTTTTACAACTACTATCTGCTTCTTAAAACGAACCAAAGTCTCTTGAACTTGGCCAAATCCAAGTCAAGAGCACCCTCTATCGGAGGGCATTTTAGTATTGCATCTTTCCCTGCATTAGGCATTTATAGTTGTTCGGGTACACAGGGTACTACCAAAGGACCGAACACCAAGAGCAACCACTTCACACAAACAGATCACAGATCAACACACCGATGTTTTGACGTGGTTTAAACCCTCTTGAGGGAAACACTCCACGGCCCCGGCCAAATAGCTTCTACGGGACAATTTATTATGCAAAGAAAGAAAGTTACAAATGAGCTTCTCATAATCGATCAACTAAACAATGACCCTCCATGCTCTTTAAATAGAGATCATGGACCAATCGGGTGTTAAGCCACGGATCAAGGTTAGGTTTGATCTAAGAGAAGTTGAGCCGTCGGATCACTCTATGTCGGAAACATATCGTGACCGTCGGATTAAGTATTTACAAATGCATACTAATGCATACTAAAGAAACACACTATCCCTAACGGATATATTACACAAGTTGATCTTAACTAACTCCTAAGTGTCTAAATATCCTAACATCCCCCCTTAAGAACAACTTGGGATAGGATTGAAGGATTTACACAAGTGACACTATTAGGAGAAGGAAGGAGGCATTAGAGCCTATCCCCCCTTAATGACAAGTTCCTGAACTCCTAACATAGATCGAAGTTTAGAAAACTTCGCTTCTGTAAGAGACTTGGTGAAGATGTCTGCAACTTGATCATCTGTAGGGCAAAAGAGCACTTCAAGAACACGATCATGAACAAGATTTCTGATGAAGTGCATGTGTAGCTCAATGTGTTTGCTGCGTTGATGTAGAACTGGATCTTTGGCAAGCTTGATGGCACTTTGATTGTCGTACCAAAGTGGAGTAGGCTGCTGCTGCTCGAATCCAAACTCTGAAAGGATCTGTCGAAGCCATAAAGCTTCCTGACTGGCATTAACTGCGGCTCGATATTCTGCCTCTGCTGAAGAAAGAGCAAGAGCTTGTTGTTTCTTACAAGCCCAAGTAATAGGTCCAGAGCCCAGACTGAAAACATAACCTGCAGTAGACTTTCGATCATCAGGATCGCCGGCCCAATCTGAATCAGTGAAACCAACCAACAAAGGTTTCCCCCCTGTACTGTAATGAATCCCAAACTGAACTGTACCTCGAATATATCGAAGTATTCTTTTAGCTGCTTTCCAGTGACTTTCATGAGGTGTCTGCATATAACGGGCAACTCTACCAACGGCAAAGGAAAGGTCAGGACGGGAATGAGTCAAGTATAAGAGACAACCAACAAGCTGACGATACAAGGTGGCATCTACTTCAGGTGAAGTACAAGTGGCAGAAAGTTTGACTCCAGACTGGAAGGGAGAAGGGGCTGGTGTACAATCTTCCATGTGAAAGCGACGAAGAAGGTCACAAGCATACTTAGACTGTGAAAGAAAGATTCCTTCTTTGGTTTGCAGAACTTGGAGACCAAGAAAATAATGCAAATGTCCTAAGTCTGACATTTCAAAAGTTTGTTTAAGACTGGATTTCACATGGGTTATAAGCTTAGGGTCACTACCAGTAAGAATAAGGTCATCAACATATAGAACAAGTATGATGAGATGGTTTCCTACTTTCTTGGTATAGACATTGGGGTCAGAATGGCATCTAGAAAAACCAGTGTCAAGGAGAAAGTTATCCATTTTGGCATACCAAGCTCTAGGAGCTTGCTTAAGGCCATATAAGGATTTCTTAAGGCGGCAGACAAGGCTAGAGTTATTCTGAACATAGCCAGGAGGTTGTTCCATGTAAATTTCCTCCTGTAAATCACCATGTAAGAAGGCAGACTTGACATCCATTTGATGGACTTCCCAGTTGTGTAAGGCTGCAAGGGAAAGAACAAGGCGGATGGAGTTCATTTTGGCGACGGGAGCAAAGGTTTCATTGTAGTCAATCCCTTCAACTTGAGAAAAACCTTTGGCAACTAACCTTGCCTTAAGTCTTTCAACACTTCCATCTGATGCATACTTAGTTCTGTAGACCCATTTACATCTGACAAGTTTTCTTCCTTTTGGAAGAGGTACAAGATCCCAAGTATCGTTCGCCATTAAGGAACGATATTCTTCATCCATGGCTGCATCCCAATCTGGATTCCCTGAAGCTTCTGCAAAAGTTTCTGGATCATGATTCTCAGAAACTTGAGCCAAAAGAGAAGAGGCTCGCTGAAACTGAGAACGTGTTCGACGTTGATCTCTAGGATCACCGGCAAGATCACCAGCTGCTTCACATGTTGAACGGACCCATCGAGGAAGCACTTGTGCTGGTGCAACTGGTGGAACATGAGCAGGCGGAGGTGGATTTTCATCCTCACTGTCATCATCAGAAACTGGAGTTGGAAACCTGTCAAGGAAGTTGGAAGAAGAAGAAGAAGAAGAAGGCACAAACGCCGAATCAGGCTCGCAGGCCAAAGATGGCACACTCGCCGAGTTAGGCTCGCAGGCCAAGATATTTTCATCAAATTTAACATCTCTTCTAATGATTATAGCATGAGAAGGTGGTTGAAGAAGTCTATAACCTTTTACATCTTCAGAATATCCAACAAATATGCACTTTTCACTTTTAGGCTGCAATGCTTTCCGTTTTTCATCCGGAATGTGAGCCCATGCTTCACTACCAAACACACGGAAGTGACTTACATCAGGTTTAGTTTTACTCCATGCTTCTTCCGGTGTTATACCTTGTAATGCTTTAGTGGGGGTGCGATTAACTATGTAATTTGCACAATTAATGGCTTCAGCCCAAAATTGAAGACTTAGTCCCTTAGATTGGATCATACAATTAGCCATTTCTTTTAAAGTGCGGTTCTTCCGCTCAGCTACACCATTTTGTTGTGGTGTATATGGAACAGTGTGCTGTTGTTGGATGCCTTGTTCAGTGCAAAAAGTAGTGAACTGTTTGTTAACATATTCTCCTCCATTGTCAGATCTTAACTTAATAATTTGATGACCAGATTGTTTTTCAACAAGGGCCTTGTAGGCCAAGAACATGTTAAATACTTCGCTCTTAAGTTTTAGGAAATAAACCCAAGTGCGTCTGGTGTAATCATCAATGAAAGTTAAGAAATATTTGAAACCAGAAAAGGAAGCAGATGGAAGAGGACCACACAAGTCACTATGCACAAGCTCCAAGGGAACCGAGGCGTGCCAAGAGGCACGTTGGTCAAAACTGTCCCGATGATGTTTTCCGAGTACACAACCGGAGCAAACACCATCTCTGCAAGATACCATCGGAAGACCTGTCACCATATTTTCTTTACATAGTTGTTGCAATGAGCGATAATTTAAGTGACCAAATCGCTCATGCCAAAGTTTGCTCAAGTTATCACTATGAGCAACAAAAACTGAAGGGAAAGGTGATGACCCAAAGTTGTTAAACTTGTACAACCTGGTAATATCATCAACAATTCCGGTAGCTAGAACCTGTTGAGGATCTTTAAAATCCTTGATTACAACTTGGTGAGGTGTAAAGGTCACAGTTTTACCTTCACCAGAATGAGTGATCTGATAGACTGATAACAAATTGCAGGAAATTCTTGGAACACATAGTACATCACTAAAATGACCATTATCTACTGGAACTGTTCCAGCTCCTACAACACTTAGAGATCTATCATCACCAACAAATATTTGTTTGGTGTTACATTCGTGCATAGTAGAAAAGATGGCTTGATCCTTAGCCATATGATAAGATGCTCCAGAATCAATGAGCCATTCATTTGAAGTAGAAGAAGAAGATGCATTATAAGAATAACCAGAAGCACAAAGTGCATGTCCATGAGAGGTAGATTCTGATGGCGAATCTAGGCTGATGTGGTGCTTCTTCATTGCTGCTTCCAAGGCTGCCATCTTCTTGAAACACTTTGATTCATCATGATTATCTTTCCCGCAATAGTTGCAATGCCGCTCAGTCTTCTTGCCTTTGGGCTTGGATCCTTTGTCATTTTTTAAAGAAGGCGCTGACTGAGAGGGTTTTGGACCCTTGTTTGACTTATTATTGCGAAAATTTTGTTTCTTGGGAGGCTTGGACTTTTCTTTCTGTTGGGACAATAAGGCTTTCCCAGATGTATCTGCATTGTTGATTATTCCAAGATGAATGAGTTTATCTTGTTCCCTAATCAAAGAATCACAAAAGGATTCAAGACTAGGCTCTTGATAGCTAGTTGCATTCAATGATGCTTTCATGGAGTAAAATGTAGATACAAAAACAGAATATGCAGGTCCAAGTTTGGAAAGAATATGATAAATGCACTGTTTGTCTTCCCTCTCAATCTTACATTCTGCACATAAAAGCTTGAGAGTTTTGTACTTAGATAAATAATCTTGAATGCATGAAAAGTCACTTGGATTTAAAGAAATCAACTCATTTTCGAGTTGGTGACCTCGAATTTCATTGTGTTTACCAAACACAGTTTCCAACTTGTCCCAAGCAGTATTAGGTTCATCAATTCCAGATATGTGGAATCGCAAATCAGTAGAGATTGACATCCCAATCAATCCACGAGCTTCATCACATCTATTTGCCCATTTTATTTTATTATCATCATCAGTGGGTTCTTTTTCTTTCCCTGTGGTAATTCTAAAAAGTCCCCTACTTCGTAGAACATCCTCCATACGAGATTTCCATGAGAAATAGTTAGAACTGTTAAGTAGAATATCACAATGGGCGGCCATATTTGTAAAGTAATGGCTGTAAAAGCAGAAACCAATAGTCTGAATGTGAAGAGCTCGAAAAAATAGGCGGTTTCAAAAAAAACGGCACTGAAAACTGACTCTGTATGATGAAGTTATGCTTGAACAAAGAAACTGTTGAAGACGTCCCCAATAGTGACGTGGCAGCTAGAGAATGTCCAGCAAAAAAAAGAACCCCCCTCTTCCCAAAATGAACCTTTTGACAATCACTTTACAAAAAATTGCTTGAAGTGAACCACTTTTGTAAAATAAGTGATTTCACTTTTACAATGATATTACTTTTAAATAGTGCAACAATAAAAAACTTAAGTGACTCACTTGTATTTTTATTTTTTATTATTTAAGTGAGATGCACTTTTACAATAAAGTAACTTGAAAATAGAAATTGCATGCACTTTTCCTTTTAAAAGTAACTTCCTAAGACTTGAACTCAAGACCTATGAAGGAATAAAGCAACTTTGAACCAAGTGAGCTAGATTAAAAGGTATGTAAAAATATGGGAATGAAGAAGGGGGCTTTTTTTTTCTTTCTTTTTTTTTTTTTTTTTTTTTTTTTTTTTAACTCTTCTTGCTCGATTTGCGTGCTTGCCCTTTTTCCTGCAAAGCAGAGCACAAATCGAAACCAAAAAAACTTTTCCACACTTGTGGAGTTAGATCTTGTTAGCTTGCCCGGAAAGTCTACGTTTTCTCTCTGTTTCTGATTTGCCGAGATCGCGCAAGGTGCACGGCAAAGAGCATACGCAGCCGAAAAAACCCTTTCCCTTTCTGTTTCTGATTTGCCGAGATCGCTCAAGGTGCACGGCAAAGAGCATACGCAGACGGGAAAGCAACAATCCGAACCCAAATAAAAAATCTAACAGTAAAAAAAATGAAATATGAGATTTTTCTTTTCAAAAACGAAATAAAAAAAATGCGTCACTGTAACATTATACCTTCAGATCTGATGAAATACGCGTTTCTGGAGCAACCGGGAACCGTTTTCGATCAAACGAAAACTATTTCCCAATGGAAACGACGCTCCGGACGCAATGGAACACCTCCCACAGCCCAGAAATGCACAGAAATACCAGAACTAGAAACCCTTACGAGTTTCGGCAACAGCAGTTCAAGATCTAGATCATAACCGGAAGCGGCACTTCATAAAAGCTCTGATACCATGTTCGGGTACACAGGGTACTACCAAAGGACCGAACACCAAGAGCAACCACTTCACACAAACAGATCACAGATCAACACACCGATGTTTTGACGTGGTTTAAACCCTCTTGAGGGAAACACTCCACGGCCCCGGCCAAATAACTTCTACGGGACAATTTATTATGCAAAGAAAGAAAGTTACAAATGAGCTTCTCATAATCGATCAACTAAACAATGACCCTCCATGCTCTTTAAATAGAGATCATGGACCAATCGGGTGTTAAGCCACGGATCAAGGTTAGGTTTGATCTAAGAGAAGTTGAGCCGTCGGATCACTCTATGTCGGAAACATATCGTGACCGTCGGATTAAGTATTTACAAATGCATACTAATGCATACTAAAGAAACACACTATCCCTAACGGATATATTACACAAGTTGATCTTAACTAACTCCTAAGTGTCTAAATATCCTAACAATAGCAAGTCTTTTGAACTGTGGTCATAAGATCAAGTCAAGAGCGCTCTCTGTCGGAGAGTTGAACAAAGTGCTCTAATAATAAAAAATTTCAACCCATACTTCCCTTTAATTAATTTATCTTGGTTTCCGTCCTACACCCGTATGCTCTGCCAACCGGAAACGGTTGGGCTAGCACTCAGAAAGGTGTAAGATTTGTTAATTCACAAGTGATAACTTTAATTAAAACTTTACCCACAACCCCAACCAAGACAAAATCATTGAGTTCTTCCTACAAGAGGTGGTGAGACATCTTGGTTATACTCAAGCTTGGTGTGGTGAGACATCTTTAATGAGAAACTCAAATGGAAATAGAAAAGCTTTTAGGTCTTACCACTTTGATTTGTTGAAACCGGTTCTGGAGCTGGCTAGGGTTTGTCAGAGAAACCCTAAAATTTCAAACTTGGAATTTGAAACTTCTGTCTGGATGGAAAGATGTGCTTGACTAAGGTGAGCAGGCTGGTACACTTGGTTTCTAAAGATTCCAAAAATTGACCCCTGAAAATTGGCTTTCGAAATTCGGATCTGCAATTTCTGGCTTTTTTCTGGTTTTTTGGTTTTTCTAGTCTAGAGTCAAATTAGGGTTTGACTTTCTGGGAGTTTCACCCAACCAAAAAATTCAATCTTGGTCTCTAAATTTCGATTTTGATGAGGAGCACTTCCCTATGCTGATTGCACTCCAAAATTCCACTTCTGTGAAAAGCCCTAATTTCCAACAGCAGTGATAGGCCAAAAAATGAAAATGCTTGGAATCACTTTCTGCTTCGACAGAAATATGCGCCTTCCTTAGGCGAGTTAGCCTAGCCTCTTTTTGTTGATCTTCTATGGAGAGAAGTCCAAAAATAAGAAGCCCTAGCTTCTGCAGCTGCACAATGTCTTCTTCTCGGGTTAGCTCTGATACCATGTTAGTTTTTCACAATTTAATAAATAGTTATCTAGGATCTTACTAAGAGAATAACAAGCACAACATAAACACAAGAGACACAAATATTTTCCTTGGGGAAACCATAGAGGAGAAAACCCCGCAACTTCGTCAGAGATAAAATGATCACCAATACAATGCAACAAAAGTAAAACCCAAAAATAGAAATGGTCTTCAGCAACTTCTCTCTTCTCCACTTGTGCGAACTTGTCCTTCTTCTCACTAATGTGAAGTGAGTGAGTGATTGAATGATCCAAATGAGACAAGAACCCTCTCGATTTATACTTTAACTTTCACTTGACCTTTACCCCAACTAGGTCGGCCCCTAGTTGTACCTGACTGGGATGACTTCTCTAGGAGAGTCTAATAACCCATTTAAAACTTAACTCTGGGGTTTAATGCCCCGACTTACAATGGACGGTTAACCTCAATGACTTTACATGACTCAAATACAATAATGACTTTCCTGACTAGTGGAATAAACATCTTCGTCGGAGGTACAATAATAAAATACAATTACAATATAAAATATACAAGTGAACATCTTTTGAAGTTACAATTACATTAACAATAACCCTTTACTTGTGTAACACCTATAACATATAACCACCAATCCTTATATCCACCATTTTAACACCCTTATAACGAACAAAGTTCGTTACTAAATAAATATCCAGTGTAAATAACACAAGTAATCCATAAATGGAAAATATATAATAAATGTATAATGAGTAAGTTATTATTACAACACCATGTGATGGTTTACATATATATGCATTGATTGATCTCATAGATGATAGGTCATGCCTTTTCATTAGGTCATGCCTCTTAGTTAAGATATGTCCATTAACTAATTAATATTATATTTATTGTTTTTTTATTTATTTATTAAATTGTTACTTAATATTTATATATATTATGTATATTACATTCTATTCCCCTTAAAAATTGTTTTCCCTCAAAGCATAATTATTGAAAAGCTTGTTTTTTAACTCTCGTTCTAGCTCGCAGTGTCTTCTCAAAATATTATGTGCTTGTAACTACGAAAGTTGAGGAAATGAGACAATATGAATTACGAATTCCCAAGTAAAATTGTTGCATTGATTGTGAATCGGTCCACCCCAAGTTGATATTTACTACAATTTTTTGTTAAATGACTGTTTGGATAGAATTTCTTATTTTCGGCTTCCATCCAAGTTGTTGATTTTGTATTTCTTCTTTTTCACATTTGTAGTTTGTATGTCTGAAAGAAAATATTGTTTATGTATCTTTTGATGTTGTTCATATCTATTTTTGTAATTTGGATTACGATAAGGCATCCTAATCTTTTGTGATTGCTCTTTGGAACCATCGCATTTTCATGTTTGTAGTGATTTGGAAATATAATCATTCTTTTGAATTTGAGCATCGACTGAATATGTATAGGTTCCTTTCTCCGAGGTCTAGATTTATTCCTATGATGATGTCACTATTTCGACGTGTTCAGTCATGGTTTTTTTTATCGACCTTTGATTCCTTGTTGGTAACTTTCTCTACCTGTTTCTTGTAACGACTTTTTTTTATTCTTTAGCTTCTTAATTTCTGTACGTAAGCTTTTATTATCGCGAAGAGATTCCATTACAAGCTGCAATATTTAGGAAGCTAGAAAAAACATGTTATAAGTTTTTAAAAAAACCCAATGTTTTAGACTAACCAAGTGAGTCCATCTTTAGGGGATCATAGTACAACTATTTAGATGCTTTGAATTATTAGCAAGAGAGCAATTATAAATATTGATCCAGTGTGAGCGTGTCGGCTTTAATTATTAATGTTATTAGTTATTAGTTATTTGTTTTATTACTAGTTTCCATGAGCTATTTATTTTAAGGCCATCATATCTATTTAGGGTATTGCTACATTTTTCAATTTCAACGGCTTCTTTCACTCTTCTTTTCAAATAATGCTCCTCCTTACTAATTAATTTTGCATTTTCTATGAAAATATGGTGTGAGGAGTTGTGGGCATGTTCTTCGAAGGCATATTTAAATATCTATCTTTGTTTATGTTCATGGCATGTTCTTTTAGTCTAATTTGTATTGACCTTCCCGTTTTCCCAACGTATTCATTTCCACACGAACATGGAATCACATATACGCCTTTTTGAAGCCTTGGGTTTACGGAGTATTTTTCCTTGTCAACTATTCTCACATTGGATCGATATGTATAATTGCTCTCTTGCTAATAATTCAAAGCATCTCAATAGTTGTACTCTAATCCCCTGAAGATGGACTCACTTGGTTAGTCCAAAACGTTGGGTTTTTTTTTTAACTTAAAATAGGTTTTTTCTAGCTTCCTAAGCTTTTATTATGTTGTTGTAAACGTACAAGTTCTTAATTGTTCTCTGACTTTTCAACTTTGTTCCTAAAGTTGAGGTTTCCTGACTGTGACTCTTTTATTTTTTTTATTTCCTCAAGCAACCTTTGGCTAAGGTTCCTTAAACTAGAAGCTTCTTGATCTTTTTTTGATAACTTCTTGTTCAGTTCCTTTGTGAGCCCTTGATTCTCTTGTTCTAACTTTTGAAAACTCTGCTTCTTCTCTTTGTACTTCATAAGTAGTTTCTGATTATGATTTTTTAAGTGAGTAATTTCTTTATCTTTTTGTAGCAAGCATTTGTCAAATTTATTCTTGAGATATGGAATTTGTTGTTCTAATATTTTTTCTTTATGTTTTTCTCATTCATCATCTAGCTTCATAATTTGTGATGTAGATTGATGTGTATGTGCATTGTATACATTTTTATTTGCACTGTGTAATTATCTACCATTCTGGGAATTGATTTTTTTTAATGGTTAAGAGATAATCCATCTCCATTTTACAAGAAGGAAATTTATCACCGAAGGTGGAATCATTTATGAAACTCATAGTTCTTGATTTACTTATTCTCCAACCCAATTATGTAATTATAGATACTCGAAATACAAAAAATCCACTTCTTCAATACAAGAAATACAAATAAACCAACTAAATTTTATGATAATGTTTTTATTAACTTATACTTTTATTATTCTTATTTTCTTCTATTTTAATACTTCAACAAAACTTAAAGTAATAACCATTTTTCTAACTTAACTTATTATTAAAATAACTTTAAATAACCTCTTTATACTTTTTACTTTGAACTTTAAATAATTCCTTTATAAACTTGAAACTTAGGTATTATAATACCTTTCTATATTATTTTACTTTCAAATATATAATACTTTATGCTTTGGATATAAAATAATTCCTTTAAAAAGACTACTATTTTACTTTCAAATATATAATACTTTATGCTTTGGATATACAATAATTCCTTTAAAAAGACTAACGTGCCTGAAGTGAATAGTCATGTTTCTTAAAATGTGATTTAAGTGATCATACCCTTTGTACATTTTATTGGATTAAATGATAAATGATATAAATTAGTTTCACTTGGCCTTTTTATTTTTATATAAAGATAGTTCTTTATTATATCCTTCTTCCACATGTCATCAATTATTAAATCTTCTTTTCATTTGGATACTTTCTTCACTTAGATAATTCATGTAAAAGTGATTTTACTTTTATTGTACTTTTATTTCACTTTTGACTTATTCTTTGTGTGAACTTAAAAAGTGTTGAAAGAATTAGTTTCTTTAATATTTTCTTACTACCTACATGAGAGTTTATTATGTATGTGAATAAGATCTACCACTAACCTGGAGTAACCTTTTTTCTTCCTTTATATATTTTTTTAATTTTTTTGAGTTTCTCAATAATCTGAGCCACCGGCATGGAGTTAAAGAATTTTTTCTTTTATTTATTTTCTTTCTTTTTTTCTCCCACAAACAATTTCTTTCTTTCTTCAAATATTTAATCAATGAATTGAATTGGGCCACAAGTTCAAAATTTATTTGCCACTAGAAAAATAGAATTGGCCATAGGCTAGCGAAAATCGTTGTGATAGAAATATAACGAACAAAGTTCGTTACTAAATAAATATCCAATATAAATAACACAAGTAATTCATATAAATGGAAAATATATAATAAATGTATAATGAGTAAGTGATGATTACAACACCATGTAATGATTTACATATATATGCATTGACTAGTCTCATAGATGATAGGTCATGCCTCTTAGTTAATATATGCCCCTTAATTGTGCACTTGAGTGGGCCTAATGGTTAAGAACATGTGTTATCTTCAGGGAGGTCACAGGTTCAAAACCGGTGGGGGGTGCACATATTATCCTGTCATAAGGAGGCTAGAAGGGTAGGAATCCCCCTTGTGTGGGATCTAGATGTTCTCTAGATGTCTCGGCCCTAGGCTAGAATATGAGTTTATGGTATATCTAGTTTACAGGTTGTTACAGATATCTGGAGAAGTTGCGTAGTTCTCTGTGTTAAATATATATATATATATATATATATATCCCTTAACTAATTAATATTATATTTATTGTTTATTATTATTTATGTATTTATGTTATTATTAAATACTTTGTATATATTATGTATATTACAACCCTCTCTATTCGTATCCTTAAATATTATTACCCCTATCAACCTTAACTTATATAATATATAACACCTACTCCCTAACCCTTCCTAACACATAACCCATACAACATTTTTAAGGATTGTGTATTAATGTTGATGATGATGATTAAAGTTCACTGAGATGCATATAATCCCTTAACTAATACAACATGTAACCTAAACAAAGTTCTAATTTATAAAACCATAAACTTATAACCTTATTAACATTTACCAATATAACCAATAACTCCTATATGACAATATTCTTCAATGTCTGAAATGTCACTTGGTTATATTTTAGGGTGCTACAAATAACATATGGTTTGTATATATCTCAATTGTTTCAAATCTAATTGGTCGTGGTACTTTGTAATATAGTTGTAATAATCTATCTTTTGAAATAAAATCTATATTATGAATATGTACTTTTCTTTTTGCAATTTTGTGTTGTTTATATTTTATTTCTTTTAACAACAACGATTTGTGCAATCTTACAACTTAATTTTATTTTTTCTTAGTTCATATGTTTATCATATTGTTTTGATTTCATTGTTATGAAGAAAACATTAAAGAAAACAAATAATTATTAAAAGAAAAGCATATTGTTTTCTTTATGTTTTATTTTAATTCTAGCATAAGTTGATATTAGTTTTTTATGTTAATCTATTAACTTAAACATCATTAAATTCAAAACAATAAAGGAGGCTTAGTTTCCCATAAGGGATGGAAAGATTTCACTAACTCTTTTTTTTTAAATGAGCAGAGTTTTGATATTAAACAACTATAAAAACCAACAAGAAGTTACAAAAATTGTCTAAAAAACTAGACTATCTTATGACTGTCAAAATAGGATACTGCACTCTAAAAACTACTAGAAACTTATAAACTAGTACATCATATATTCCAATAGCTTGAAAGCTATAAATTCTAACATATTGACTTGACAAAAAAAACATAGAAAAAAACCATAAAACAAAGAAAATACAAGGGGAGCTACGCCCATTCTGGATTTATTGAAAATCCTTGGTATCATCTTCTTGCCCATGGGAGCTAGAAATGTCCACCACTGCATTTGTGGGCTGCTGCATAGTGTCTTCATCCATGCATTTAGATCCTGCAATCTAAGTTTCTGTGGATTGTTCCCCCTAAGTATATCCTGATGTAGGTCCACAGAGATGGTGAGCCACTCCAGCTGAGCACCTTGAACCCATATATGCCCCTCTAAATCATCAAACCATGCATCCAAAGGCAAAACATGGCTGGTCACCTGCTCGATAACTGCCAGAACTCCCTCAAGCTGCGAAGTAACCCTTTTCAAGATGAATTTTAGGTCCAACATGTCAGACTTAACTTCATTCCAGATCATGCCCCATCTAGAAACCTCTAGAACAGTGCCTTCCAGCGTTTTCATCCTCAAGGTAGCGGGTCACAGCATAAGAAACCCCTAGTCCTCCCCACTGGACAGACCCCAAAACAAGATTCCTTGCTGAACAATAAAACATGTTCGGGAGGGACAAATAACTTTCCCCCAACTAATCTCCAGACACCCTCACATAACCTCCTTAGAATCGACATATACCACAAACCAAGATAGGAACTCCAACAATATCCCACTATGATCTAGCAACTTCAAAAGACACCATATAATAGAAGGGTGAAACCATAGTTACCAAACAGGAGAAGAACCATAGAGAGACCTCACTCATGTGAGGGAATAAATGCAAAATGGATCTCGTACCAAGCGCAGAAAGAATTTGGTAGTTGGCACACATGAAAGGTGATATACAAATGATGTGAATTTATACTTATTAAATCCTAGGGGAGCAATTGGCGGTGCTGGTGGCCCCCATTTTTAACTACGATGACACACTCCAAGTCATTTAGCTTGGCCATCTAATCTGTCAACCACGATGTTATTGAGGCATTTAATATGAAAAAGAAAATGAACTTGGATTTGTCTCAATAGATCCACAATTTGAATCTACAACTATCTTGTAATCGTATTTGGGTTACAAACTTTTTTCCTAGCTTACAAAATGACAAGCAACTAATCTCCCAAAATTATGATATTTTGAATGCCCAGAGAGACTATAATCTCAAGGCCCATAAGCATAACATACATTTTGGCTTGATTTTTAGTGTCCAATGCCATGCCCCATGTATAAGTCTCGTCTCTATGTCGATCAGGATCTAATAGAATCCCCCCGCACTTGCCACCCCAAGAAATATTCCACTGACTTACCTAACAAATTAAACTCTTAAAAATTGTTCCGTGGAGTGTGGATCTTCTGTTCATGATATATGGAGCTCTAGATAATCTTAAGTTACTCCTCTTAAACATGATAGAGTTGTATCTCCTTTAAATTTTCAGAGGACATGTATGTTGTACTGTAAATATTTTTGTTTTTATTGAATTGTGTAAATGAATTATAATCGTGTTGAATCATTTTTATTTCATTTTCATAGGGAGCTCACTTTTCAGTCATGAGGTGACACATCCCAATGGAAGTCACAATAGCAGGAGTTGAAGAGGCAATGCATAAATCCCATCCCACAATATCCATCCATCATTGGAATCCACTAAGGAGTGATGAAACAAAGTATTAATTATGAAATTCCTTAATCACATCATGTGGTTCTAGAGTATTATCCTTACCGTCAATGCTCACTTGTGCGTGCCTATATAAGACATGCATGAATACAAACACCTCATCATAATGATAGTACTTGCTCTATATCTCTTTTTGGAGATAAAATGTGTAATTCTCAGAAAATTCTACCATTGATAAGATTATGCCTATCTCAAATACATCACAAGACTCACTAAACTAGGAAGCTCAACGTCTAGACCTATTAGAATGTTTGATATATTTATAACTCTAATTTTGAAACTTTTCCACGACTTCTGAAACATCCTCGACCAAGTCAATCCTATTAGAGGTCACACTTGAAGAAGAAGACAGACCCATAGTAACATACCCATATTTCCTCCATGTGACCATGATATCTAACAAACCTATAGGAAAGTTCTTGTGGAAGAATGATAAACAATTGAGGGGCATTGTTTGGATGCTTAGCCGAACAATCCTAATTTAGACTATAATTTGTTTTGTGACCTCAATAAAGAGGAATTAAGTTTGTCAGTTATGTTGCTTGATTTAATGTTTCACTTTGATTTATTGGATTTCTTAGTGATTTCAAATAAAGGTTTAAAATAATCAACTTGAAGAATTCTGAAATATATGTGTGTTTTAATGGTTAAATAGATACCTAAATAATTATAAAATAGATGTTCATTTTAATGGTAAAATGTATACCTTGATAATTATCGATATTTCCGTCAACTATATGCCTTAAATATTCTCTAGTTAGTTACATTGAAGGTTGAGCAACGGATTGAAACACTCTACCATTCAATGGAATGGGCATGATGTTAGGGGTAAAATGATTGATTCAACTAGGCACCTATGCCATAATCCTCCAAGAACAATTTGATGGAATTCAAGTGGTAAGCAAAGAACTACAGATTATATAGGTTAGGAATCATATGTCATATATTAAAAGAAATCATAGATATCACACTTCCATTATGAACATGTCCCCCATGGTTTAATGAACCACTTACTCTAGACATATTATTTTGTCTATTGTGAAGAAATTCAAATGGATACATGGATGGAGGTACGTCCATCTATATCAAAATAGGATCATTAGTTTATTTGAAAGAAGGATTGAAAAGATGGGTTGTTTATTATCAATAGTTTGAATCATATGTGGGCCAAAATCTTTCAACATGTTATGTTTAGTTAATGAATGTATAAATACTTCCCTTTCAGGGTTATACCAATTTGTGTGTGTGTTTATCCTTATGAATAGGGTTATGGCTATTTAATAATATTCAAGTTAATAGAGGTTCAACACTTCCCCTAGGAGACCTGCTTAACTACCGAGACTAGTGAGTCTAATGGTCAACTACTTTTACTCAATTAAGTTCAACTAATTATATCTATTGAAATAAAAATCAAACCCAAGGTTATATTATACACACGCCACTAAGAAACAATACCTTAATTAATCAATCTAAAACCAACAAAAATCAAACCGAACAGGGAACTTCCTCACACTTATCCTTTGAGTATCAAGGCCTAGGACCAACCAACAAAGGTGAGTGAGACATTTACGATAACTCTTGCACAATAATCACCCAAGGTGCAAATACTCTCATGAAGACAAGTACCCTCTAAGTGAGGTGAGGCGGATGGTATACATCTATCTCAAGTATTGTATGCACTTCCCATTTGCAGTCACCTATGTGAAACATAGGAAAACCCACTAAGGTTATCGCTTTTCAAAAAATCATATCGGGGGAATAGTCGTTGGTTGGGTGTTTGCATATGGGTTAGGAATGAAGGACTAAGTCTTAAAATTTAAACTCTAAAGAATTTGTGTCACCCCAAGGACTAGTAAATTCCACTAAAGCTCTTGTACACGCATATCCAACTAAACAAACAAGAGGGAATAATATATACACTTACCTAGTTTGACCTAGTGCTTGATGCAAGAGTTAGGCATGCTTTCCTAACAAATGTGATTTGTTACTAATAGATTTTAAATCTCTTTAGTATTATCTAGTTTAGTTTCAATAGCCTTGAAGAGTTAACTCTCCACCTTGAACGAAGGCTATGTCACCTAGGCTATGTGTTTTTCCTATAAAAATAAATCTTGTGGCTTTTGGTTTATTCATTGATTTTAATGTCTATCAGTAGTCAAGGTATAGAGTGCAGCTTATATGGTGCTTTAAAGGACTTCCAATTTTGCTAAAATAATAAAGACAAGTAAAATCCAGTATGCATTTCACATTACATTCTATGAAGTGGGGCAAAATTTTAATAGCCCAAGAAAAAGGAAAGAGATCTCATGTTTCCTTTTCTAAATGCAATACAAAAGAAATATTCAAAAATTCCCAAAAGACTTTCTTACTGATCAAGATCAAGACCATAAATCTAATGCACATGCAAACGCTTTTCAAAATATTTTCAATCTTAAATCATGCAATAACAAAAACAAAGAATGCTCATACGGTTACTCTAGAAAAAACAATTCACTTCTAGTTCATGCAAATATCAAATGCAAATCAAGAATGTTAAAACCTAGGATTAAGTAAATTTCATGTTTAAGCATCCATGAAACACATGCAAGTGATTTTCATATTTAAATGTAGAGATTTTTTCTACTTTTATAATATACTCGTAGCGGTTATAAGGAAAAAATGCATGCACTCGCGCTTTTTCTATAGATAAACCATAACCAACTGTGATTGTTAGGTAGAACTAGCAGGAGTAACAACCAATTTCTAGGAAAAAATAGCTTAAATAGTCCATATTTGAAAAAAGATCAACATACAAAATGTACTATAGTTTTTTTGGTAATATATGGGATTATACGGTAGCAATTACAAATAGTGCACATAACCACGCATAATATACAACAAAGTAATATACAAACACGCATACATCGGGAGAGGAAAGAGAGAAAAAAGTAGTTATGTAACCAACAAAAGTAGTCTTTACTATATGATCAACCAACAACTTTTTCACATCAAAGATTGATGTCCATATATATGGTTACAACCATGGAAAGTATTTACAACTTCCTTAACTACCTTGGTCGGTTGACTTGACCAACTGATTTACTAACCTCACTAATAGTCAAATAAATTCCCTAGTTTACTGGGTTGTCCCTAGTTGACTGGGTTGACTAGGCCTCTCCAACATCTCCCCGCCCTCAAAGTATTATTTTCCCTAAATAAAGTAGAAGATGGGAAAAATATACAAAAAGAACATTTGTAGAAATGGTCGTTATTCCTTCATGTCTCTGGTCTATCGAGTTGAATTTCTACTAGTCTCACCAGACTATGGTGTAGTCAACTGTTGGTTTATTGATCCACTTATATTTAAGAAATCAAATATGGGCTGAGGTGGTGCCTATGGTGAAGGTGGTGGGTATGGGTATTTGACAACTTCCATGCAAGTTTATAAATATTGGGTGTTATTTTCCTTCGTCAATTTTTAAAATCTAACCGCTCATTGAATGTTTTCTCTATTGTGATGTTCATGTTTCTCATTTATGAATACTATGCCATTTTATCTTCAATAGGTACTATTTCAATCAAGGTTGTAGTCCTCTTTCACTTTAATTACTTATCTATGCACATCGCATACTTTCATGATTGCCTTTCTAACCAACCTTCTACATGTATGCAATGATTGATTTTAAAATTAAATAGATGTATTGGATTCCTAATTAAATGAAACATGGTCGAAATAGATGGAACTAAGTTTGGCACTTGGAAATATAGGTTTTAATCTCCCCTGGGTACCCTTTCCTCTTCCCCTCTTGTGGAATCATAGTCCCTCTTGTGCTCTTGTAGCTAGTTTTGACCATTATATATTATATTTTGACATTAATATTTGCATAGCTTGCATATTCCATGGTAATCCTATCACATTGTCCATATAGTACATTTATATCGTGTGTTCCTAACCATTCACTAGTATGTCCTTTGACTTGACCTCCACACTAGGGATCCATACTAGCATATTTACAATGCATTTTCACTCTATTACAATACATGATCATTATATCTCAATGCACATGGCTTGTCTCCTATCACATCAAACACGTCACAACTAATACAAGTTTTACATATTACATTCCAAGGGTCAAAACTAGGACATACATTCCCTCCCCCATTGTAACAACGTCATCCTCAATGTACTTTTCTCTACCATCATCAAAATCACGTCTCATTCATCCAACTTCATATACAATGCTATCCATCCTAGCCTTGCATTGTTGTTAACTATCTTGGACACAACGATTTTACAATTCCTTTCACTACAATGAAATGCTTCCAAGGTGTAGCATTTCAGCATATACCTACAACAATCATTAAAGGAAAGCATGCATGTAATAGCCAATTCTATGCAACAATTATTCAATCCATAAGAATTGTTTGTTCATCACTAAAGCACATATATTGATAATACAAGATACATTATTCAATTCTAGGCCAACACTTCTATGTATGAATATATCATTGCTTCACATGGTTGCCATGAGTGATCAACATATTGTCTCCTCTAACACACCCAAAACATATATTGCCTTATGGATTCAAACTAGCATATGCCATGAATATAATATAGCAGATTCATTCAAGTCGCATCTTCCTTGCAACCACTCGCCCTAAAGCATCCACCTCTTTGATAAACAATCCCTTGGGGTGATCCATCATTCTTCAAGGATTTCACTTGCAGGAAGAGCATGAATTTCTAAAGTCTCATTGCTAGGGTGCCCCACTAGCAACCTTTAACAATCTATAGCTCAAGGTGATCAAGACATGACACAAGGTTATATTGTCATAATACTAGCACCCTCTCATGCTTTCAAGTTGATAGCAACCTTTATTTTTCCTTATTAGATAAATCAATCATCTCACCTCTATCGCATACATGCAATTACCATGACATGTTAACATCAAAATCTCAAACATAATTTAAGCTTGTTCCATACAAAAATTTGATTTAACAACTATGGGATCCTTCACTTAATGCTTGGCCCTTGCAAGTGGTAAAAACTAGTGTTCATTATGTACTGACACTCATCACCATATATAATATAATTCTACCTACAATGTATCCTTCTTGAAAAAGCCTCCATCTAGCCAAACAAACATGAGTTTCCATACATACAATCGTTTATTGTGATATTTACAACAAAGCATGAAATGACCACGGACTTATGAAATTCCAATAATTCAATCCACTTCCAACCGTTAACATTTTTATCGCAATGAAACATTGTGCAGTATTATCATAATCATGCATTCACGTAATGAAATCAAACATATATGCAAGGTTCATGTATGCATACTCATAGCTTGCAGATTCACATTACACTCAATGCCATATCATCATGCCATGCAATTCACCATGACATGTTGGAGGACTTGACCAATTCCTCAACACATCATCTAACCACCTCACCTACTCTTATTTTACCATCAGGCCACCTTCCTCTTTATCCCGAATATAACACAATCAATGACCTTTCCTTTCTCTGCTCAATAGTCCCTCAAGAACCCTTCCTCTCTTTAGTGTTTTTCAATGTTGGCAAGAAGGTTACAGTCTAGGACACTAATACAAGTGGGAAGACCATTGGATAACCATGTGTCTTTTATCTACCCATCTTCATGTGGATGGAATGATGTAGATCTCTTCAACTCAGTGTCCATGTTCTCCCAAAGTGTCATCCAAAAGGCACCAAGAAATATAATATCCATGTCTAAGATGATCCTCCTTGGTATCCCAAAGTGAACCCATACCTACTCGAAGAACATGTTTGCTGCTTCTTGTCCTTTTATGGTCTTTTTACAAGGCATAAGAATGAACATCGTGTTGAATCTATCAACTACCACACATAAATAGTCATATCCCTTCCTAGTGGTTGGAAGGCCACCCACGAAATCCATGGAGATGCTCTCCCATGGTCTCATAGGAATAGGAAGGGATCATATAGACCTTTCTCTCTATTACTGGGATTTCTTGTACAACAAAGTATGCATCCTCTAATAAACCGGGCTACATCTTCTTGAATTCTATGCCAATAAACATACCTTTGCAAGTTGGCAATTGTCTTACCAACTCCAAAATTCCTTGCAACTTTGGACATGTGAGACTCTCTCATGGTTGCAATCTCTCCCCTTTAGGAACACATAGCTTGTTCAACTTCTAGAGTAACCCATCTTGGAGATAATAGTCAGCCTTGTTTCCATCCTCTTCTACGTGGAATTGTCCTTGTAGTTGCTAAAATACCTCCTTGAAGTCCTCACCTTTTGTGTATTCCTTTTTGTATGCATCATGGGTGAAAGGCTCCATATGCACAAGAGTACACAAAGTTGTGATATTGGTTTTAGGTGGCCTTGAGAGCATGTCTTCTAGGTTGTTTGTACTTCCCTTCTTATGTTTGGTGATTAGATAGAATTTTTGTAAAAATACCATCCACTTGTAGTGTTATGTTCGTTATAACTTACGATGGAGATACAAATACTACAATAATTGGTGATCGGTATGAATGATGGTCTCCTTCCCCATCAAATAGTGCTTTTTATTCTTAACAACTTGAAATAGGGCATATAGTTCCTTATCATATGTAGGGAAGTTCATGATGCCACCATGGAAAATTTTAGAATGATAGCATAATGGCATCCCCTCCTTGCATCAAAATCACACCCATAGAATACACACTTGCATCTATCTCCAATTCAAAAGGCTTATGCAAATTAGGCAATGTAAGAACCGGTTCCTGACTGATCTTTCGATTTAGCTCCTTAAAGGATTTATGTTGGTTCCTTTCCCCTTTAAACCCTTGTCGTTGGTTGTTATGGAATGGAGAGGTGAAACCACAACCAAAAAAGAATCTATGAACTTCTGAAGGTATTGCGTTGCCCCCAAAAGCTTCTAACTTCAGTGACATTTGTAGGAATTGGCCACTTCGCGATGGCCTCCATATTTGCAGGACCAATATTAAGTTCTCCTCCACTAATCATATACCCTAAATACACCAAACATTGGTGAGCAAATTAACATTTCTTAATGTTTTAGGACATTTGATGTTTTTTCAAGGTTTCCAACACCTGCGTGAGATGTGGCATATGCTCTTACCATGTAGCACTATAAACAAATATACCATCTAAATACACTATCACAAAGACTAGGAAGCAATGATTCAAATTTAAAGCATTGACCTCACCTTGGTACAACTTGATATCTTTGCTTCCATCTTAAATAAAGACTAGGAAGGGGTATTGACGTTGGAACATGGCTGCTCTTTCTTGGGCTCTTTCCTTGGCTCCATTTATGGGTCGCCTTTATCTCCTGATTTACCCTCTAATCTAATCTCAAGTTAGAGCCTCCAAAATCATTGAAGGGTCTTAACTTTCTTTTTAGAGCTACCAAGTTGGATACGATACCAATGAATTGTATTTACAATGTTGCAAATTCTTGCTTATATTCACCAGTCGCTTCTTCACTAGACTCAACCGCCATGGATAGGGTTTGAATACAGTTTCTTTATTTCGCCACTAGATCATGCAATTCCCCACAAAACCCCAAAGAAAACTTCTTTTGTACCAATATGATCTATAAATTAATGTGGATATTCCACTAGAACATTTCGTCACAACAGATCTTACAACTTAGTTGTTTTTATTAGCTTAATTCCACTGAATGCTAAATAAATTGGGACTAAAAGAAAAATAACTAGACCAAATAAATACACAATCAACACAAGATTTAACTTAGGAAAACCCACTACGGGGAATAACCCAGCCACAAATGAGGACTATGCCTTACTCTTTTATATAGAATGCAAATACAAAGGAAAAGACACTCTCTAAGGAGTTACCTATGACTCTATGTGTAATGTCACCAAAAATACCACTATAAATTATTATTTTTTCATTCTAGCGAGTATAACCTTTTACAGTATTGTCATCAATTGACTGTCTTATTATTGTTATTGCATTTATTGTCCTTGCTTGACTGGTTGTACATAACTATTGCTTGTACAATTCACACTATTCCGTGTGTTTACTTAGATTACTGTATTCTGCGATATTTGATATCGATTATGTACAACCTATCTCAAATAGAATTCTTGGTCTATCTTTAATCCAGACCTTCGTCTTACTTACTCCTTTACATATATTTTAAACAGTCTTACTATGCACTTGTTTACATTTCTGCATTGACTGTTTTACGCATGCTATAGTATTTATTTTTATAGTCCTTTAATTGTTAAGTGAAGTTGACCTTAGCGAGGTCATAGCCTCTTGCCATGACTTACTTAGCAAGAATGCTAATGCATTTTTATTATTTGATTTTCATGTAATACATCAATCTAGAATTAGAGCTTGATAATTCAAACAAGTTTATGAATAAGCTTTTTACCATGTACATGGTCAAGCCTTGACATTTGATACTTTGAAGTGGTTAACTAAATATGTAAACAAGTATTAAACCTTGGTTTCAAGTCTTCTTATTGCATACCTTGTATACATAGGGAATACGATCTTGCATCAAATTTTCTTAGTGCAAATGTCTTAACACTCAAGGTGCTTGACCCAACATATGTATTAATGCGCCACCATGCAAGGACCATGTTCGAACCACTCAAGGTGCTTCACCCAACATATGTATTAAACCATGGACGAAGTTGTCATGCAACTGGAAATACGTACAGTAATTAATTGTGTTAGATGAGGCTCAACCTCTTGGTGTGCCACGAATCCATATGATGGCAGTTGCATTAAACTCTTGTTGTACATATCCATTCTAAGTGACTAACCCTTGGTTCAACGCATTCATTTGCATTTATCTTTGGTTGGGGTTGGGTTGTGAGAGCTCTCTAGCTTAGGGTTTCATACCCAGGTCACCCTCATGCAATACCTTGCTCTCAAGTCGCATACCATGTTTTTTGAAAGGGTTCTTGCACGGGCTTAAGATATATCCATCTTGGTTGCATTTAAGACTAGATCATGTGAGTGTTTACTATCTGAGGAGGAGATTAACAATGCCAATTTCTCTCCAGAGAGCTTCAATGCTTTGGCATCCTGTGTGAAGGTAAGCTATGCTTCCACGTTTTACTTTCTTGTACATTGTTTTCCTGTTAGCAAGATACATTCACGTATTAATTTTATTTGCTTGGATTTTGTTACAAGACTACGAAGATGAGGAGCGCAACTCTTGGAGTTGGCTTCGAGGTTTCCTTTACCTGGTAATCTCATGGCCCATGGCCATGAACCTCTCTCGAGGTTGGCTTCCTATTGGAACACATGGTTCTAATTATCTATAAACCTTATGGACAACTACTGAATGATTTATGAACTGTTGATGTAATTTTAAATAATTTGTGAGGAATTTTGCCTCTGTTGGTTTGAAGTTTGATTTATATTCAACCTGACATGTAAAACGACTCCGAGACTAAGATGCCCTCTGAATTTCCAGTGTTGACTATATATATATATATATATATATATATATATATATATATATATATACAGTGTTACAATAGCCATACTCTCTTAAATATTTGAGTTCTCTTGGATTGATATATAATCGCTCCTATAGGTAGTAGCAATGAACAACACCCTCTGTTTTAATTTTATTTACATTTTGTGGTAATTCTTATATACGTTCTATTTATAAATCTGAGTTATTTATATATGACGTTGTCAATAATTATTAAGGGATTCGATCCCTGGAAATGATGGCAACGCTTTTATTTGACATATGCTTTACAACTTGTGGGACTCGATCCCTTGAATTGGTTTTATATACAAATCTTTTGACTGTGTGATGAAGTCATATGCACTATTCTGGGTAGCCCACGCTTCCCTTTGTTGAAAAATGTACCAAAAAAAGTGTTGTTCATTCATGTGATGCCTAGGGGTGGACAATTTAAATGTGGTCCCTAGTCACTTTATAAAAGTGAGATGTACTTTATTTTTATAAAGGAGGTTTGAGGTTTTAATTTAAATTTGACTTTATGAGAGATTAAGTGAGAAATTAATTAAAAGGGCACTTACATATGTGAATGAAAAAGTGTTTCTATTTTCATTTATTGAGGCATTAATGAGTAATCAATGAGAGCACTAGATCTTATAAAGTCATGATCTAATCCCAGCCATTGATTTGGAAGGAGGTAGTTACCTCAAACAAAACTAGGGAAACTGCATGAAACCTAGTTCATTGTTCACTTTTCAAATGAGATTTTTGGAGGAGAAGAGAAGAGCAAGAGAATAGAGGTCGAAACTTAGAGAGAGAGAAGAAAACCTTGCACAGAAATCGAGGAGCTGAGGATGAGCACGATTTCCAAGGATAGGGGCATGATTTTATAAATAGATTGTAGAGCATTTAATGCAGGTCGTACAACAAGAGTTTGGCATAGAAATCAAGGAGGAAGTTTGACCGTACAACACCAGAGAAAGGGCACAAATTTCAAGGTAAACTCCAGGCACAAGTTTTGAGGAGGTCATACAGCAGCAAAATTTGCACAGATTTTGAGATAAAATCTACATAGAATTTTAGGAGACCATACAAGTTGTTTTTGGCACAAAAATACGAGGAGGTCGTACTGCAATTAATGTTGGTTGTATTGCTGTAAAAAAATTGGGCACATTTTCCTATGCAAAATGATGAAATTAATGAGGGCACATGTGGGTCATATTGTTGTTATTAACCTTCATATTTCAGACTAAGTTTGGTACACTTTTCGAGATTAAAATTTGAGATAAGTATTGTTGTTCTGCTTTGTAAATTTTCTCTGAAAATTAAAATCCTCTCATATCCAGCTTTCCCTTCAGGGTTTTTCCTAAGCCAATTTGGCTAAAAATTCCGAGTCTTTAAATTTGTGGTTTGGCTGCCATTTGATTTTCTGATTTATTTAAAGTTGAAAAATTTCCACGTGTTTCAAGTAAAACTAGGGTTTTATGCATGTAAAGTGATTTTGCAGCTATGGGGTTTGGGCATTAAACTTCATATGAAAACCTAAACTTGAAACCAGGTTGGGAATCCTAAAATTTTCATGGTATCATAGCTGATATAAAGGGGAGAAATAAACTTCAGAGTGAAATTTCAGACTTGGAAAACAAGGGATAACATGTGGTTAGTAAAGTTTATAGGTTCTTGGGATGATTGGGGTTATGGACATTGAGCTTAGGATTGAAGATAGGTTGGATGGGGCTGTAAATTTTAGCACATGGAATGCTAGAATTCCACTGCTTCTGCAAGAAAATGAACTATGGGATATAGTCAACAATACACAATCTAAACCAGTCACAGTTCCTATCGATGCTACAGATAAGGTTGCTTTTGATAAGAAGGATATCAAAGCGAAGAGGAACATACTTGATGTCGTGAAGGATCATGTGATCCCACATATTACACGAAAATACCATGCATTTCAGATGTGGACCACCTTAATTAATATTTACCAAAGTTCAAATGAAAACATAAATATGGTATTGAGAGAAAAGTTGAAAGGCATTCGCATGAACAAGGGTGATACCATGGCTTCATACCTTACTAGGATCACACAGGTTAGATATGAACTCATAGCAGTTGGGGAGGTTGAATAGGGCAGTGAGTTGGTGCAGAAAACTTTGAATAGCGTAACAAATCCACGGGGTGTGTTTGTAGAGTCCATAGTTGCTCATGAGCATATGCCTTCTTGGGATTGTCTCTGGGATGACTTCATTTAGGAGGAGACCCAGAGAGGGTATGTACAAGGTAGTTTGTCTCATAGCAGGGAGCATGAAGAAAATGTGGCATTGGAAGTGAAGGGAAAGAAGAAGAAGTTCAAGAAGGGCCCTAAGGGTGGGGCCAAGCAACAAAGTGGCGAGCAAAAGAAAGACATGAGCAAAGTCAAATGTTTTGCTTGCCAGAAGTTTGGGCACTATGCTAGACAATGTCCGAACAAGAAAAAGTAGAAACAACAGACGACAGCTGCAGCTGAGATTGATGAGTATGCAACATGATTTGAGAGAGAGTTTCTCTATGCTGGTTGTACAGAGAGAGCATCTATCACCAGCAGTGATGTGGAGGATTAGATGGAGTATTCCTTACGGGTTAGTCATTCGTTGAGTGCTTCCACTACTCCTTCCACTTGGTACATTGATAGTGGGGCATCGAGCCATATGATAGGTGCACGATACATGTTCACCGAGATGAATGAGATTGGCTTGAACTTGGAGGTGGTGTTGTGTGATGATACTGTTGTGAGAGCAGTTGGGCGAGGGACTGTCAGATTTCAAAGGGAGTCCATCGAGCCCATGACATTGAGGGATGTCTTGTACGTCCCTGGGATGAAGAAGAACCTTGTTTTAGTTTCCACTATTGAGGACATAGGCTTTGGTGTATATGTCCTAGATGGGAAAGTACATGTCTTTCCCAAGGCAGCAAGACCATCTGCTTCATATGCCATTGGAGTTAGATGCGGGAAACTGTACAAGATTCTCTTCCAACCTCATCATGCATTAGCACACACTAGCAGCTGCAATGAGTTATGTGAGTTGTGGCACATGAGGATGGCCCATCTTCATCATTCAGCTTTGAGGTTGCTAAGGGATATGACTACAAGTTTACCAGAGTTCAGCACATATCAGAGTGGTGAGTGCAGAGGGTGTGCTTTGGGAAAGTACACCAAGACTGATTTTCCGAGTAGTGATATCAGATCAGGAGGAGTACTTGATTTGATACATTCTAATTTATGTGGACCTATGTCATATGCTTCTTTGATATGATTTGAGTATTATATCATTTTCATTGATGATTACTCTAGGAAGACCTGGATATACTTCTTGAAAAATAAGAAATCAAAGGAAGTCTTGAAGAGGTTCTAGGATTTCAAAGCTCTTGTGTAGAACCAAACAAGGGGGAGGATTCGGGTACTCGGATCAGACAATGGGGATGAGTTTACCTCCAAGGAGTTTGATGAGTTTTGTAGACAGGAGAGGATCAGGAGGTAGATGATTGTTCCATATACTCCACAACAGAATGGAGTTATAGAAAGGAAGAACATAGCTATAGTAGGAGCAGCTAGAGCCATGCTGCATGATTAGAGTCTTCATTTCTTCCTATGGGTTGAGGCTTGTAATACTGTTGTTTATGTACAAAACAAGAGTCCACACTATGCCTTGGGGTGTAAAACTCCCGAGGATATGTTCACCGGGAAGAATCCTGAGATAGGCCACTTCCGTATATTTGGATGCCTTACATATTCTCATGTCCCTTTTGAGAAGAGGACAAATTTAGAGCTCACTACAGAGAAAGGCATCTTTGTTGGTTATGATGAGACTTCGAAGGCCTTCCTCATATACCTTCATGCACAGAGGAAAGTTGTGGTGAGAAGGGAGGAGAGATTTGGGGATCGGGCCTTCAGGAAGTCTCGAGAGTCAGAGGCTGGAGGAGCATCATGTTACTACTCCACAGGTGACAACATCTCATAGTTTAACTACTCAGGGTATAGGGTCACAGATTTTAGGGGTGACTAGTCCACAAGTTTCAGGATCTTCAAGTTCAGGGACTCAGTCTACAGAGACTTCTAGTACAAGGATAGGTTCTCGGGTCATAGGTTCACAAGTTTCACCTTCATGTTATTCGGGTTCACTTGGTTTTGGTTCACCAGGAACAGGATCTCAGACCATGGGTACTTCTTCAGGTAGACAGTTGTCAAATGACGATGTCAGGAGGAGGGCCTTCCACAGGAAGCTACTTCCAGGAAAAGAAATCCAAGTTGGCTTAAAATCTTGTGAAGGAAGTTGAGGATTTTGTGGGGCCACCCAAGAGGGAGGTCGGAGAGAGTAGAGCACCATAGAGGTTTTCCAATTACATGGCCATGGTGACCAGCTTCCGTGAGTCAGAGCCTTCCACCTTTGAGTAGGTAGCTACACATCAGGTATGGAGAGATGCTACGATGGAAGAGTACAATTCCATCATGAAGAATGATGTGTGGGAGATAGTTATGAGACCGGAGGGGAAGTCAATTGTGACTTCCAAGTTTCTCTACAAGATCAAACATGTTGCAGATGGTAGTATTGAGAAGTTCAAGGATCATTTTGTGGCATGAGGATTCTCATAGGTAGACGGAGTTGAATATGATGAGACCTTTGCACTGGTTGCTCGATATTCCTCAATCAAAACAGTGATCTCCATAGTATCAGAGATGGGTTGGAAGATCCACTAGATGGGTGTGAAGACCGCATTTATCAATGGTATTCTACAGGAGGAGGTGTACTTAGAGCAGCCACAAGGATTCGAGGTTCATGGGACAGATTATCAAGTGTGCAGGATGAAAAATGCCTTCTATGGACTGAAGCAAGATCCTCGAGCTTGGTATTTGAGGATTTATTCTTACTTGTTTTCGATAGGATTTCATAAGAGTGAGGCTGATCCCAACTTGTACTTCATTGTGGTTGGAGGTGATCTGCTCATTCTTCTGTTATATGTTGATGACTTGTTTATCACAAGAGAGGAGCATCTTATTGCAGCTTGCAAGAAGGATCTTGCTTCAGAGTTTGAGATGATCGTGATCTTGGGATGATGCACTATTATTTGGGGATGGAGGTTTGGTAGGAGGATGGACATGTTTTCTTGGGGCAAGGAAAATATACAATTGATGTTCTGAATAGATTTCGGATTAAGGGTTGTAGACTGATGGCCACACCTATGATCACCAACTGGAAGAAGCTTTGTGTTTATGAGGGAGAGTCGGTATATCCTACCTTATATTATTATCTCATGGGATCATTGATGTATTTGGTCAACACCAGACCAGATTTGTGTTTTGCAGTGAACACACTCAGTCAATTCATGATGGAGCCTAGGAGATTCCATTGGATAGCCACAAAACATGTGTTGAGGTACCTTAATGGGACAATGGATTATGGCATGATCTATAGGAGTTCGAATGGAGTTATTTTGATTGGATTCACAAATTCAGATTGGGTAGGCAGTGTGATGGATGTGAAGAGAACTTTTGGTTGTTGCTCCAGTTTGGGCTCGGCAGCAATGTCATGGTTCAGTCGGAAGCAAAAGTCCGTTGCTTTGAGTTCCGCGGAATCTGAGTACATGGAAGCCAGTTAGGCTAGTTGCGAGGCACTATGGATTCGCAAGTTGTTGGTGGGATTATTTGATCAGGAGCTAAGACCTACAGTTATTTACTGTGACAATCAGAGTTGCATCCATCTCTCTAAGAATCCAGTATTCCATGACAAGTCTGTTGGTTGTGGAGCCCAATCTTCTTTATTCAAAGGTCGTGTTTCAACCGTGTCTAGATCCCAACCCATGGCTGGGGGTTGGGGGGGATTTCCCCCCCAATATAGTCACCATGGGGGGTCAAGGGGGGATGACGCCCCCGTAGCGAAAATTTCAGGAAAAATTCCTTGTAAAATGTTGTAATTTCATAGTCGTGACTTGGTCAATAATGGGTAATTTACGGGCCCATGGTATTGGGTGTTTCGTAGTATTTTCCCATGGTAATCATATTTAATAGGAAGGCATTGTAATATGGTTGTGTATTGTAGTATTGTAAAGATCTCTATGATTGTTGGAGAGAGACATTGAGAGAGTGAAGAGGAAATTGCAATGGATGTGCTGCAGGTTGTACATCCCTTCATTTTGTTTTATGATATAATAAAAGGACTAGCAATTTCTCCGTGGACGTATCCCAGATTGGGTGAACCATGTATATCGGTGTCTCTCTTGTATCGTGTTTATGTGATTTATATTATCATTTTGTTTATTTGTATTGCTCTGCGATCCTGTTTTCTAACAAGGTCAAAGCATATAGAGATCATATATCACTTCATCAGAGACTATGTTTTGAGGGGTGTTGTTGAGTTACAATACATTTCTACGAAGGAGCAAGTGGTTGACATCCTAACAAAATATTTGGGGAGAGGAAAGCACATTCACTTCAGAGACAAGTTGGGGGTTGTGAAAAACACTTTCCTCGGTAAGAGGGATTGTTGAAAAATGTACCAAGGCAAGTGTTGTTCACTCATGTGATGCCTAGGGGTGGACAACTTAAATGTGGTCCCTAGTCACTTTATAAAAGTGAGAAGCACTTTACTTTTATAAAGGAGGTTTGAGGTTTTAATTTAAATTTGAGTTTATGAGACATTAGGTGAGAAATTAATTAAAAGGGCACTTACATATGTGAATGAAAAAGTGTTTCTATTTTCATGTATTAAGGCATTAATGAGTAATTAATGAGAGCCCTAGATCTTATAAAGTCGTGATCTAATCCTAGCCATTGGTTTGGAAGGAGGTAGTTACCTCACACAAAACTAGGGAAAATGCATGAAGCCTAGTTCATTGTTCACTTTCCAAATGAGATTTTTGGAGGAGAAGAGAAGAGCAAGAGAAAAGAGGTCGAACCCTAGAGAGAGAGAGAAGAAACCCTTGCACATAAATCGAGGAGCTGAGCATGAGCATGAGCATGATTTCCAAGGAAGAGGGCACAATTTTCTATACAGTTTGGCGAGCATTTAATGTAGGTCGCACGACAACAGTTTGGCATAGAAATCGAGGAGGAAATATGATCGTACAATAGTAGAGAAAGGGAACATATTTCAAGGTAAACTTCAGGCATAGATTTTGAGGAGGCAGTATAGGTCATACAACAGCAGAATTTGAACAGATTTTGAGATAAATCTGCACATAATTTTAGGAGATCGTACAGGCTATTTTTGGCACAAAAAACAAGGAGGTCGTACAAAAATTAATGTTGGTCGTACAACTATAAAAATTTTGGGCACGTTTTCCTATGCAAAATGTTGAAATTAATGTTGGCACGTGTGGGTCATGCTGCTATTATTAACCTTCAGATTTCAGACTGAGTTTAACACACTTTTTGAGATGAAAAGTTGAGATAAGTATTGTTGTTCTGATTTGTAAATTGTCTCTAAAAAATTAAAATTATATCCCATATCAAGTCTTCCTTTCGGGGTTTTTCCTGAGCCAATTTGGCTAAAAATTCCGAGTCTTTAAATTTGTGGTTCAACTGTCATTTGATTTTATGAGTTATTTAAAGTTGACAATTTTCCACGTGTTTCAAGAAAAACTAAGGTTTTATGCATGTAAAGTTATTTTGCAACTATGCGGTTTGGGCATTAAACTTCATATGAAAACCTAAACTTGAAACTGGATTGGGAATCCTAAAAATTTCACCCTTTGGGTTAAGTGTTTACCTTATGAGGATGCTATGAGGTTCGACCTGAAGTTTATTCCTTGATTTATTAATGTAATTGTGGGGTCTGGGAACCCTCTATATAAATATTTTACACAAGCCCATTCAACTCTATTTTTAACTTGGTTAACCATTTTGAATGTTAAATCTTCAACCCTGTGTTGATTATGAACCAGCATAGATCCATCTTAAACCCGTATCTAGCAAGCACCGAGAGGGATCCAATTTCTTGAGGTGTATTTCTTTTTTTAAATTTAAACTTAACACATTTGATCTCTCTTGATTGATAGATCCAGGTTTAAGTTTTAAGTTTTTATTTTATAAACGAACATCTATTTTTTAATTACTTTTCATAATATTTTATTTTATGAACCAAAATGGATTTTTTTAAAATACTTTCCATAATTTTTTATTTTATGAGCCGACATGAATTTTTTTAATTATTTTGTTAGTAACAAATGTTACATCACAAACGTTACAACATCTCCCCCATACTGGGTTGTAGAGCACCTCGTTTCACTCGGTACCATAGTATTAAGCTTACTATGGGCGAATATTTATTGGATAATCTAATGATTGCAATTCAATTGGGTGGTGTTGATGTTGTACTAGGGGTCCAATGGCTACAAACACTGGGAATAATGACCCTTAATTTTCAGAAACTTTTCATGATATTCTCTTCATAAGGAAAGGAAATTATACTCATAGATATTCCAAGGAAGCCTTGTAAAGTGATAAGCTCTAACAATATGAAAAAATTGCTAAAAAGGGGACACCATGGAGTAATTCCACAATTGTACTCGCTAGATGTTCAAGCATATATACCCTCTATTCCATTAGATATCCAACAAATTGACAATTATTCCAAGGTATTTGGAGAGATGACTAAAGGTCTTCCACCTACATGAAATCATGACCATGCTATGCACTTGCAACCAGGAAGTGTACCACTTGTTACCACTTAAACCCGTATCTATCAAGCACCGAGAGGGATCCAATTTCTTGAGGTGTGTTTCTTTTTTTAAATTTAAACTCAAGAAATTTGATCTCTCTTGATTGATAGATCCGGGTATAAGTTTTAAGTTTTTATTTTATAAACGAACATCTATTTTTTAATTACTTTTCATAATATTTTATTTTATAAACCAACATGGATTTTTTTAAATATTTTCCATGATTTTTATTTTATAAACCGACATGGATTTTTTTAAAAAAAAATTAATTATTTTGTTAGTAACCAACGCTACAATATCTCCCCACCTCATTTCACTTGATACAATTATTTATGTACTTTAATATTTATATAAATTTAATCCTACTCAAACTAGAATGAGGCCGAGAAGCCTCATCCCTCACTTTGACTTATGAGACTTACCTTAGAGCTTGACGCCCTCAACAAACTTCGATCGCTGGTTTGCTTGTGTCTCCACGATCTACCTTGCATTTAATTCGAACCCCTTACGGAATCGTGTAAATGTGTTCTTAATGGTTTATATACTTGAGTTCGATTTGGTTAAGGCTTACATAGCCTTAGATTTTTGCTTTTAGCTTTATTTGTTTTTATTCAGGCAATTTGTTTTACTATAATGTTGTTTAGCTTTATATGTATGGCATTTCATGCCTATGCATAGATAGAAGCTATTGTGTGAATGCTTGTAGTTATGTTTATGTTAAAAGCATGGGTTCGATCCACTTGTTTCTTATTTTTTATATTATTTTATGATAATTGTAAAGGTTATGTAATATGTTTATGCTATTTATAATATTAATACAAGGCTTACTTATATGTAAAGTTTTTGGTTGGTTAAAGGTTTTGGCTTTGGATTTTTATTTGAATTCTCTCTTCTTTAAGTTTATACTTGAGAGCTTTCTCTCTAGGTCAATCATGTCCATGATAATATAAATAATTATTTAATTATTTATATATAATTATTATGTTATTAAGGTTAAAATCTTTTCTTCTAAATTGACGATAACTTAATAGTCTATCTTGCAACACACAGTTATGTTAAATCACATAATAAATAACATTATTAAAGTAGATAATATACCCTGCAATTACAGTTGGTTTTTACATTGACTATCTAAGAGATCAAATCAGCTAATAATGACTTCAACATTAAGAACTAAGAATTAATAGGTTAATAATGAAATTACTTCTAGCTGCAGAATAGAAACTAGGTCATGTAAAACATCATAATCAATCAGATTTATTCTGAAAATCATAAAATTCCTAATCTGATCTGTATGAACAGAGTTAAGCAATATTCTGATTTATTCAGTAATGAATATCAGACCTACAAACATATTACAATGATTAAATTGTCCTTCCATTTGTTGCCATTAGAGAACTTAAGATGCAATCACAGAGCTAGTCCAATAAACATACTTAAATAAATTCATCATACATCTTTAGACAGTCCTAGAACATAATTAAATAAGTAAGAAATAGTTATCAGCCTTTTAAGTAACCAACTCAATGGGGAACTGTCACGTTCCACCCAACCATAGACCTCGAATAGTTCCTTGTTCGTTCCACAAGTCACCCTCGAGCTAGACCAAGCATGCTAGAATAAGGAGACTAGGGTCATGTTCTCTATCTTTATTAAATACAACAGAGTAGTTACAAGGTTTTTTACGCGCTCTATATCGAGTCTTGTAATTTATTTCCCCTTGTTTATCCCCCAATCCTCCTCAGGTCCAGCCATATTCTTTCATAGCAAACTGAGCGCTCATGGACCTATAATGCAACCCTCCAGTGAATTAGGGACCCTTACCCCTGTAATGTCCTCTCTCTGTTATAGTTATTCTTAAGGGGAAAGGCTCTTATATTTTATTCAGGCAACTTTTCTTTTTATTTAGTAAAATCATGCTTTGTGTTTTCTTTCCTTTCTTTCCTTTCTTTTTTATCTTTCTTTAGGAAACAATTTTATGCTTTCTTTTACTCTCTTTATCTCTTTTATTTTTAATTCATTAAAATGTGTTTATCCTCACATTTGCCCTATTTTCTATTTTTCCTTTTCATTTGGCAACTACTTTAGAGTCAACCTATCCTCTAACAAGCTTGGCCCCTCTTTAATGGATTAATCCCCATCTGTTGGAAACTTAAAAGGAGATAAATAATATAATCATAGGGTCTTTATTTGTATTTGATGCTCCAGATCCTAGCATCAAAACATCAATAACACATAACAAGTCTACTTCATCTCAGTGCTCCAAAGCCTACAACTCAACACTAACTCAAACCAATGAGTTTAGGCAGTCTAGGTGCTCCACTTTAGCTCAACACCAACTTAACCAAAATGCGACTAAGTAGTCTAGGTGCTCCAGAGCTTACAGCTCAACACCAACTCAAACATAATGAGTTTAAATATTCTAGGTGCTCTAGATCCTATAAGCTCAACGCCAAACTCAAACATAATAATAATAAAGAAGGGTCTCAGTTTTGGGATATTACACTATGGCCAAAATGGCTACTATAGGAACTCCTACTTCCTCTGTTATGCTTTAATATCCACTCTCATGTCATTGCTCATCTATGGAACAATACAATAACATCATAAGAATGGAACTGCTTCTTCTCCTAACCACTTGGTATTTAACATATCCCAATAGCCATCTATGGTTAATTTTAGGGTTTTTGCATGCATCAACTCCTGATTAGGGTTAGGTTTTTGGACATTTTATAATATTACTTAAAGTACACATGTGACTATCTTTGCATGTGTGATAAATGAGAGTTGACGTGGAATCCACTCAGTACCATGGTGGTCAACCAGATAGGTCAACTTGTAGGAGGCATAACTTCCTCTTACGGACTCCATTTGAGGTGATTATTGGATAGTTGGAAAGGTCTTGGAGTGAAGAATAATGTTAAGGGGCATGGAATAAGCGATGAACTTTTGACCCCAAAGAACATCATTTAAGCCCTCAAATAGGCCCCATAAGGTTTTGAACCCCAAATCTGCAAAGTGAGACCTGCCCCTAAAATGGGCCTATAAGCCAATTCATCCAATCTTTCCATACAAAAAGCACCAAATTAGATGAAAAATTACATATTGATCCATTTCATACCATTGCTAGTTGTAGTTAATGCAATGCATGCATTCTTGCTACAACCTTCTTTGATGGTATTATTCTCGACACTAAGAACATTCAAAACACTCCTTTCCTGCCAACCATATATACACATGTCCATTGTAATTAAATGGATTAGATGCATTCTTATCAATAGAAAACCACCAACCTTGATCCTTGTCCTTTTCTCGTGATTTTGCTCATTTATCATATTTGTAAGGCATTTCATTATAGATGGCAGTTAGCTTGTTTGCTAACATGCATGGCTATTATACTCCCAATCATGTATAGTTTCTCATCAAATAAAGCTTCCATCTCTTCCTGAATATTCCATTATGTAGTATATAAAATATTATGAGGCTTATTTGTGCCTCTTCATACTCATGGTTCTAGGGCATATCACTTTGAATATTTGAAATGTTGTCAACATTCTCTATCTCCATTTGTTGGTATCTACAATGAGGAGACTTGAACCATTTTTCTCTCCTTGGTTTAGATTGTCTTTCCTACATGACCATAAAGTCAAATTTGTAAGTAACATCAACCATCTTTATCCATGGCATTTATCCATCATGCTACAAATCATTATTGTTAGCCTCTTATCTTGGATATTTCAGCTCATCAAGAGCAATGCCATATTTCCAAGTATTCATGGGTATCCTTGGCCCCAATGTTCAACTCGATAGTTGAAAAGCACCTTAGATTGCCATGCTTTTGCTCAACTAGTTGAGCCTCTACCTCGCTGTGCAAGTACCATATATGCAATCTTCCTTGGTCTTTTCCATAAGTGGTATGTTCATAATTCTTCATGGATCTCTTTCCCCAACCCAAGTTTCTTTGGGAGTCATCCAAATTAATAATTTTCCTTGTCCTGACAGATCCCAAAGTCACTTTCCCTGTCCTACTCTACTAATACTTTGATGTAAATAGAGGCACTTTTGAAGCTTCTTGTTTGTTTATGGATTTTGAGTGTTTCCCACTTGCCAAGGTCAAATCAATTTACTCTTTTTCTCCCATTCTAGCCCATTGCTACAATTAAATTCTATAATATAAACCTAAAATACTTCGGGGTCTTGTAAAACCAAGCATACCAATAATTATTTTGGCACCATGAGCCTCTAGCAAGATATGACATCCAATCTTCATTGATGTTTTTTGTCAAGCATGGGTCATGCAAATATAATTACTTTCACACGATTCACATTTTCTATCCCATATAGCCCAATGCCATAAACTAAGATATGTCTTCTTGCTCATTGTGGCCTAGTGTGTAGTTGAGCTTTCATACCACTATATCACGTACATGACCTCCGTTATAATCATATTGAGGATATGGGGTTCCTTTTCCATCTCAATTTCCACTTTGATACCGATATGAGATGTACCAAGACACACCATCTAGTTATAGTGCACCATGTCAACATTCAATTACAATGTCTGCATGCATGGGTATAACATGCCCTTGTTTTATTTCCATTTCTTGTCCTTTCTTCCTCTTCCCTTTCCTTTTTATTTTGTTTTTTTTTTCTTTTTTTGCCTTGGGTCGTATTCGCCTCTTAGAACCTTCCTTGTGGCATCTATTGATTAGATGAAGGTTTCCCTTTGTCATGCTAAACCCCTTTGAGTTTTGTCGCAGATGCTTTCCCTATCGTTGATCATGTGATCAATGAATGACCCAACACATTGTGGATCCAAATGCTCCATTTCCCCATCGTCGTTATTCTATAACCCACACCAATCACCAATTTCCAAGTATCCTCCTTTTTCACAGTCCAAAGTTGTAAACCCTCAACATTTATAGAACAAGTCGAACCCTATCCATAGATATTAGGATCGACGGATCACTAAGATCTATGTGTGTCCAAAATGTTGCACCACGGGGTATACCTTTATAACCCACACCAATTAAATGGTGCTACATATCTTATCAATCCATGACTACCAAAGACTAACCTCCATGCATCTTCACCACATATCTCTTCCCAACCGTCCATCTCAAAACTAATGGACAATCCATACTACTATAGGTCATAAGACATCCTCCTTGATAGTGTGCAACTTTATGTTTCATACTAATTATTTGTGGTCATGTGATATTGCCATCGCCAACCATAAGAGCTAACTCCCAGTGACCTTTTGTTAACAATCAAATTAACACCCTTAACAAAGTGAAAGGCATAAGCACATTTTTCTATGCACCCGCAACATGAAGACAAAAAACAAGTACATAAGAGAACAATCCTCTCTTATCTAATCACTACATCCACAATCAGAAGGATTGAGTAAAGAAATAGGTAGCCTAAAGAGACAAGGTTTAGTGATTTAAGTGTTCAATTGAAGGCTCAAATCTAGTCTCCACTAGTCATTAGTGAGAAGAAATGCACAAAATTGCATTAATTGTGCTTGAAAATTCTGAATTTGTGACAAAAGCCTGGAAATACTATGGAAAGTGTTTTTTTGAGTAAAAATAATCAAAAATGAAGAAAAGGAATTATCCCTCATTGAAAGTGAAAACTTAGATTCCCATTTCCCAATACTATAAAAAAAAGGCATTTGGGGCATGTTAAGGACAGACAAAAAGTGAGAGCAAAGGCATGCTGGGGAGATTTCGAGGTTGGAAAGCTCATCTTCATTAGAGGCAAGTATGGAGAAGGATAGCTCAAAGCTGTTAGGATATTTAGACACTTAGGAGTTATTTAAGATCAACTCGTGTAATATATCCGTTAGGGATAGTGTGTTTCTTTAGTATGCATTAGTATGCATTTGTAAATACTTAATTTGACGGTCATGATATGTTCCCGACATAGAGTGATCCAATGGCTCAACTTCTCTTAGATCAAACCTAACCTTGATCCGTGGCTTAACACCCGATTGGTCCATGATCTCTATTTAAAGAGCATGGAGGGTCATTGTTTAGTTGATCGATTATGAGAAGCTCATTTGTAACTTTCTTTCTTTGCATAATAAATTGTCTCGTAGAAGCTATTTGGCTGGGGTCGTGGAGTGTTTCCTTCAAGAGGGTTTAAACCACGTCAAAACATCGGTGTGTTGATTTGTGATCTGTTTGTGTGAAGTGGTTGTTCTTGGTGTTCGGTCCTTTGGTAGTACCCTGTGTACCCGAACATGGTATCAGAGCTTTTATGAAGTGCCGCTTCCGGTTATGATCTAGATCTTGAACTGTTGTTGCTGAAACTCGAAAGGGTTTCTAGTTCTGATATTTTTGTGCATTTCTGGGCTATGGAAGGTGTTCCATTGCGTCTGGAGCGTCGTTTCCATTGGGAAATAGTTTTCGTTTGATCGAAAACGGTTCTAGGTTGCTCCAGAAACGCGTATTTCATCATATCTAAAGGTATAATGTTACAGTGACGCATTTTTTTTATTTTTTGTTTTAAAAGAAAAAAACTCATATTTTGTCATGTTTTACTGTTAGATTTTTTTTGGGTTCGGATTGTTGCTTTCCCATCTGCGTATGCTCTTTGCCGTGCACCTTGAGCGATCTCAGCAAATCAGAAACAGAAAGGGAAAGGGTTTTTCTCGGCTGCGTATGCTCTTTGCCGTGCACCTTGCGCGATCTCGGCAAATTAGAAACAGAGAGAAAACGTAAACTTTCTGGGAAAGCTAACGAGATCTAACTTCACAAGTGTGGAAAAGTTTTTTTTGTTTCGATATGTGGTGTGTTTTGCAGGAAAAAGGGCAAGCACGCAAACCGAGCAAGAAGAGTAAAAAAAAAAAACCTTCCTCATTCCCATATTTTACATACATTTTAATCTATCTCGCTTGGTTCAAAGTTGAAAAAAAAAGCCCCCTTCCTCATTCTCATATTTTACATACCTTTTAATCTAGCTCACTTGGTTCAAAGTTGCTTTATTCCTTAATAGGTCTTGAGTTCAAGTCTTAGGAAGTTACTTTTTAAAAGAAAAAGTGCATGCAATTCTATTTTCAAGTTAATTGTTGCACTATTTAAAAGTAATATCATTGTAAAAGTGAAATCACTTATTTTACAAAAGTGGTTTACTTAAAGCAACTTTCTTGTAAAGTGATTGTCAAAAGGTTCATCTTGGGAAGAGGGGGGTTCTTTTTTTTGCTGGACATTCTCTAGCTGCCACGTCACTATTGGGGACATCTTCAACAGTTTATTTGTTCAAGCATAACTTCATTATACAGAGTCAGTTTTCAGTGCCGTTTTTTTTAAACTGCCTATTTTTTTGAGCTCTTCACATCCAGACTATTGGTTTCTACTTTTACAGCCATTAATTTACAAATATGGCCACCCCTTGTGATATTCTACTTAACATTTCCAACTATTTCTCATGGAAATCTCATATGGAGGATGTTCTACGAAGTAGGGGACTTTTCAGAATTACCTCAGGGAAAGAAAAAAAACCCACTGATGATGATAAGAAAATAAAATGGGCAAATAGATGTGATGAAACTCGTGGATTGATTGGGATGTCAATCTCTACTGATTTACGATTCCACATATCTGGAATTGATGAACCTAATGCTGCTTGGGACAAGTTGAAATCTGTGTTTGGTAAACACAATGAAATTCGAGGTCACCAACTCGAAAATGAGTTGATTTCTTTAAATCCAAGTGATTTTTCATGCATTTAAGATTATTTATCTAAGTACAAAACTCTTAAACTCTTATGTGCAGAATGTAAGATTGAGAGGGAAGACAAACAATGCATTTCTCATATTTTTTCCAAACTTGGACCTGCATATTCTATTTTTGTATCTACATTTTACTCCATGAAAGCATCCTTGAATGCAGCTAGCTATCAAGAGCCTAGTCTTGAATCCTTTTGTGATTCCTTGATTAGAGAACAAGATAAACTCATCCATCTTGGAATAATCAACAATGCAGATACATCGGGGAAAGCCTTATTGTCCCAACAGAAAGAAAAGTCCAAGCCTCCAAAGAAACAAAATTTTCGCAATAATAAGTCAAACAAGGGTCCCAAACCCTCTCAGTTAGCTCCTTCTTTAAAAAATGACAAAGGATCCAAGCCAAAAGGAAAGAAGACTGAGTGTCATTGCAACTATTGCGAGAAAGATAATCATGATGAATCTAAGTGTTTCAAGAAGATGGCAGCCTTGGAAGCAGCAATGAAGAAGCACCACATCAGCCTAGATTCACCTTCAGAATCTGCCTCTCATGGACATGCACTTTGTGCTTCTGGTTATTCTTATAATGCATCTTCTTCTTCTACTTCAAATGAATGGCTCATTGATTCTGGAGCATCTTATCATATGGCTAAGGATCAAGCCATCTTTTCTACTATGCATGAATGTAACACTAAACAAATATTTGTTGGTGATGATAGATCTCTAAGTGTTGTAGGAGCTGGAACAGTTCCAGTAGATAATGGTCATTTTAGTGATGTACTATGTGTTCCAAGAATTTCCTGCAATTTGTTATCAGTCTATCCGATCACTCATTGGTGAAGGTAAAACTGTGACCTTTACACCTCACCAAATTGTAATCAAGGATTTTAAAGATCCTCAACAGGTCCTAGCTATCGGAATTGTTGATGATATTACCAGGTTGTACAAGTTTAAAAACTTTGGGTCATCACCTTTCGCTTCAGTTTTTGTTGCTCATAGTGATAACTTAAGCAAACTTTAGCATGAGCGATTTGGTCACTTAAATTATCGCTCATTGCAACAACTATGTAAAGAAAATATGGTGACAGGTCTTCCGATGGTATCTTGCAGGGATGGTGTTTGCTTCGATTGTGTACTCGAAAAACATCATCGGGACAGTTTTGACAAACGTGCCTCTTGGCACGCCTCGGTTCCCTTGGAGCTTGTGCATAGTGACTTGTGTGGTCCTCTTCCATCTGCTTGATTTCTAGTTTCAAATATTTCTTAACTTTCATTGATGATTACACCAAACGCACTTGGGTTTATTTCCTAAAACTTAAGAGCGAAGTATTTAACATGTTCTTGGCCTATAAGGCCCTTGTTGGAAAACAATATGGTCATCAAATTATTAAGTTAAGATCTGACAATGGAGGAGAATATGTTAACAAAAATTTCACTACTTTCTCCACTAAACAAGGCATCCAACAACAACACACTGTTCCATATACACCACAACAAAATGGTGTAGCTGAGCGGAAGAACCGCAATTTAAAAGAAATGGCTAATTGTATGATCCAATCTAAGGGACTAAGTCTTCAATTTTGGGTTGAAGCCATTAATTGTGCAAATTACATAGTTAATCGCACCCCCACTAAAGCATTACAAGGTATAACACCGGAAGAAGCATGGAGTAAAACTAAACCTGATGTAAGTCACTTCCGTGTGTTTGGTAGTGAAGCATGGGCTCACATTCCGGTTGAAAAACGGAAAGCATTGCAGCCTAAAAGTGAAAAGTGCATATTTGTTGGATATTCTGAAGATGTAAAAGGTTATAGACTTATTCAACCACATTCTCATGATATAATCATTAGAAGAGATGTTAAATTTGATGAAAATCTCTTGTCCTGCGAGCCTAACTCAGCGATTGTGCCATCTTTGGCCTGCGAGCCTGATTCGGCGTCTTCTTCTTCTTCCAACTTCCTTGACAGGTTTCCAACTCTAGTTTTTGATGATGACAGTGAGGATGAAAATCCACCTCCGCCTGCTCATGTTCCTCCAGTTGCACCAACACAAGTGCTTCCTCGATGGGTTCGTTCAACAGGTGAAGCAGCTGGTGATCTTGCCGGTGATCCTAGAGATCAACGTCGAACACGTTCTCAGTTTCAGCGAGCCTCTTCTCTTTTGGCTCAAGTTTCTGAGAATCATGATCCAGAAACTTTTGCAGAAGCTTCAGGGAATCCAAATTGGGATGCAGCCATGGATGAAGAATATCGTTCCTTAATGGCGAACGATACTTGGGATCTTATACCTCTTCCAAAAGGAAGAAAACTTGTCAGATGTAAATGGGTCTACAGAACTAAGTATGCATCAGATGGAAGTGTTGAAAGACTTAAGGCAAGGTTAGTTGCCAAAGGTTTTTCCCAAGTTGAAGGGATTGACTACAATGAAACCTTTGCTCCCGTCGCAAAAATGAACTCCATCCGCCTTGTTCTTTCCCTTGCAGCCTTACACAACTGGGAAGTCCATTAAATGGATGTCAAGTCATCCTTCTTACATGGTGATTTATAGAAGGAAATTTACATGGAACAACCCCCTGGCCATGTTCAGAATAACTCTAGCCTTGTCTGCCGCCTTAAGAAATCCTTATATGGCCTTAAGCAAGCTCCTAGAGCTTGGTATGCCAAAATGGATAACTTTCTCCTTGACACTGGTTTTTCTAGATGCCATTCTGACCCCAATGTCTATACCAAGAAAGTAGGAAACCATCTCATCATACTTGTTCTATATGTTGATGACCTTATTCTTACTGGTAGTGACCCTAAGCTTATAACCCATGTGAAATCCAGTCTTAAACAAAATTTTGAAATGTCAGACTTAGGACATTTGCATTATTTTCTTGGTCTCCAAGTCCTGCAAACCAAAGAAGGAATCTTTCTTTCTTAGTCTAAGTATGCTTGTGACCTTCGTCGCTTTCACATGGAAGATTGTACACCAGCCCCTTCTCCCTTCCAGTCTGGAGTCAAACTTTCTGCCACTTGTACTTCACCTGAAGTCGATGCCACCTTGTATCGTCAGCTTGTTGGTAGTCTCTTATACTTGACTCATTCCCGTCCTGACCTTTCCTTTGCCATTGGTCGTGTTGCCCGTTATATGCAGACACCTCATGAAATTCACTGGAAAGCAACTAAAAGAATACTTCGATATATTCGAGGTACAGTTCAGTTTGGGATTCATTACAGTACGGGGGGAAACCTTTGTTGGTTGGTTTCACTGATTCAGATTGGGCCGGCGATCCTAATGATCGAAAGTCTACTGCAGGTTATGTTTTCAATCTGGGATCTGGACCTATTACTTGGGCTTGTAAGAAACAACAAGCTCTTGCTCTTTCTTCAGCAGAGGCAGAATATCGAGCAGCAGTTAATGCCAGTCAGGAACCTTTATGGCTTCGACAAATCCTTTCATAGTTTGGATTCGAGCAGCAGCAGCCTACTCCACTTTGGTGCGACAATCAAAGTGCCATCAAGCTTGCCAAAGATCTAGTTCTACATCAACACAGCAAACACATTCAGCTACATATGCACTTCATCAGAAATCTTGTTCATGATCGTGTTCTTGAAGTGCTCTTTTGCCCTACAGATGATCAAGTTGCAGACATCTTCACCAAGTCTCTTACAGAAGCGAAGTTTTCTAAACTTCGATCTATGTTAGGAGTTCAGGAACTTGTCATTAAGGGGGGATAGGCTCTAATGCCTCCTTCCTTCTCCTAATAGTGTCACTTTTGTAAATCCTTCAATCCTATCCCAAGTTGTTCTTAAGGGGGGATGTTAGGATATTTAGACACTTAGGAGTTATTTAAGATCAACTTGTGTAATATATCCGTTAGGGATAGTTTGTTTCTTTAGTATGCATTAGTATGCATTTGTAAATACTTAATCCGACGGTCACGATATGTTCCCGACATAGAGTGATCCGACGGCTCAACTTCTCTTAGATCAAACCTAACCTTGATCCATGGCTTAGCACCCGATTGGTCCATGATCTCTATTTAAAGAGCATGGAGGGTCATTGTTTAGTTGATCGATTATGAGAAGCTCATTTGTAACTTTCTTTCTTTGCATAATAAATTGTCCCGTAGAAGCTATTTGGCCGGGGCCGTGGAGTGTTTCCCTCAAGAGGGTTTAAACCACGTCAAAACATCAGTGTGTTGATCTGTGATCTGTTTGTGTGAAGTGGTTGCTCTTGGTATTCGGTCCTTTGGTAGTACCCTATGTACCCGAACAAAAGCAAGGGAGGATGGATGCATCTCAAGCAAGGTTGTAAGTAAGTCTATTTTCTCCTTTGATATCATATGAAATGATTCAATTTTCCTTCCATTTATGAGTTTAAATTTTTTCCTCCAAGTTTAGTTTGGATTCACAATGGTTAAAGATCTTAGGAAATGTTAGATAATTGTTCATTCTGACGTTGAACTTCACCTAATTCATAGTAAGATAGTCAATTAAGTGTAGACGCATCCCTACCTTAAATGCTATTATCACCTTTTACGTGGAATTATCTTGTTCATAGCTATGGATCTTGATCAATAGTAAGGGTTGTTGTAGGTCCAAAAGGACCATCCATTATGACATGTAGATTTATAATCCACACCAATGGGAATCTGCTACATGTATTTCCTGTAGGGCCTCCCATAAAATTAACTTGCCATCTAATCGCCCATTGATTAAATCCCCACCATTGTTTTTAAATCCATTGAATAGTTAGGATCCTTATAGGTTGTAAAGATCCCCTCTCCTCGGTGTGCTACTTTATGACATGTACTAATGGGAGGCTACCATGTATCCAAGCCCCACAATCCTCACCTCTGTTAACATGACCTGCAAGGATAAACTATTACCATAAATTTGGATCCAATTTAATAGTCTAATGCTTTGCAGGTGCTAAAGACCTTCTTTCCCCACAATGCAAGTTTATAACCTGCATGAATGGGTGGATGCCACCTATCCAAACTTTTGCCTTTTCCACATAGTTAAAAAGCTTGTTGTTTCCCCGTATGTTAACTCGTTGTCATTGACATGGAAGGGTTCTTACATAGGTTATGCTTCCATTGGAATGAACAAAGGTACATCATAATTTGACATTTGAAATCCTTTTGTTCTGTTACCAAATAGCTTCAAAGGAATAATTATTTTATATGTGCAGAAACCCTTCAATTCCAAATAAACTAAATTCCAGATCAATTGAGAAGGATGTTTCCATTACCTTTACTTGAGTGTTGCACTTAGTGTCTTAGATTTTGTTTAGGAACATAGTTTTGATAAAATCACGTTGGAATTGGAAAATGCAGTTATGTTAAAATGAGTTTCATGGCTCAATATATCTAGTGTACGAGTTTAGATAAAATAATGTTGGAATTATAAAATGCAGCGGTGGTTGGAAAAGGTTTCATGGCTCAAGATATATAGTGTAGAAACACTAGATCTTAGAAGTGGATTGAATAAATCCCTCTTATATTGCTTATGTACAAATGACAAGGTCAAAAACTTTGAATTGTGTGTCAAAGTGCCTATTACTCAAGGATAGGTGGAACAAGATTGTGTATTGACATCAAAATCATATCTACATGGACAGATAATGCATAAGTGGTTTTTGTGGGTGGTTTTGCAAGAATGACTAAGTATTAAGGAGTATCTTACCAATAAATACATGGTGCCTTCAATATAATTAGTTTTTAAACATTATTAAAATAAATTGCAAACCTTTGAAACTATTTAGCATGGATGTAAAAGGTTATCATTAGTTGTCAAAGATCAATAAGTTGATAAACTTAATTTTTGTATACTTGCTATTTTTTTTCCCAAATTCAATGTGAATTTTACAAAAATGATATTACCACTTAATAGTAATATGGACCATATTAACATTTTGTCTTTAAAAACTTTGGTACATTATAAATAAGTGAAATTTGAAAAAACGGCTAAAAAACATACTTAACAAGAAAAGTTGATTTTTTTCATTGATCAAATTATTCCAAAAGTTCATCGGTGATCAAATTTAAAGGGTGGGTCTTAATTTCCATTTGAAGGGCATATATTCTTTGAGCCCTTCAAAGATGAAGGGTGATATAAATAATTCTACTCCAATTGACAAGTATAAATTAACTAAACCCTCCAAAAAAATGCAAAAAACAAATATTGTCCTTCCAAATTTTTACAATCTTAAGCAATTGAACACTCCATGCATGAAAGAATGATAACTTTTCAATAACACGTAAGAAATAAACAAATTTTTCTTTGAAAATAAAGTCCACAAAATTATTATTGTGTTACATAAATGAACACATTCCAACAAAAAAAAGAAAACATATGTTCTTCGATTAATTTGATATTTTTCAAAAGTATTTGAGCTTACATCATTGAAAATATCAATCTACTAGCACAATGGAAGAGGCTTTCTAGTTTTCATTTGTTTCCATACATCATAAATAGCATTCCAATCTACCTCATTTAGAGCATGAGGTGCACTAATGGAGATAAACATTAACATATCCAATGTCTCCAATGAAATCCTTGATCTATCATCATTTTTTATCCTATTTAATTTTGAGAAGCCTCTTTCAAATACTGATGAACTTGCTAGAATTACAAGGATAGCTTGCCATAATCTCATCAAACAAGGGAATCCTTCAAATCACTCAGGTTCATATCCACATAAAACCCATGCTCCAACCATATGTTTTCATGGTATGTTTTATAAATAATACAAATAAATTCACCCATTTCACCCAAACATTTAGCAGTATCCACAATAGGTGAATCCCAACACTAAACTTTCACATAAACATTGCAACCATCTTTTTGTTTGAGAGTCTCTATCATTTGTTTCTTAGTAATAATATTGAGGAGTGAAATACTTAGAATCCTTGAATAGAGGAATATCTGTGAACCTCCTATCGATAGATTTAATCACCTTCATCACAAAACATTTTCCTAAAAAAATGGAATCATCTAGTGTCCCTAGGCTTTGTATCTTTGTCAAAATTTCAAACCACAATGGATGTAAATGTACCATACCTAAGCCGTCTCCAAATTCAAGGGTTCCTCCTTGTGCTCTAACTAAAAAAGAGGACATGTGCATTGCACCTGCCCCAAATATGCCTCCCAAAAACTATTTATGAAGCATGTTAATAGTAACATCTAAAGTAGTGCTAATAGAGATCATATAAACATGATCTTCTTGTAACTTCGGATTCAACTTATTTAACTCAATGAGCACATTTGCAAGCAAATTGATGCAAAATTGCACTTGAAATATTAGTGCCAACTCATACATATTTCTCTCCCCTAACTCCCAATCTTTGTTGGTGTAAGACTCAGACCCTAGGTTCTAAACGCTTAACCAACAATACCCCGATGAGAATTGGCATATTCAATACCTAGAGGGTAAGGTCTCACCCAAGACTTTCACAAGGATTATTGAGACTAAAATAAGGCTAAGGTTGAATAAGCATTGGACAACAATACATTCACCATAACCTACAGTCATTTAATACAACATCATAACAAGAACTGAGTCCTGCACAAAATAACATAAACATATTTACACCATAATACGCATCCACTCATTCATCATAATAGACACTAATCATCCGGTAATATTCTCATTCATTCATTCACATTGTATTCTCAATCATAGATCACATACATGAACAAACCCAAAATAGTAGCATATTTTCAGCCTTTATACAAAATATGAGACAATTATCAGTTTCTCAATTGTCTTTTAACTAATCTTAACAACTTATACCTTACTTGACTTAACTTATCCTTAACATATCATTCTACTACGCAAGTCACTATACAAAATACTATGCATGTTTACATACTATACTGCGCAAGTTGATACAAAATATAACGCACCAACTTATAAACTATATTGCGCGACCAATTACAAATTGTATTACAAAACTTATAACCTTATAACAATCGCAACACCAACAATCATTTAACAAAGCAGGCATGAGTTTGACAAGTCTTTCCTCTAGGGAGGCACCTCATTTGATGTATTTGCAAAACCTCTAACTTAGTGATTTAAAATGATTCCATTAGCTCTTTCAGTTCTCCATGTCTCTTAGTAGATTTTCCAAGCCATGAATAAACTTTGTTTACAAATTTATCAATATACTACAACTCTGGAAAATGAGATGAAGCATCATTTGTTGTTAATGCTTCTCTATGAGCTATGCAATGGATATCAAAAAAATGAGGAGCATCTCGGCGTATATTAGAAGATAAAGCTTCACGATTACCCCTCATGGTAGATGCCCATTAGAGCCAAATATAACTAACTTTATCAAAGATAGATCCATCTCCGTTAGAAGAGATATCATTGCATCATACATAGATTGAGTTGTTCCATTTTTTATTTGAAGCAAGCGTATGAATTTTGTTACACATTGACCTCTTCCTTCATATGTCAAATATGTGATATAAATAATCAAATGGTGCTCCATTGTTCGATCAATGCTTTCATCAACTAAAATTTAGTAAAATGGGCTATGAAAAATCTCATCTTTTAACTTTTTTCGGTATACCTCCTTAGCAACTTGAAGAAACTCTTTTCCAGATGTAATATTTGTGTATGCATAGTATTCATATGTTAAAGGCATGTGTGGAGTGCACTTATACCGATTCAAGTCACAATTTGACTTTTACATTTCCAAGGGTAAATCATATACATCAACAAAATACATGTTTTCAATCGTTGATATCATTCTCTCATTCTCAACATTTATCATTAGTTCTACATGTTTAGTAATTTGAAGATTACTTCGTTTAGTTTCTCCTTCCAAAATTTGCAAAGAAAATTTATGAGCTTCTAATTCTACATGGCAATTTAGGCCATTAAGTTGAAGAGTGCTACTTCCCTCTTTAACAAATGGAGTGTCTCTCTTAAATTTAACACACCAAGAACATTTAATCCTTTCATTACAATTTCCCCACGGCGGGTGCAATCATTCCCTATTTAGGCAAATTGATGGGGTGTCTTAATCAAGGCTTAAGGGAGGTCGTCCCATGCAGGGCGACACCCATCCGATCTCATATTATTAAGTGCTATGGCTCCTACCTAGGCATCATTCCTCATTTACGAGCTCAATACCATTACACTAAGATACATAGATCTCTTGTATGTGATCTCGTCCTCTCTTGTGTGCATGATTTTATGGCTTCTCATGGCAGTACTGACTACACTCGCTCAATTGATTTCATCTCTCGATGGCTGGTACTTGGGAAAAGATAGCGCTGACTTCTTCGGTGGACTGGGGCAAGCGAGCTCTTCATTATTTCTGCATTTGGGCCTTCTTCCCACTAGGCCTAACGTTTGAATTACCTCCCCCACATATAGCATCACATTTTGTTTTGGTTACTCGAAAATCCCACAATGGTGCAAAATAAAACCACCCACGGAAAATGGCCAATGTCCCTCGAAGGACTCACATGTCGAGGGCCATTAGGGACATGGAGAATGTCAGAATATTTTTCAAGAAAAATGTTAAAAGGCAGGCTTGGGAATGCTTGGAAGGCTTGGAAAGAAGGGTGAGCATGGGAAAACCCTGTCCATACGTAAGGAAGCTTAAGGAGGAACTTGGTGGTATGGTGGAGGATCAAGGTTCCACTAGAACCCATGAGACTCATTATACCTACATTATGGGAATGCTCTAGAGCATGAAGGCGCTTGTTAGCCTAGCCATGGAGGATTGCATAGTGGGCATCATGCTTGAGATCCGGAGGGAGGTTACATTGGTGGCTAGGTTTGGCTGCTTAGAAGGTGACATGAGAGGGCTAACACAAAATCATGTCACAACATATGAAAATATCAATGCCAAGTTTGACACCATGGCAATGGATATCAAATGAATGGCTTCTTCCAAAGACACCTTGGCACACTCTTCACCTGAGCACAAGGTTCGTGGAGGTGACCCACAGGCGGACTCCCAGGTGACTCACATTCCTATTAAGCAAGAAATTCCAGGTTTTGGTTATCCTATCTTTCATATTTTTAATGATGAATAGAGAGCTGATTCATACCATGGATTTACAGTCAAATTTAACTTTTGGTTGGAATCCTACATATTGGTTTTATTTTTACCCTCTTTTTGCAATTGCTGGTCATAACTCTCGGCCTGTGGGGGACATTTTTATAAAATATTTTCAAATTGATAGCTTATGGGCTTCTGGAGGTCCACCACAGGCTATGTCAATTTAGGGACATACTCTAAGCCTATGATATTTGGACTATCTATGATATACATTATCCTTGTACAATTTTCTCCTTTTTCTCAATTTAATATAGATTTGAACCTTACAAAAAAAATCCCTTTCATTACCATTGCTATCTTTAACAACATAAGCCCATGGAAATCTTGGCTTCCATTTAGATTTGAATGTCCTTTTGCGCTTCTTTGATAGTTGGTTCCCTTCAACAAACTCTACACTATTTGATTCATCATCTTCAGGTGGATGAGCATCAACTTCATTTTTGAATTAACATGCTTGATTAGAATGTTGTTAGATACTAAACGCATCAACAATTGGTAATTACCTGTTATCTTTTTTAGGATAATCAATGGAAGATATTTTTTAAAATTTAAACCTATTTCATCAATTCAAAAAATATAATAAGTAAATATATAAATAAAAATAAATAACATATTTAATCTTTTAAAATGAATAAAAATATATAAATAAAGGATAAAATAGAATTATTTAAGAAACGTGACCTATCCACTAAACATCAATTCCACATTATTTGAAAATTTAAAAACACAAAGATTTTCTAAAGCATAGTCTGCATTATTTGAGAGCATGGTCCAACCATTTTTTAATAATAATAATTAAGAAATAGAACAACTTGGAAACTTTATAGTCGATTGTTTTCAATGAATTGGATAATTTGTTTGCTTAGTTTATGCAACGAGGCAAAATAGAAAAAGGCTAAGAATGTACAACCACTCACATATAATAATAAAAAAATGAAAGGGATTTAAGAGTGGTAGACTCGTAGGTCCTCCAACAATCTTTGGAGGGCAAGGAATAGTTTCTTTATCAAGAGAAAAGTGATTCAAAAAGAGTTTATTTGTTGAAAGCCAAATCAAAGGTTTTTATTTTTATTTTGGGGATATTGCTTTTTATACCATTTCTAACCTAATCAACTTACACGAAATATGAAATATTGATGATGTTATGTGTGTATTCATATTTAGATTTGCCATATAACTATGCAGATCTTAATTTTAATTCTCTTTCAACAACAAATCACTACAACACATGGGTTGAATAATTGCATCGAGTGAAATGAGGTGCTCTACAGTCCAGTATAGGGGAGATGTTGTAACATTACACGTTTGTCCTTATTATCGGTTAAAAAGTAAAAAGGTTTTTTTTTAATTAAAAAAAATCATGTCGGCTCATAAAATAAAAAAATTATGGAAAGTATTTTAAAAAATCCATGTCGGCTCATAAAATAAAATATCATTAAAAATAATTAAAAAATAGATGTTCGTTTATAAAATAAAAACTTAAAACTTAAACCCAGATCTATCAATTAAGAGAGATTAAATTTCTTGAGTTTAAATTTAAAAAAATAAATACACCTCAAGAAATTGGATCCCTCTCGGTGCTTGATAGATACGGGTTTAAGATGGATCTATGCTGATTTATGTGTAATGCGGATATTTTAAATTTTAAAATCAATTACAAGCACACAGCCTAGTGGGAGCACATTCAAGATAATAAGTGTAGCTTTCCTACTCCAACAAAATACTAATAAACTACTTAGATTGTGCATAGTGCAGATGGGCAAATACATATAAAAAGAAGCCAAGTCACTTAGCACAAGCATAATAAACCTAAAACCAAAGAATACATATAAAACTAGGGCAAAAACTTAAAAATTCACTGCCAATATTTACAAAATCCACACTTATATCATCAATGCATCACTTTGATGCAAACTACTACACTGTATTTTTCAAGCAATTTAAAAATTAACAAAAGAATAAGATTTGAATTCATTGATAAATAATAAAGCCAAGTCAAGATAGCAATAAAGTTTCTTTTCTTTTGTAACACAAGAAATTATGGCATAAACTTTAAAAAAAATTAAAAATGTGCTAGTGTTCAAAGTGGTGCCTGTGAAATTCAAACCAAAGAGAGTGCAGCCATCCAAGCTTGAGAGATGTAAGAGTGATGGGAATTGGATGCCTACGGAATACATATCACCCAAAAAATAGTAAAATAATTTAAAACATACCTAGTAGGCTAGCAATGTAGCATCACCGATTCACCAAGGCATCAAATTTGTTGTTGAATGCTTGTCAGTTGTCACAACAAACTACAACAAACTACATGTATGTAGATGGGGTGGAGCCTGGAAGGTCAGGGCAATGACATCAATCATGAACACATGTCATGCTAGTCAACTGGAGCCTTGCAACTCGTTGTGTGTATGAATCTCCGCAATCTTCCATGTAAATAGAACTAGAACACCAAAATAAATTTGCAAAATTGGTAACAACGGGATTGGATAGAAATTTATAACCCTGAGCAATTAAAATCTTCAGGCTCTAGGATTGAAATACTCAAGGATTTTATAAAATTTATTGTATGTTTTGTACCAATCCACAATTAGATGAATCGACACTAGCAGGAAATTTAGTATTTAACCTGAAAACCATAATGTGCTAACTGCTACCTACAATTACAGCTTTACCTGAGGTTTCCAGTTTGTAAAGCAATAAGTTAAACGTGTGGTAAACAACTTCTAATTTTGTTTTGAATTTGGTAGAATTTATAGACACGTTAGTGCGTCACACATAATTTATAAAGGAGGGTAAAATCTGTATATAAATTTTACATATATTTTTTTATTATTTCATTTAATTTATAGTTACATTCAATGTATTAATCTAATGAAATTTTATTCTTTAATGGTGATATTCATTGCTTAGAAATTGATTACTTTTCACATTTTGTGTGAATGACAACAACCAGATGAAGCCAACCGTCCATTCAATGTCGTGCATTGTGCGAATAACAACAACTAGATGAAGCAAACTGTCCATTCAATGTTGAGCCTTGAGATCAATGGATGTCATGATTTTTTCAGTTGCTATCGTTTAGGCAATTCTTAATTTTGTCTTTAGTTGATGTTCATATATTGTCTATTTAGATCGTTGGCTATTCTCAAGATCATAAACTTTCCAATTTGTAAATCAACAAGGTAAACATATGGTAACCTACTTTTAATTTTGTATTGAACTTGGTAGAATTTACAGACACCGAACATGGCAGTGCGTCATAGACTCACACGGTTATAGTTTGACCTCGAAACTATGTGTTTTTCCCGCTCAAAAATTAGTTCCACATTAAAACTTTGTTTTTTAATGCTTAATTTCTTAAATAGTTGAATCTCTTAACACCAAACACAAATTAAAATTGTTCCACATTCAACATTAGATAAGTTTTGGTTCAGGTTGTAAATAAAAAAGTCAAAGTATATGAGTTACAACTGTTAAAAATTGCGACTAATTCATGGGATAAAAAGTTCCCAGTGACCCCATTAGTGCCGGTTGGCAGTGGTTATTGCGAAGGTTCATAGGTATTCTATCATAATGTGCATGGAATTCATGATATTTCAAAATTTCAATATTTTGGATAGTGAGTGTAATCTTTGAAGGTCAATCGATGTCCTGGTTCTTGTAGGCTACATCACATGTTTTTTATTCGTGTCATAGGATCTTAATGGTGTCAGATTATGTAATTAGTTTAGCAAATCATAACTTTTATTTAAAATTCAATTCACAATTATGTGTCCATATATCCTAGGAAACTTTATAGCTTATGTATTTAAACATCCTATGAAACTATATTGATCAATAATTTAAAATGTTACCCTTCAATCAAAATGTCTGATTTTTTAAATGATCTGTATTGTTGATTCATTCTTGCACGATGACTCGATTGCATGCTATCCAAACTTTGTCTCGTCGTGCTAGATTTTCTGCGGCTCCTCAGATGTTGATGTTTCAAGTAGCATGTGACTTCCTCTTCCTCACTGCTGCCCAGTTATCACTGCATCTGCCGCAATTTATCTTTTGCAACCAACCAATGCATTTAAACATTGGAATTGTTGTAGTACCAACCTCTGTTTTGACATTGAGGTCTAAAGAAGCTTGAAGGCTTTGAGCATCACCATCAACGACATTGGAGCCTTCAAGATCAGTAGCAGCACTAGGAGAGCCATAAGTAGTGGTGGCTACAACTTTCTGTATAGACCTTAGAGACATCAACAGAGGTTGGCAGCTCTGGTGAATAACGATGGGAGATTCAAGGTAGTATAAGAGCCCTTGAGATAGAGGAGAGTCACATCGTAGGATCCGGGAGCGGCCTTTGTAGTGGAATATGAGCTCAACCATATCCTTGTCTTATGATGGTGATGAGGTGTGCTTATTTCAGACACCCATGATCCCCAGCTCCTCATACGAGTGCGTCTGTACTGCTCGAAAGAAAGTGGTTTTACTCTAATTCTTGGCTATGAATCTTCAATCCCTTAATAGTGAGCATGGGTGTCATTCTATTTTTATTGTAATCCTATAGAGAGCTCAAATATGGTGCTTTAAAGTTCATTTGATTGTGAAGTGGATTATTATCAAAGCTCATTTTATAGTTTTTGAATATCCGTGACTGGTACTGGTTTTGGTTACAAGTGGTCGGGCGTTTGACACGTGTTTTTGGGCTTGAGATCATTTGGGTATTGGGGAGCAGTCATGGAAAGGGAAGACAACAATGAAAAGAGGCTAGATACAAAATGACGACTAATTTTTTCGAGAATATGGTACTCAAATGGTCCTTAGATGATATAATGAATGGACATCTCTTAAAGGACAAGGTAAAAGCAGTTGTGTTTAATATTTCAGAAACTATTGCGACTGTTCAATATAATTAGCAGCGATTACTTGAATTTTTGGGCATTTCATATTTTAATCTCAAGGACCACCTAGCAATTTTTATTAATTTATATTATATTTTTTTTTTTTGGTTTTCACCCACCAACTTAATGGTCTTTCCCCACCAGGTGTGCATGGCCAGTATTCTATGCTTTGTTCGATGTATTTTCGTGTGTGATTCTACATTTGTGAATTTAATATTGTCAATCCAAAGAAATACAACAAATGCCATGCATTTCATTATTGGGTTGCTACTACACCCGCTTTCTTAGCCTGAGTGTTTTTCATAAAGTTGTTGTATTACACCTGTTTTGTTTTTCAACTGAAACGGTTATTTTATTAAAATTGGAGCTCGGTTGGGGCTAGCCCAAAGCAACCATCATTACAATATATCAGTATCCAGCTAATCCAATAATCTTTTCCTTTCATTACAAAATTGAAAATCAAGGGATAGGGATCCAAGAAGAATCTTCATTATTTATTCTGAAAGCTCCTAAGGGCAATAGATAGCCCAAGTTAGCTTTGATGTCCGCTTCCTTATTCAACCCACACAGGATGTGGAAAAAGAGGGAGGAGGAGAATTCAAGCAACAGAAACCGCAGCCTTTGCAAAGTGTTATTGAGAGAAGGATTGCTGAATTGTTCATTCGTATTAAGAATTTTTATCAGGATTTCAGAATCTCCAAAAATTTGTATTTATTTGTAGCCATTATCACGAGCTATCTGCCCAGCTTTTAGGAACCCGAGTATTTCAGCCTGATTATTGGTCCTCTGCCCTAATCCCCAGCTGAAGCTGTCTTTTCTAGTTCCTTCCGGAGAATATATTACTCTGCCTGCTCCGGCAGTCCCGGGATTTCCTTTAGATGCGCCATCAAAAAAATGGAAGCTTTACCCTCCTTCCTCCACCATTCCTGAAAAGATGCATCATAATTGCGAAGTTTCCAGCTAGGTATGTCGAGGAGTCTAGTCATGGCCGTATTTCTATCTCTGAAGGTATAAGTACCCAGACACTTCTTTTCCTCAGGAAGAAGAATGTTGTCTTTCTTAATGGACTGCTGAGACACGATTTCAAGGAGCAGGGATTTGGCTTTGGTAGCTACCTTCGAAGGGAGACAAAGAGAGTTGTTGAAGATCCGATCATTCCTAGCCAACCAAAGATTCCAGCAAACGAACTTAGGAATAGCTTGCCAAATTCAAAGCCATAGATAATTGCTGGGGATCACTAGAGGGTATCGTTCCTTCCAACAAGAGTAAAGAGAATCCAGGGAGACTTGAGACAGCGCTGCAACATTAAGTCCCTGTAGGCAAAGGTACCAGACGTCATGGGCAAATGGGTAGTCCACGAACAGATGATCAAGAGTTTCAATAGCGTTGCAGCATAGAGCACAACAATGAGGACCAAGAATGCCTTTTTTTATCAAGTTTTCACCAGTCAAAACTTTCTTATGCATTAAGGTCCAAAAAAAAAAAAATATATATATATATATATATAATAATTATTGAGAGGATCCTAGACCTGCTTCCAGAAGGATGGAGAATGAGGGGACGTGGAGTGTGCTTGTAAAGATAAAAATACCTATGCAACAGTGTAAAACCCATTGTTTCCCCAGCCCCATGTATCTTTTACCTGCTGGTGCACTGGAGCAATAGCCGACAAAGCTGCTAAGAGGGAGCTCTGTTGTGTTTGCAAATGCTCTGGAACTCGAGGGAGTGACCATGTCGTCCAGTTTCCTGTGGCATCCCAAGAGGAAATATCATCAAGCGTATGGATCTCTTTCTGTATCAGCCAGGGTCGAATATCTTTAATTTCTGTAGAATTAATAATAGGGGCATGGCCCATGATACTATTGTGCCACAACATTGTTCTACTACCATTCCTAGGTATACGGTACAAATGCTTTTGAAAGAAATCTAAACCCCTGCGGCATAGGTTCCATATCAACGACCCTTTTGGAGTGTTATTTGCCTAGAGATTTCTTAGAGACAAACCATTGAGATATTTTTTCTTTAGAATTTGACTAACAAGATGCTTTCTGTTAGAGTACAGTTTCCACAAGATTTTGCCATCTAGTGCAAGATTGGCCAGCCCAGGGTCATGGATTTGTAATCCACCTTCATCCAGAGGACATTTAATAGTATCCCAATTTACTAAATGGTATCTCTTTTGATTGCCTTTTCCACCTTGCCATAAAAAATCTCTTAACAGCTTTGAAACCTGCTCCATGATAGATATTGGGGCCAAAAGGAAAGAGGCCTGATAGATGGGTAAGGAAGACAGAACTGATTTGACGAGGATGAATTTCCTGGCAGTAGTAAGCCACTGACCACCCCAGGAAGCTATTTTGGACTTGATTTTGCTCAGAACTTCCAGCCACAACGAAGATTTATTAACTCCCAGAGTTAAGGGGAGGCCGAGATATTTGATCTTTTCCCAAGTGGCATGTCCCGAGAAGCCCATGAAATGAGCAATTCTCTGAATAGTTTGATGGGCTGCATTCCACCCATATACATCACTTTTCCTTCTATTGATGAGAGCTCCTGAGATAGAACAATAATTTTGAAGAATATCTTTGAATGCCTTAGCAATCTTTAGGGAGGCTCCCCCCAGCAAGAGAGAGTCATCAGCAAATAAAGCATGGTTAATAGGCGCAAGACCTTTCAACAACCTTATACCAAGAACAGTCCCACCTTTCTGAGTTGCAAACAACTTTCTGCTTAAAGAATCCGCCATTATAATATACAGAAAGGGGGAGAGAGGGCAACCTTGTCGTAGTCCCCTCGAGGCTTGAAAATAATTTGCAGGTCTTCCATTCACAAGGGGAGCTATCCAAGGCTTGCCCGTGCAAGATCTAATTAAATTGACAAATTCTGGACTGAAGCCAAAGGAGAGAATAACTCTATAGAGGAAGGAGAGATTAACCCTGTCGAAGGCATTAGCCATGTCAAGCTTTATGAGCATCCCTTGCTCCTTCCAGTGATGACTATAATGCATGGCTTCTTGCACCTGGATGACATTATCCAAGATATGTCTCCCTTTGACAAATCCACCTTGGGAGGAGGAGATGAGGTTCCCAAGCAATGATTTAATTCTATTAGCCATGAGCTTGGAGAGAATTTTATACGAAACATTGCACAGGGATATAGGTCGGAATCTGTCGAAGGTGCTCGGATTTGCCTCTTTTGGAATTAAGGCCAAGAAGGTGGAGTTGATGCTGCCTCCAACTTTAGCTCTCTGTTGGAAAGCTTTGACCATTCTTAGAAGGTCAGCTTTTATGGTTTCCCAACAAGTTCTGTAAAATTGGATTGAAAATCCGTCAGGCCCAGGGGCAATGTCCGACTCCATAGACCAAATTACATTGCAGATTTCAGCTTCAGTGATGATCTTCATGAGTGTAGTATTATCTTCCACACTCACTAAAGAGGGGATATCGGAGAGAAAATCAGAGGTGATCTCCTCGCAGTCAACACCATCTTCATTATAGAGATTTTGAAAGTAAGCTGCAGCTGCCACTTTAATCTGATCAAAGCCTTTGTAGACCGTCCCATTTGTAGAGATGATTTCAGAAAGGTGATTTTGAGAGAGTCAGGCTCTGAACTACCGATGAAAGAAAGAAGTGTTTCGATCTCCAGCTTTAAGCCACAGGCTGCGGGACTTTAACCTCCAGTACTCTTCTTCATAGAGGAAGGAGTGAAAAGTTTTGATCTAGGCAGCGTGTTCCTTTTCTAAATCTATTGTGTTTGATAATTTTATTTTCCATTTCAACCTGCACCTCTGCTAACTGATGAACAGCCTGAATGTGAATGCTGGTGGGATTGTTGTTTGGAGTTTTGATCCAAGCTTTTAGGGCAAGCTTTGTAGCCTTAATTTTCTACTCCCAAACAAAGCTGGGGGATCCGGAAATTGAAATAGACCAAGCTTTTTTCCCAACTTTTATGAAGCCTTCTTTTTCAGGCCAAAGAGGGCTATATCAAAAAGGAATAGGGCCCAAATTTTCTTCTTCTTCCAAGATTAAGAGGATGGGTTTATGATCGGAGGTAAGCTTGGGAAGCATTTTGGAGGAGATAAGCCTCTTTTCTAGCAGGAGAGAGCTCTGTACAAGGAATCTATCCAAGCGGGCAGAGATGTGGTCTACACCTATTCTATTGTTAGTCCAGGTGTACAGTCCTTTCAGAGGTTTAAAATCAAGTAGATCCCACTGTTGAATAAGCTCCTCCACTACATGAAGCATTTGGTCTCTTCCACGATTACCTCCTCTCTTTTCCTTCGGGTTAAGGACAATGTTCGTGAGAGAAGAGGTTTCAAGAAAGTCTGAAAGAGAATGCTAGCACTCTTTCTTTTCAGAGGAGAGGACAGGGACATAAAGATTGAAAAGAGAGAAGTTTAACTTACTTGAGGAATGACGAAGTTTAGTGAAAATCCAGTGTTGAGTCTCAAAATAACTTTCAAGATGAAACTAATCCTCCGACCACAGGGTGGAAAGACCGCTAGAGGAGCCTCGAGCACTTATGGCTTTTCCATCATTCTTTTTCCATTTTGATTTGCTGATGTCAAGAAGGGTATCCCCTTTGATTTTAGTCTCTTGGAGCATGAGGATCTCGGGAGATTCAACTTTCAAAAGGTCTTTAACTGCTTCGTCTTTCTTGAGATTCCCTAGACTTCTGCAATTCCAAGAGACTAGACGCATTATTTACCAGGATTGGAGAGGGTAGAACCGCCCTTGGGATTCCTGTTTCTGGTGTTTCTCCCAATGGACATTTCGATAGTGGGTTGGTGTCCTTGCATTTTTTGTGTCTCCGCTTCCTCTTCACGAACTGCCTTATGAGATTTCCTCCCTGCTTTTGTCGATGGTCTATCGAAAGACTCATCCTCTGAGGACCCAGAGATTTCAGGTTGCTTTTTTCTTATCATTTCAACATAGGAAGGGGGAGGGGGGGTAACCAAAAGAGCACCGGAAGCCTCTTCACTTTCCTTCTCCACTGGTTGAGGAGCACTCAGCTGCTCGCTCCCCACAGATGAAGGCTCTGAATTTTTTGGGACTGTGTTAAGAGCTTCAAAATAATTTTTAGCAGCTGCTGCCAATGAGGGATCAGAGCTCCCTTCTCCCTGTGTCGACCTTGAATTGTGGGCAGTGATCCCCTATTCCATTCCTTTGCCTTTGATTCTGCTATTTTGTTTAGGCAAGGCTGCTTTCTGTACCTGTGTCTATTGCTCTCTGTTGGAGTTCTCAACATCTTCCTCCACCTTCTATTTGCAATTCCTTGCAAAGTGACCATATCCGTGGCAGTGACGACACTTAAATGGGAGCTGCTCGTAATCCAATTCTTCGATATGAGCCCAATCTGCCACCGTAAGCTTAATGGCTTCCGGTAGCCCCACTTCCAAGTCCACTTCAACGCATATTCTGTCGCAGGAGTATTGGTCCTTTTTCTCAGCACAGTCAATATATTTCTCGAGAGTGTTTCCAATAGACTCAAGGGACTTCGGATTCCAGCAATGCAGAGGTAAATGGGGAAGGCGGACCCATACTGGGACAGCCGATGGCACATCTTGTGTCAGGTCAAAATTCGGTGTCCAGTTGTTTAAATAAAGTCCCTGGGGGCCCATGAAATAAGGACAATTTCTGAAAATGAGGCTTCGGCCTTCTACATTATCAAAGACAAAAACAAAAAACCCCTTATCGACGAGATAACTTCGGATGTCTGCAATGACAAGAGGACGCCAGTTCCTCTGTATCCAAGAATCCACGGCTTTGGGGGAAGGCCAAAGGCTAGTGAATTTCCCAATGAACCCTCGTTTTGCAAGATTCAGGGCGGCCCGACAGGATTCTTCGGTAGGGAGGGCAACCGTGGGGATATTGGCGAGCTTCTTGATAAATTTTTGCTGAGCTTCAGTCGCTGGCCGTTTGGAACCGGCTGCAACTAGTTTCCTGAATGCAAGAATCTCCGGTGGGGGGGAGGGAGGGGCCTCAAGGCCCCCTCCAAGGCCCATAAAAGCAGGATCAGGAAAGGGGCAGATCGAGGCTCGTGGATGGTGCAGGATGCGAGTCTGGGGGATAGGCAAACGCTGCAGGTCCTGTGCGCAGGGAGGCACCAGATCCTCGGTCGGCCACACCAAAAATATCATATTACACCTGTTTTTTCACTCTATAAGCCCATCAACAAATACTGTGTTGATGTCCAAGCCTTGAGGTGAATTTAATATCGTTAATCCATAGAAATACAACAAAAGTCATGCATTTCATTATTGGGTTGGCTACTACACATGCTTTTTTGGTTGGAGTGTTTTCCAAAAGGTTGTTGTATTACACATGTTTTTTCACTCTATAAGCCCATCAACAAATATTGTGTTGATGTCCAAGCCTTGCGAAGCACCATTTCTATGGTTTTTCAAGAATAGACATTGAGGTGTCGACTGTGTCCCCTCTAAACCCAAAACTATCCCAAAGTAAGGGTAAAAGTACCAAGTAAGGGTAAAAGTTACTATGTATAATAAAATTAAATGTTAAATTAGTAGGTTCTCCACAATTGGTGCTTACATGAGAAATGTTGCAGAAACTAATTCATGTAATTTGCAAAACTCAATATATCTAAATATTGCTATTATTTCAAGAACACAACGAAGTGATACAATTAGGAATCCTTATCTTATCGAGAGGTCTTTCCTCCATTTCTTGATATGTTAGGATGTTGTACAACCCTTATTATACTTTGGAGTCGTGTTCATGGAGCTAACATTTTGTATTTTTGGGTTATTTTGAGTGTCTGGCAACGTAATGCCATCATTCTGCAGTTCAAAAGGATTTATAATTCTTAGAAGAACGTCCTCATGATGCTGCATGTATTACATTTCCTTTATATTGGTTATTCTAATTAGTAATATTTTATGCTTACATGCAATTATTGGTATTGTAGGTAGAGTAAAGTGTACAAAGGAGTTTCATAAGTTTCTATGCCATTGGAAATAATAGATTTCTAGACTAGGAGTTGTGCATAGAGACTTAATTCATCATATGGCATTTTTAGCGATAATCTTTACTTAGGTTTTAAATATTTTTTTTCATGCCGTTATGTATGCTAACTTTACTGCATTATCATATGTAATTTTTTGTATTTCTAATCATGTCTTGCATGCTTTAATTATGTCTTTCCTTTTTCAAGCAATTGTACATTTTTTAGAAAATACTAGCATGCTACATACTTGGAGTGTGTGTTCTTTTGAAAAATTCATTGTGTGGATCTTATTCGTTTTATGAAATTACTCTACCATGGCATTAGGGTAGGCTTTACTACCTCATGAATTTGTTAACATGTGCGCATGCTTGTGCTATAAGAACATGTTGTTAAAGAAGGATTATTATTGTGCATGTTGTTTTTATGTGTTTGTGTTTGTTTTGAGCCTTAGCTTGGCCTTCATGGCCTTAATGAATATAAAAATCTATTCCCAGATGAAGAACAATGTAGATGAATGTTTTATGTGCAAGCTCGGACAAGAGAGTGAGAGACAGACAACTATGGGGTTGTAGGACAGTCAGATTATATGCCTGAAAATCCGACTTGACACTGACTTCGTATCTAATTACCCAACCACTTTAATTATTGAAATGCTTTTTTAAATGGAAGCTTAAGTTGGTTGGAAGCCTTTCAATAAAATGTTTACTCTTGTTTTGCTCTTCCCATATTCGCCATGGATTCTATACGACCAAAAGAATAATATAATTTAGTAAGCCAATGGAATGCATTTATGGAAGATTTCCTCTTCCCATATTTGACATGGATTCACGATGACCAAAAAATACATGATTTATTAATCCAATCGATCACGTTCTCAGTTGAATGTTGCGTTTCCTACGTTTATGTTTAAATTCGATATGTAGTAGATACTAGATTATTGGCTACTACTTTTTTAGTAGAAGGATATGGATATCATAGATACCTTGGGAAACATGTGTACCTACCGCATTTGTTCAACCTCCATCTCAAAGTGGCATTACTAATATGATCTATAATTATGATAAGTGCCATGGAACATTGATCTCGTAGTAAAGGTGAAGCGATCAAATTGGTCGGACTTATATCCATTCAAACTGGAACTATATGTGTGAATGAAGGGAAGGGATGTAAAATAATTCAAAATTATCTATAATTGAATGATACTACCATGAAGGGATGGAAAACAATTCACAATTATCTGAAATTGAATGATACTACCATAATGGTGTAGTCATATTCATTTTTAGTTCTTAACATTCATGGAAGGAGTTGTTCATTTTTATTTATTCACATTTATGGAAGGAATTCACAATAATTATACATTAAATTTTTTAATTATATATAACCAATTTTAATGATATAATATTTATGATACTAAATAAATATAATCTTATAATGACGGCTTTTTAAACAATCTGAGAAATTGAATATCAAGGCAACTCCTTTAATTGGAGTGTTAGAAAATCAATTATTTGAAAACTATTTTCCAAATCCTTTTAAACAATTATCTGATATCCTTTTTGCAAATTTCAATCAATTTCGTTTACCAACATATTAAAATAAACAAAGTCATTCCATATTCATATGAATAAGAAGAAAAATGTCACAATCACTTACATACTTTCATTTGATTAAAAATATCATAACACTTACATTACAAGTAATACTTTAATGAAATGACTACATTTATTATTGAATGGATAAGTTCTTTATAACTCTTGTACTTCTTAATATAGCTTCACTAATCTCTATCAGTGTTTCAATTCCATTTGGACTCTTTAGAGTTTGCACAATGTCAGAGAGTCCAATAATGCCAAACCACAAGACTATTTCCACATGCACAATGCCAACACTGTTATCGTCAATAATGTGAATAATTTAATGTTTTGATAATATTGTATCAAATTTCAAGTTTTCGCTTTTATTTTGTGGTTATTTTTCCAGTAGTTTATTTTTCCTCCGCCTTCTTCATTTGCCATCTTCTCCTTCAATACGACGTTATTTTATTGCACCCCAAGGTGCAATTGCTAGTTTCGCTCAAGATGCACATTCTACAACTCAGTAGGAGGAGATGTGTAACTTCTTTCGTGCTCATCGTAAAGATGACACATGTCCTTTTTAAAAAATAATAAAATATTATAAAAAATAACATGTCAGCTATTTAAAACATTTACACTTGTATATATATAAAAACTACACAAATTAGATAAATTAAAATGCTTCGTCAACATTTTTTCTTTAAAAAGGGGTTTACACTTCGAGATTTGCTCCCTCTAAACGCTTGATAGATCCCTTTCTAGAGGCTTGATAGATCCCTTTAAGATAGATCTATGCTAATTTTATTTTGCAAGGGAAATAATTTGACGACATTCCTGAAAAGCTAAAAGCTAAATTTGACCCTTGGTTCCGAGCCATGAGCCACTGTGATTAATTTTGTCATCATTATTGGATTATTGTTATTAATTTTGTCATAATTATTGGATTATTGGATGCGGAAGTTGAACCCACGCCGCATAAAGGCGTTCACGATGAAAACGAGAGTAACAGTGTGAAACCTTCATAGTTCCGAGAAACCCGGATCGATCTCTGTACCTTTTATAATTTCCTTCCCAAGTTCCCGATACATAAAATCTTTTCACCAACAATCAAAGGTCTAGCGTTCGATTTCAATTCGTTTGCTATATTGAGGACATGGAGCCGACTTCTGAAACAGGTATTTTTCGGGAAAAATAAGAACTTGAACCTTTAGTCTGATTTTACTGAATTTTCATGACCATAATATTCTATTTTTTGCGATTTTCGTTTAAATAAGCACACTTACAGCTCGGATTCCATAGCCGGTCGTGTTTACGGTTTTTTTTACACGGTTGGAAGGTGAATTAACTGGAACCGAATAATATGTCTCCCCTTGATTATTTGCAGTGGATGATGAAGTACATTAAATTGAATAATGTGCTTGTTTACAGTTAGCACTGAAGTTTGTCAGGAGCTCTGTTAAATGATTAATTTGATTAATGACCACTTCATGCCCGTTAGATTAAAATGAAATTTAGGAGATTTACCAGCTCCTTTGCCCTGGATTCTTTTTAAGCAATTTTATTAATATATAATTCTTTTTGACGTATTTAATGGGCTTAATGGGCTACACGAAAGATGCTACCACTTTTATTCTTATTAAATCTATTCGAGCGCTGCTTTGCCCAGACTGCTGATGAAGAGTAATCGAAGTAAAATGCCTTTGGTACCATTTTTAGTGATCCAGATGAAGAGCCGTCCGACTTAGTGGGAAACTTAAGTTATAGTTAACGGAACCCTTGATATGCTATGCAAAGTCACTTAGAACAATATCAGATTCGTTTGTGGAAGTGGATTGAAGCCAACTAACATATATCCATCTTAAGTTCTTAACTCAGACATATTAAGCATATATCCATCTTAAGTTCTTAACCCAGATCTATTAAGTAATTATAAGTATCAAAAAATAAATAATATCCATCTTAAGTTCTTAACCCAGATCTATTAAGTAATTATAAGTATCAAAAAATAAGTCTTAGGGATTTTTCTTGGTAGTTGAAAGATATTCAGTTAGGATATACCTGTGGTAGTTTATTTTGTTATTATTATCATTTTTTTACATTATGGTAATTAATGGTCTTTTTTGTTTGGACCATAGACAAACAGATGTGACACATTTCATTCACCTCGGATGCAGAGTGCACCTTGCTTCTCTTGTTGCAAAGTTTTTTGCGGAAGGACTTGATTTTGACTAATGTCTGATTATTTTTATCTTCTTTAAGAAACCCAATATTCGTTCCTACATACTAGTTACTATGAAGCACCCCTAGGTATCAAATTCTCGTGTAAATTTATGTTTCATGGCTGTGCCAGCATTACTAGATTTGACAAAAACCAGATATTGGAATGCACCTGAACCACTACGTGGTGAGCTATTCTAAAGTGCATGGATTTTGTACTGCTTTGCATGTGCTTTTTAGCTTTTCTATTATCTTTTTCTTTAAAAAATTCCCAGCTCTACAAAAATTGACGTTAAATATCTTAATAAGGCTTGGGCCTGTGATAATTTGTATTGCTTTGGTGGGTTACTTTCTAGTTTGCAGTCTGTTACAACACAAATTAGCATGTGTGATTAAAGCCCAAAAGAACAGTTTTAACCCAACATTAACTTAGAGGTGTTACCACTGTCACCTTAGTAACTACCTCTCTACACTTTAGGTTGGCTCTTCTCCAACTAAATGGGCGATTCCCTAGGATAGGATCACTAAAGCTTAGGCAATAATGGAACAAGGCGATACAAAGAGATAGCTTTAGTAAAATATTTGTCTTTGTAGCATAGATAGATAAATGGGTGATTAATGGACCTAGAGACTAGTGCCATTCCGACAAGGGTGAATGGAGTCAAAGTATCTAGTCCAAGAGGGCAAGTCCATAGATGGTTAAGGAGACTAGAGCTGCATACATATGCCACAAGAAAGTTTAACATGCTTAAAAATGAAGACTATACATACGATAGGAGGGCGCAAGTGGTGCCACTTTAAAACATTGCCTAGTTAGGGTGTGATTTATGCAATAAAATATTAAGAAGCAACACGTCTAATTGACGAAAGAAGCAATCCAATTTATTCATGCATAAATCATCAAAGAGAATTGGGGGATTTACTTATCATGCAAAAGTTAAAACCCTTCCAATGAGGTAAGTTACCCTTTTAACTGGCCCTAATTAAACAAGTCTAGCAATTCTATAAATCATTACCAACATTAAAGAATAGGAACATTAGACCTTACACTTGACAGGAGAAGAAAAACTCTTGTACTTCAATTTGCACCAAAGAAAGATGTGTCTATTAGGCTCTAGAAAAGAGAGCTCTTGTAGTCCAACCATAACAAAAGAATGAGAGAACCAACCCTTATATAGGTTGTAGCCCCATCTCATTTTACAATAAAATATGAATAAATTAGGCTAAAGCCCTAGATCTAGCCTAAGGAGGAATAAACAATGAATATCCTCCACTGACTCAATTCTGTTGAATTTTCATCAAGTTAGGGTTATGTACAAAAAAATAACAATTCATCATACTTTAATGCACAAAGTAGATAAACAAATACTGAGATTAAATATGAAATAGTACAACAGTAATTTCTAACATAATTTCCATCTCTTTCAACTTCACACCTTTAGCACTCTCAGGTCGGTCACTGTGTTAAAGTACTTTTAACACTACCAGTTAGGTCACTGTGCTAAATTAATCTTCAGCAATAAATAATTTAACCACATAATAATAACAGAGAAGATACTTACTTGTGTGTGGGACCCTTCCTAAAAGAATAATAACAGAGAAGATACTTACTTGTGTGTGGGACCCTTCCTAAAAGAATACTCAGAAGCTAAGAAACAGGATTCGTTCAAAACAGTCTACGTGTCGTGTCCCTATCGAATCGGACACGATTCGACTTGAGGTCGTGTCCAATTCGAACTTTCATCGAATCCGGTTTTCGGACACGCATTTGAAACGAATCGGACACGAATTCTTAATGTGTCCCGACTGTCGGACACACGTCCCTAAAACAGGACACGTAAAGTGCGCTAAAAACAGGAAAAGTGCAGCCGGGTATGTTATAAAACCAAAATTTGAGTTTCTTTTTGTCATTTGCAAGGAAAGAGTTGGCTAAGAGTGATTATATGTGCAGGTGAAGGAGATTTGAAGGCGATTTGAAGGATATCCAAGCAATTCCAAATGCATTCCGGTGGATTTGTGGAGAGGATTGCAAGCTCAACCATCACACAACAAAAGGAATGTCTCAATCAGCAGGGCAGGAGGTAGGGGGCAAAGGAGAGGGAGAAATGCACCATCTAGTGCCTCCCCTCCTATTCCACCAAGCACAAATGGTTCTCCTCCTCCGTCAAGTGCTCCATCAGCTGCTAGTGGAGCTCAAGCTCATGCTCCATTTAACCCTGTTTTAGCAAGACAACAAGCCCAAGAAAAAAAATACCCTTTGTGAAGTATGTGACAAGAAAAGATGGGCCTGGGGCAAAGCTTGGTGGGGGAGGTAATGTGTCTTGGAGATGCAATTTTTGCAAGCATGAGTTCATGAGCACATATTTCCGGGTTAAGGGCCATTTGTTGGCCCTTCCTTCTTGTGGGATTTCTTCATGCAAAGTGGTGAGTGTTAACCAAAGGAGGAATATGGAAAAAGAGGATCATGTTGGGTTAGGGAAGGTGGCAGCAGCAAGCAAGAAAAAAGAGGATGATCCTCTTCCATTTTTGAGAAAGCCCTCTAGCACCAAGCCTCCATTTCCACCTAGCTCTAGCAGTCATGGGCGTGGGGATACTCATCAAACAAGAAAGAAGCAATCTACCGGTGGTCCAATGGATAGGATTTTCCAACAAGAGGCGCGAGAAGAGGTAGGCCTTACCATTGCATTTTTCTTCTACTCAACTTCATCTCATTCAATGTTGCATGGTCACCATTGTATTTTGAGACGGTTAAAACTATCTTGGATCGAGCTCCAAGTGGTTATGTGCCTCCTAGTTCAGAGAAGCTTAGAACCACATTGTTGGTTAAAGCAAAGAAGGAGGTAGATAAAATCCTTGAGCCAATTAGAACAACATGGCCCTCATGCGGTGTGAGTGTTGTTTCTGACGGATGGACGGATCCCGCACGCCATCCACTCATCAATTTCATGGTATCTTCCCAAAATGGACCGTTGTTCTTGAAAGCGGTGGATGCTCTTGGGAAATACAAGGATGCACAATTTATGGGCGATTTATTCATCAAAACCATTGAAGAAGTAGGTGTTGATTCGTGTGTACAAATCATCACGGACAATGCACCTGTTTGCAAGGCTGCTGGCATGATTGTGGAAGCTAAATATCCACAGGTATGTTCATTTTGGACACCTTTCATTTCTAATTTGCTCATTGTTTGAATTTGGTCATTGCAATGTTAGTGTTGTAGAGTCATTGATACATGCTTTATTGCTCTTACAGGTTTTTTGGACACCTTGCATTGTCCATTCCTTGAATTTAGAACTGAAAGCCATTGCTTCGGATGTGACATGGATTGGAAATCTTATTGAGGATGCACACCATATCCGTAACTTTGTACAAAACCACACAAATGCCCTCACCATCTACAAACAGTACACATAGCTTTCATTGCTGAAGGTTGCAGATACTCGGTTTGCTTCCTCATTCATCATGCTCAAGAGGTTGAGGGAGGTCAAAACCGCTCTTGGGTCCATGGTGATTTCAGAGTTTTGGGCTTTTTGGAGAAAGACAGATCAGGCTACTTCACAAAAGGTGAAGGACACGGTGTTAAATGATGGTTGGTGGGACACGGTAGATCTTAGCATTAAGATCATGGAGCCAATCATTTCTTTGTTGCGGTTTGCAGACACCGACCAACCCATCCTAGTAGAGGTTTATGAGGGGTGGGATTCCATGATTGAGTCCACGAGGTCCATTGTCATGGAGAATGAGTGTCCCAAGTATGGGACATCGGCAGAGAGCTTATGGACCATTATTCGGGATATTCTTATCTCCAGGTGGGATAAGAATTGCACACCTTTGCATTGCTTGGCCCACTCCTTGAACCCCAAGTTCTACACTCAGGAGTGGCTCACTGGTGGATCGGGGGCCTCACAGAGACTCCCTCCGCACATGGATGTAGAGATTGCAAATGGGAGGAAGATAGCACTTTGACGGCTATTTCAGGATAGCGACATGCTTGAGGAGGCGGAGGACAGCTTTGTTGATTTTTCCACTGGCACTGGGAGATTTGGAGGCTATGATGTGCTTAGAGATAGGGGGGGTAAGAAACCCTATGCTTGGTGGGCAACTCATGGGGCAGCATCCCTTATTCTACAGAAGTTAGCCTTGAGGATCATCTCTCAAGTTACATCATCCTCTTGTTGTGAGAGGAATTGGAGCACATATGGGAACTTGTACAGTGTGAAGAAGAGCAGGCTTGAGCAGTCCAGGGCAGAGTCGATGGTGTATGTGCACTCCAACCTTCGTCTTATTTACAGGAAGAGGGAGGAGTGGGTGAAGGGAAAGACAAAGATGTGGGATGTCTTTCCTGGTGATATGGGTTTGGACAGCAGTACTGAGTTGGCATTAGCCAACATGGATCTTAATGATCCAGTGCTAGAGCTGGTCACTTTTGATGATAGTGATCGTACAGAGGGGTCATCCTCCACAACAACAGATGCAGATCGTCAGATGGGCAGAGAAGAGGAGGAGGGGGAGGAGGATGAGGATCAGGGCAGTGGCAGTGGCAGTGATGAGTATGTTGATTCAGGCATGGAGGAGGACTACTGACATATGGGATTCTCCCATCTTGATCCACCCCTTTTTGTATTTACTATTAGTCTATTTGGCATTTGCCAGTGGCCCAGTGCCCAGTGGCATTCCGACATATATGTATACATTTTGATTTTGATGACTTAATGAGAAATATTGTTCCGACATGCATCTGTGTCTCATTGTGATTTGTGAATGACAAATGTGTTGTGAATCGTGATTTGTGAATATTTATTCTAATTTCTAATTTCTATTGAATATTTGTAAATGTTCTAGTTTCTAAATATTTTTGGATCTATATGTCTATATTTTTAAATTTTAATATATTTTAAAAAAAAATATATATGTATATAAAACGTATCCTACGTGTCCTGATTTCGGGGGTCACCGTGTCCGTGTCGGACTCTCGTATTTTCGTGTCCTACGTGTCCCGTGTCCCCGTGTCAGGTGACTTAGCTCAGAAGAGTTACTTATTTTCAGTATCAAATCTGGAAACTAACTGACCCTACAAGAGGGTAGTACATGCCAGAGAGAGAGATGATAGGTGTAGTGAAAGTGAATGACAGTCAAAAACAAACTCAACCAAGATTCAACAATATAGATCAGATCTCAATAAGTCTCAACACCATAGATCTAAGAAATCAATTAAGTCTCAGCAAAGGGTTTTGATTCAACACTTAAAATAAATCTCAGTACAAGTAACTCTCAGTAAATCAGATCTGGTCACAATCACAAACAAATAGATCTGGGCAAATGTAAGACTCAACATTTAACAAATAACTTTAGAGTTCAGTTCAAGCTGTCCATACAAGCTAAAGCCCTCACCAATGAACAACTAACAATCAGATTAAGATCAAAGAGAGTAACGGTCTCTCAAGTGAGCACACAGCAGGGTTAATCAGACCCTAGGGCTTCACGGCTTAGCTGGACTGAACTCTAGAGCTCACTGCTGAGTCATGCAAACACAATAAAATAGATCAAAGACTTCAATAAACATATCAGACCTCTCAGACAGTAGATCAGATCTTACACCAAGCAAATCGGGCTTCAAAAAATAAGCAGATCGGACCTCAACAGGTCACGGCCAGGCTGAGGCCTTCCTTAAAACTTCAATAGAGACCATAGATTAGAAAACTGGCTCACGGCTTGGACAGAGAAGGCAGCAATGAAGTGTTTGATCAAGCCCTAGAAGAGGAAAAGCTAGACGTCAACCTTCAGCAGTCAAACAAGCCAAAACAGATCTGGGAGGAAAGTAATCTCCAGCACGTAGACAACGTAGATGAGCAGCATAAACCCTTCACGTCAAGCAGAGCTGAGGTAGGTTGATGAGGATGATATCTAATGAGGAAATTAGACTTCAATAAATAGGATTTGGATTATTAAAATAATCCTTTAAATTAGGATTTCTTAGAATTGGGGAAGTTACCAATTAAAAGTTAGAATAATAAAAAAATTAGGAACTCATTAAATTAGGGAAAGGCCACCTTAAAATAAAAAAAAAAGATAAAATGAAAATAATAAAAGATATAAAAAAAATATAAAATAAAAGATAAAAATAAAAATATAAAATATATAAAAATAAAAATAAAAAATAAAAAAAGAAAAAAAGAAAAAGAACCTCATAAAGTGGACAAACATCTAAAGTACCCATAAGATCAAAACAACAAGGGTGGTATAAATAAAAGGTGGGTCAATGACCCTATTTACCACAAATCAAAGACAGGGTACCACAAGACTAATAGACCAAAAGTAAATCACCCAAGGTGGAAAGGTACAACCAGTCATCTCTCTCTCAAATGTACAAATGTTCCATATAACCTGAAAGTTCATCATCATTGTATAAGGAAGGGTTCACACAGATGATGTGATCATGTGGTCCTCTCAACTGCTCCTTAGGTCAAATGTTAGTATCTTCCACAAGGGGTGGCCAGTCCCTTGAGAAGACCAACCAACTCATCCATCTCGAAGACCTAGGAGAAGAGGACATCACACATCATAATCTTGGTAACTGACCAAGTGCCTCCATTCTCAAGGAATGGCTTCTTAGCCCAAGGCTGAGCCTCAGTCCTAGACTGGGACATGTTGATCAACCATCTGGTCCATGACCAGGTTCTCCATTCTCCCAGAGAATGGTCCTCAGCCTCAAGCTGAGCATTCAGTCCTAGACTGAATGTTGATCAACCATCTGCAGGACCTAGGATGTCACTGTCTCAACCTGCAGGATCTGCTTGGTCCTCGACCAAGAAACTGTCTGGTCCCAGACCAGAATACCCTAGAGACAAATAGGGGCCCTAGCTACATGATAGGGACTTTGCCATGGCATCCATCTGCTTCGTCCTCAACCAAGAACCCCAGGAGATAGCTGGGGGCCCTAGGGTACCTTCTAGGGTCTTACACATTACTCTGCTTGGTTAACTTGACCAAGAACCCTAGTTAACTGACTAGGGTACCATTCTCTCTGAGAATGGGCCTTGTAGCTGCACTGAAAAATTAACAAATTCAAATATAATAAATAATATATGAGAGAGGTGGTTAATGCCACATGTAAAAATCTCTATCAAGATGCTCTCATGCAAGGTGAAACATCTCCATCAAAGAGGGAAGAAAGGCATGAGATCTCTCACATGTGGCCTCAAGGCTTCTCAAGAGAGATGTGCTAGCCTCAATCATGTGCAAGAAACCCTTTGACCTAGGGTTTGACCCCCTAGATCCCCTACCATGTAGCTTGACGTCAATAAATGTATAATTTGTCCATAGAATCATCAAAAAAGGAGTGTGAATAGTCCCCTCCAAGTGTATTGGTCTCCTCAAGAGCAAGAGCAAAGAGTTTCCCAAGTGGTAACATCCTCCTCCAAAGTTGGAAACAACCTCAAGCAAGCATAGAATCATATGCATCAAAACCTTCAAATTGACAATAGAGAGTCAAAACAACAATGTCCTCCAAAGTGGCCTAGCAAAAATTGGATCCAAGTCAATGTCCTCCATGAAGAAGCTCAACAAGGTGAACACTCCCACTAGAATAGCATATATACATGTGCAAATGGTCCTCCATGATAGAGCATTCCCTCAAATGACCTAAGAATGAGTCAAAGATCCTCCCTCAAGTGAACGCTTGAAGAGATAAGGGTGAATGGATGTGCAATGAAGCTAAACAAGTGGAACACTATCCTTCATCAATGCCCAAACCAATACATATATCCACTCATAGACCCATTCCTAACCTCCATGCCAACTTGTCAATCCATGTGCTAGACCCAAAGAGGAAAAACATAAGGAAAAACATCAATCCCAAGAGTAAGAGTCCACAGTAGATAAGCAACTCTAGGTAGAAGGGGATGGCCTCATTGACACGTCTTCACACTTGCTAAGAGAAATGACGGGAGTGTTCAACTGATTTAGATACTCATTTGGACCAAGATGCCATCTAGACAATGAAAGGCATGGGTGCTCCAAGGAGAAAAAGGGTCTAAGCCATCATACACGAGCTAGCATAAGAGTGCTCCATGGAAATCCACCCATAACACATCACTGAGCATGAAATACAACCAATAGGCTTGAGCGTTCCATGGGATATGCATCATATATTCTCCATAAATGTGATAGACACTCAAAATTCTAGAGCGATCTCATAATAGAGCCTCCACATGTCATCTAATCAAGCCAAATAAGCATAGCACTCCTTCAACAATGATAATGCATACCATCAAAAAGCTATGTCAAGCCATAAAAACAAGAGTGCTCTATCCAAAAGTGTTGATCACATGATATAGATGCCAATAGAACCCCAAACACTAGGGCACTCATGCAGAAGATGATGAATGTGCCAAATATGAGTGGAGTGCACATCATACCTTCTCATTTGTAATCATCCATAAGAGAGTATATCAATAGCTAACCATGAAAAAGCCACATTCGATAGCTACTAGCCCAAAATATCATGAAAACCACATTCTAGGGCATCATCAACATCATCATAACATGAAGCAATACTCTAGCATCAAAGAATCTACATCATCCAAATCTCCATTAACATGTGACCCCTTGCTAAAATTGTGATAAAAATCACATGTGAACACCCATGCCAAATGGGGGGTAACACACTCCATTAAAAATTGCTATTAGCTTGTTGCTGTTGATTAGGTTGTCATTGATGCCAACAATGTCTGGTCATTGATGCCAACAGTTAAGTCTTGGTGCCCCTTGTGGAGCCCCTGAGGGTTAGTATTTGATTTGTGGTTGTCTGTGTCAGAGGAGACCTTTTGACTTTGTCCAAGCCCAAGCTTGAAGCCCTTGGAGGCCTTGGGACAATGCCAAAAGCCCTGGCTACCCATTAACTTGGTTGAGTGACCCCTAAGGTGTTTCTATGGTTCTCCAGTTGTTTTCCAGTACCACAACCTATGCCCTAACACCCTAGAAAGTGTCCTTGGTGGGTTGAAGAAGTGAAGAGTCCAAATGACCCATTCTGTGGTCGTTTGTGTTTGTAATGAGGTCATGGTACCCTAGGAGAAGGTCTGGCAACCCCACAGGCGATGTCATGATGGATCTTGACCCTTGGAGGTCCTGTTGTATGGTCTTTGACATTTTGTAGAAGTCCTTGGACCCACACTTGGTGGAATTCTTGTATGGTCTTTGACATGTGGAACCCATGAAGCCTCTTGTCATGGGGTCCTTGGTCACACATGTCATGGTAATGAGGTCCTTGATAAAGTCCTTGTGGCTTGATGCATCCTTGGTTTTGACGAGATGGAGCACACCCTTGAATGTGGTAACATTGATGGCCATTCCATTGAAGACGTACTTGAAACTCTTGTGATTGAAAGTGTGGTCCTTGTACCCTTGAAGAATTCATTGAACCCCTTTTGATGATGAACTCCTTGGTCCTTAAAGACCACAAGTTTGGATCTTGATATGCTCACAACCTAATCTAGTTAACAATGACGACCTTAAGGCTTAAAAGCAAACCAAAATAACGTGGTGAAGTCAGCACTATTATGCAAGTAAACAAAGGATGAGGTGACAAATGTATTAAATAAAAATTCAAGCAGAAGTCGGCTAAGTAATTTTTTTTTGTTAATAAATTAAAATTAAATTTTAAAAATTATATATATTTTTTGGAAGGTCGGCTCCATATTTTTTTTGAAAAAACCACTATAAATACCCAGTCAAATGACATGTCATTTTGGTGTTGTGGAGAATTTCGGATGAGCTCTGAATTTCGTGGGTCTCTGAGGCAGCCGCAGTGAAAATCAGGTGCATTTTATTGTTGAAGATCAAGCTCTGTTGAATTCGGATTGGACTGTGGCATGCCTGCAAAATTCGGTGGACTATCAAAAGCTTAAGGTTTGAGGCATCTTCAATGTGGTCATGCTCTGAAATTTTTGGATGGGTTTTAGGCATCTCTTACAGAAATTTGGTGGACTGTTTAACTCTAATCTTCTTCAAACCTTGGGTCTGCCTCCTCCAAAAATTCAGTAGTCTGCTGTTCCAAAGGGTTCTCTTTCAGAGTTCGGTGAACTGATGATCTATCTATGCAAGAATTTCGGTGGTCTGCTATTCATAAATTTATTTGGTATGTCCTTTAAATTTTTGGTGAATTGATCAGTGTTTTGTCTTCTGCCTTGCAATTTTAGTAGCTCTGAAAATTTCGGATGACTGAGCAAATTCGATGGGTTGTGGTCTCTGTCAAGAATCAGTGGTCTGCTTTAAGTGTTGGTAACCTAACTCGGTGGAATGTCTTCCAAATTTCGTGGTCTGTAATCTCTCCTTGACAAAACTTTGGTGGACTGCTCCTTGACAAAATTGAGCAGACCTATGACATGGGCATGAGCAGAATCCTGTGGTGATTTGACATGAGCCCGAAGTCCTGTGCATTGGCAGAACCTGGCATGTGAGCAGACCTTAGATGACCTGGCATGAGCAGCATCTGAACATACTTCTTGTTGATTGGCATGAGCAGTGGGTGGATAGTCTTTAGATTGCTTTGATTTGACAGAGATGACAGTAAAATCATAGGATTGATGACAATGACAGTGACTTGATTAACATGATGGGATTTGTGACATGTGAAGATGATTGAAGATGTTGCAGCAGTTGATTGATAGTGCCAGCAGTGGACTGAGTTTATGACAGTGATCACAGTAGAGAATAAAAGTATGCCCTAACGCAAGCAAAAAGCAGCAGACTCCCTTTTGGTTCAACAATTAGCAGCATTGTTTTGGTTGTGGAATAAACAGTCAATAGCAGACCTTTTCGTGGGTATAGACAGCAGCAGAGAGATATCTGATTTTTCCACAGTGGCAGCAGACCCGAATTCTTCAGAAATACATTTTTTGTGTGAGTGTTAAAGAGGTTGACAACTGATGTTTTTGCCATGATCTGAGTTTTGTTACAGTCCATGATCCAGTACAGTTTTGCTTCAGACTAGGGATGGTCTTACAGTAACAAGTTATGTACAGCAGTGTGTGAACAGTATTGACTGCTCAGTGGTATATTGATACATGCTAGAAGTGGAAGCAGAGCAGAATTACTTGTTCAGTGATTGTGAATGACGAGGATGTACATGAGCAGTGTATAGCAGTCAAGCGATATATCAGTGTACTGTGATGACTTGGCAGTTGGCAGTGATCAGAGAGCAGAAATTATCAGCAGCAGGTTCAGTGATTGGTTTAACAGGTCCATTGGTTCAATCATCTTTTTCTTCAGGGTGGGAGGGTGGTGCTAGGGCTCACAATTTTGTGAGTTGAGATGTGGTAGCAGCTCGTCAGTTGCAGCTGACGAAGCCTAGGGGTTGTAGCCCCTTCCAGTTGTAGCTGGAGAAGTTGTATTAAATTTGTAGCCCCAGTTGTTGCTGGGTCAAATTTTATCATAAAAGTCTTCCGTGGTTTTACCCCCAGGACTTGGGTTTCCATGTAAAAATATTGTGTACTGTGCATCTTGTTATCTTTCATGAATGTCAATGATATGCTGTTATGATTGGTGATTAGCAACTTGCTCTTGACTGAAATTTTTAATAATTGGTAAATACTGATTCACCCCCCTCTCAGTATTTCAACAGTTGCTTGGGGAAGACTGGGGGTGGAGTGGTTGGAAAGTCTCAATCATTGATATTATGAGATACATGGATGATTCTACTGTTTGTTCAAAGAGTCTCATAACTTTGTCCACATTCTTCGTGTACCTAGACCAAAGATACTTGGTGTTATATATGGGAGAGGTCCTTAGACTTAGATCTTACATGGTTCGACCACCCTCCCAACCAAACACTATTCAGAGTATCATATCCTTCTTTCCAGTGATCCCAATGGATAAGGGCACCAAGGGGATGGTAGAGAGCAGTACTATTCCAACTTGTAGATCCATTAGACCTCGAGGAGAACTTCGGTCCCTACCATCAAGACCCTTGCAGAGTTATCGACTTAGATCCCGAGACCGTTTATGCCATACCAGTAGATAGTCAACCTCGTCCAAATCCCAACAACAACAAACTCTTTTGGATAGAGAGACATTTCTCAGGCCAACCCCTACACTTCTAGCTAGTCCTCTATCCAAAGTTTCTTCTCTTTGGCCTTGGATGGTAGGAGAGTTGTACATTTTGACAGTGCATACTTTAGAGGAGGACAACCCTCCCTCTCTTTCTTTAGGTGATAGGCACTTGGATACATGAGGCTCTTTTATTTTACCCTTTCCCATAGCATTGTATTTCACTTTGTCTTTGAGTCAATAATGCTTAGATCTTACATATTATCATTGCTTTTGCTTTTGATTTAGAGGAGTGGTCTTAGCTGTACCACTTTGTATTGGCACTTTTGTATTGAGCAGTGCCATTTGTTACCCCTCATATGTTGATGTTTGTGACTCCATCGGCACTGGTTTCATTCTTTAGCAACGATATTTCCATTGTGCTATTTTTATCTCGCAATTGTTGTTTACTTTATGATGATATTATGCTGTGGATGTGTTTAAATTAATTTGCGAACATACTTGGTTTAATTTGCATTAATTCACTCAAAAAACTCCTAAATAACACTCTTCCCCATCATTGAACATTAACTAAAGAAGCCTTAGAAACATTTTTTCAGTAGGGTCTACCCTCCTTGGCTTCGGTTAGGAGTTTGCCCAAACAGAGGAGTTAGGATCAGGTGACAACACCTAACTTGAGACTTGCCCCCAAGGTCACACCGAGTAGCTTCAAAAGAATTCTGCTGCGCTTCCCCCTAGGTGTGCATTTCGGTGGAAACACCAATTAGAACATCGCCACATCCTAAAATGAGTAGAGTTGAGTTGTCACCATATCCTAAAATGAGCAGAGTTGAGTTATCACCATCAATCACTTTCTTGCCATTGTGTTGATGTCGATAATTAGAGAGGAGGTGTTGGTCTTTTGTCATATGCTTGGTAGCTCCAGAGTCAACAATCCATTCTTGTGAAGTGGAGGAGGACCAATATGCAAAGTAAACAACTAGATGTGCATTGTAAGATGGGTCCATTAGGTGCAACAACACCTTTATAAGATTTGAAAAAAAGTTGGGGTTTATACTTCTAGAACCCCTAGAAAACCCTAGAAAATGATGATCCAATAAAAACCTAGTTCTAGACAATAAGATTGATGCCACAAGCCAATAGTTTTCGGATTAGTGATGAGAATTGAGACTATAAGGTTCACACATGCTTTGATACCATGTTGAGATTTATAAGGGTCCACAAAAGAATTGATGGAACCAAATCTCATCCAAATTCTGAATTAGCCTCCTCACAAGTGTGCTAGAGAGAGTTGGGTCTAGTGTGTCAGAGAGATGTAAAATCCAAGCACAATTGCTGAAAAACGGAAATAAACAAGTGCACCTAAGAGAAAGATACCAATCACAAGAGAGAACACCAAAATTAAGCACCCTTAGGCCTATAGCACTTTGTCTTTTGGATCAAGATCACCGGATGAGATAATACAAATGAGAGCCTAAGTTGTGTATTTATACACAACTCAAGTGAGGTGTCCTTTCAAGAGGGGGTTATGGGCCCTAAAAATAAAGGTACACACCCCAAGCGGGTTATCGACCTAAATATTCAGTTTGACTAGGTTGGCCTTAACCATATGTAGTGATAAACTTAAAGAATAAAGAATATGCCCTTAGCCATACTTACAAGTAATAATCGAACTAGAGCTATGGCCATATGTACAGATTATACTTATAATTCCAACAGTGGCAAAATTTAGCAATTAATATTAACAATGTTGTATAGAAGTTATGATAGCTTTAACTTCCTTATTTATAGGAAATATAGAAAGTAACATCTTAAATTAATAAAATGCAATTTTTTTTAATAATGATACTCATTATCTTATTTAGTCATACTTCGGTTAATATTTCAATTTTTTTTGGTACTGATTTGTGCTACAGTAATGGAGTTTCTAGGTTCTATACCTTTATTGCAAAGGCTTCCAAGCTCATCTGTGAAAAAAATCTCAGAAGTCATCAAGTTCAAGAATTTTGGTGAGTAATCTTATTTCAAAATGTTTTATGTTTTTTCTAATCTAGCTACTGTTTTATCTTTCAGTGTTTGCAATAGATTTTGACTTTTCCAGATTGATACAGTTTTTTATTTGAGATCCACTTTTCTACATGGTTCTTTTGATGTTTTGCATCTTCTATGGCTATGTACTGCAAAAGTTTTGTTTGCTTTCAGGGCCATCTAATGCTATATATTTCAGATAACGGAGAGTACCTTGTTCATGAGGGTGAAGTTGGTGATGGCGTTTACTTCATCTGGAAAGGAGAGGTATGGTATATATATACATATATTATAATCATTATTATATATTTCTAATTTAAAACAATGGATATTTTCAGTGGGCTGTACTAAGTACCACAAGAGAGACTGGGTTGGACAAATCACAAAATATAGGGGATCAGGACATTTATTACATTGGAACCCAAAGCAATTGTATCTTGGTTTCTTTATTTGTAGGCTCACACTCATGCGAGTTGGATGGACTATTATTAATTCAAAGCATATGTCTCTTGGTTCTTGTCTTTTTGGTTCAAGCTTCAAACATAACATACACAGAAGGAAACACAAGAAATGATGGTCACAAAAGCTATGGTATGGAACATTGTTCATGCAAGTTGGCTGAACATTTAATTTTATTAATCCAGATTCCAAATAAGAACTTCAAACATAACATTCACAGAAGGAAACACAAGAAATGATGGTCACAAAAGCTATGGTATGGAACATTGTTCATGCAAGTTGGCTGAACATTTAATTTTATTAATCCAGATTCCAAATAAGTTATATCTTGTTTTTTTTTTGGGTTCAAATACATTACATACAGGGATAGAAACGCAAAAATTGGTGGCCATTGAACCAACATGGAATTTAGTAGGTAATTGGAGATCAAGAATATTCTAAGTTGATGACTCATTGTCATACATTACATACAGGGATAGAAACGCAAAAATTGGTGGCCATTGAAACTACATGGAATTTAGTAGGTAATTGGAGATCTAGAATATTCTAAGTTGATGACTCATTGTCTGACACAGCCAACCACACTAGTTCCTCCAAGGCATTTGTTAAATTTTACTAAGCCCAGCTCTGGTTAACAGTCCCAAATAATTTACTACAATTATTAACTGAAAACACACTGAGATCTAACAAATTTACGCAGTGGAAAAAACACAGGAAATCACACACATTTGACACAGTTATTTACCCTGGAAAACCCTAACTGGGGAAAAACCGACAAACAATGATTTTTATTAACTATAAAAATCCTGGGCTTCCTTCCTGGGAAAATGGCCCATCGAGGAAAATACAATGACAAAATGCTAGCCTTCACACCTCAAGGTCAGTCCTTCGATATTGCTGGTTGCTAACTCTTGGCTGCCCCTTGCTCCTTTCCTCTGACCCTGCCCCTGCACCTATACACTTTGCGGAAAGTCCATCTCGAACCAATCAATGAGATCTCACTCAGTCTGTGTAACTGTTGTGTCACCTCCTCTCACCTAGGCTTCCTTTTATAACAGTACAATATGCAAATACTTTGGGACAATACCATGGGCCCTCTATATCACTTTACATAAAATAATTACAAAAATACATGCACTTTAATAGTTCACTTTGCTAAATTGAATCTCCTAAGTCTGAGAGTCATTAATGACGACTTCCACCTGTTAGACACAGAATCTATGGAAGTACATATCCGATGCTTCAAAAATCAACAACATCCATGTCTTGGTTGTTTTTTTGGTTCAAACATATCATTCATAGAAGGAGACACAAAAAACGATGATCACAAAAGCTATGGTATGGAACTGTTATCACATCCATGTTAGCTGGAGCTACCATGCTGCAGATTGTGTGGTCAGGGACCATACTACATTTTTTTTTCCAGATCAGAGATCATATGGCATTAGAGGGGGCATATATTGTATTGAGATTGCTCGGAGCATAGATTGCAGAGGGGACATTATATGTTTTGATGGTCCAGAGCTACTACAGAGCAGTGATTACATGGTCCCTCTTCCTTGCCTAGCTTTGCATGACCCCATTGAGAGGGGTAACTTAGCCATACTATGATGAGAGTAGTACAAACTTACAGCTAGTTTGCCACTTCTTGCCCGGATACAACAGAGATTGAGTTCCAGATCCACCTTCAGCAGCAGGTATATCATTCTATGGTTATTGCTCATGTTTTTGCTTTGAGACTTGTTTATTTATGATAGTACATGGACTAGATGTATGATGTCTGATTTGGTGATCTCGGGTTCTATTGTGATACTTATGGCCCTTGGTGAGGTTAGTCCACCTTTTTCAGTAGACTCCTGTATATGCACACTGGTTCCTGTCCCCATTGTTGGTATAGATTTGGTCATTCATCCTTCTAGGAAGTTAACATTGGTTCCACCTGCCACTTCCTTCCACCCATTCGACTCATCCTTTTTTTGGTTCTTTCCCGACTTAGACCTTGATGTGTGGCCTTGAGGAACCCTTCCCCCAGTGGCCCCTGAGTATGCCATGACTCCCTGTTTCTTGTGCTTCGGCTCTTTAATGTGTGAGATGTATTCTCAAACCTGGGATTTACTCCTGTCGGTTGCCCCCGATGTTGTAATGCAGTATAGGATTGTGTAGACTCACCGAGTGTTCTCCATTAGTCATCGAAGCATGCACACTTGCCACCATTACTTTGCAGTATGAGTGCCATTGTTATATCTAATGAGATATGTATGAAGTCGGAAGGGCTATGAAATGTAAATGAAGCCAAAAAAGGCTATCTAAATGTAAATCAAGCCAAAAACTCTATGTATCAAAGTGAATTGTAAAGTCCAAGAATGTGTTTGTCAACACACACGGACACAGGCTAGCCATATGTATCAGAGCATTGTATTGGTTATTTCCTCACCTAGTCCCTTGGGGCAAGGAGGTGGGATGGAGTAAGGGACAACTAATTCTAAGTGTCCCCTAGAGTCTCAAGTTACGATTTGCCGGACGCCCAGTCATGGTGGCTCTAGAAAAGATCCTCACGGAGTCTGTTGAAGGCACGGATGTGAGTTGCAAGGTGTGTGTTAGATGATTAGTGGTGGTTTCCCTGCACTATACCCATTTGTGAGGCACCGCCCTTCCCTTGTGTTATCATTGTATGCTTATGTCATTGAGTCCCGCTTTCCCCGCTTATCCAAAGGGTCACACGGTCATGGTCTTTGTCATCCCCCTATCCTTTCACCTTGTTTGTCCACCTCACCCAAAATTAGCTAAGCGACCAAATCTATAAGTGTGCATAGCAGTTTTGAGTATTTGTTGGAGGTGGCGGGCTCACCTCACCTGGGGCCTGTTTTTCGTGAGATATTATTTTATTATGATCACCATGTCGTCATTGTATGTTTTTAGTAATGTACTAACATAAATAAGGAAGCCTTGGCATCCCATGTTGCATGCAGGTTTCAACCATTGCTAAACTAGTTTGACCAGACCAAAAATGGGTCTCGAAAAAAAGTTGCTACCAAAACTTCGATTTTGGTTATTTATTATATGTTGGGGTCCCATACATGCCTCCAAGTATCAGATTGCAATAATGTTGAAGCATTGGTGAGATTTTTAATTATTACTGGACAACAGGGCCCTGTTTTAATTAAAAATCTTTGAATTTGGGAAAACAGTGCTCAATGGATGGATTGTGATCGTTCCAGTGACCATTTCTAGTACATTTGGGGTCTACGATCACAATGCAACAAACGGTTCGTCAATCCGAGCAATATAAGTGGGTCAAAAGTGCAAATTACATCTTCAGCAATAAAAACCAGCTGTTAATTAATGGAAAAAGATCAAATTTGGCTAAGTTAACTTTGGAAACGGAAAATGCAATGGTAGGAAAAGGTAAAAGGGTATTCTAACATCACTTTGATTATGTTTGGACATGAAATTTTTGGTGTGGGGCCCCCATTTTTGCCCAGCTATGTTTGTGGGGCGAATTTGCCCATATTTGGGCATTTTTCACTATGTAAAAATCAAAATTTTGTAAATTTTATATGATGAGACTTAAGGTGTGGGGTCTAGGGGGCTAAAATAGCCTAAAGCCATCCCCTAGACACCCCCTTCATATTGTAAGGGCCCCACACGGTCCCCCTCTTCTCTCTTGGGCGCATGAGGGCAATTCGCCCCCCCTCCTCCACTTCATCTCAGCCATTCGTTTGGCTCTTTGGGGATTGAATCCCAACCATTTGTTTTGGTGGGAATATGTTTGGATTGTGAGCTCTCTCTACTTAAGAGAGGAGCTCTCTCATTTGTACTCTCTCTTGGCACTCTTGACTTGGAATAGAAGGAAAACGATTTGCAGCTCTACTTGTGTTCTTGTGGTGATTTTCTTTGGAGAGTTGATTGTCTTGCTATCTCAATGCACTAGAATAGGTTGTGATTGTCTTCATCATATTGTTCCTTACCATTGTTTGCAGCACACACGAGTTCTTGGAGGAGGGCGCATCACTTGGGCACCATTGCTGCTCCACTCTCTGGGATTGGTCTTCAAAGGGAAGTGTTTTTGCCATTTAAGCCAAGCATTTCTTCTCATTTTCATTTACATTGCTGTAGCTTTCATTTACTTGTCATACAGATCTGATTTGTGTCCATTTGTTTTGACAGGGAAAGAGGGCAAATTAGTGGGATTGGGCAAGTCGAATTCACCTGGGGGCTTTTACAACCACTCCTATTTGATCTTTGGGACGCATAACCTCAGCAAATAAGAGATATCACCTTGTTCCAAGTAACTGTTTCACTTCTTTCTCTTGCATTTCAATTTCTGAATGATTTAGAGAGAAATCTTCATAAAAACCCTAAAAATTAAAATCTTAAAATTTCCGTCGAAACTTTGTTTTTCTTTTAAACCCACTTCTGAAATAATCTTAAACGCCTAAATCCAAAATTTCAATTTATTACGACTCCATTTGCCCATTAAACAAGCACTGGTCCAATTTCTGATTTCGCCCTCCTTGGGCAAACTGCTCTTTCATGCTGTTGGGTAATTTTCTGGGTTGTGGGTCTTGTTGGTTTGCATTTCATTTGCCCTATATCATCTAATAACCAACTTATATTGCTAGAAGACGTGTTTTGATTGCTTGATTTACTTCTGCCATGCACAAACAGTTATATTAAGTCACATCCCCCCATAGGCAGAATTTTTAGTCACACTTCTAGCCAATTTTCATTTTCTGATTTAATTTCCAGCCATATAATTCTCAATTGTCCATCATTTTATAATCATAATCAGATCTGGAACCATCTAATCAAGTTCACTATTACATCCAGAATCTCGATTCCACTAGGCTGGAAGAAATCCCAATACTCAGGCATTCACCTTGCATGTCATTTTGCTTGTCTTTTGGGTTGGGTGTTTGATCGCCGAGTCTCAACCTTAGCTGGTTGAGTAGGGTCCCTCCCTGGACTAGGCCACGCGCTTTGTCTAAAGTGACGAACACCTTGTCCGGAGTGACAACTGCCCCATCTGTGCAGTGGACTTGGTGTTTGCAGGTGTCACCTACCTAGCTACCTACCTCTACCGTCCCGGATAGGATACCCTTAATTGCATACCATGTAACAAATATGGCCGATGCTAATGTTATCACATATATAGTAGCTGGAGTTGCCATGATGCAGAGGACCTTATTTTTCTTCCAGTCAGTGCCAGTCCCACATGTGTTGAGTATTTTTCATCCAGATATCATTGGTGTTTGAGCATTTTCAGAGCTTATCCATCAGCAACAGTATCCCATGTCATGACTTAGCCTTGTATGACCCATTGAGATGTACTTGGTTTGGTCATTGTTCACTTGGCAGAGCAGAGCAGGCAGCTGATTTCTTTCCCTTGCCCCATGAGCAGTCAGAGTTGATCTTCATGCAGAGACAGGTATATGATTGAGTAGGTATACATTATGTACTTGGGGTATTATTATTTGTCTCTCTTGCTCATCTTACTAGCTTTAACTTAACAAGGTAATTGACATTGGTGAATATATATTATTAGGTGTTTTCATGAACTTGTTACTAAGAGTAAATGCATGGTCCTGAATGCCGAAACCTTTTTATATGCTCACTAGTACTGTCTACCTTATGCAGACTTAGCCCTGCCTTTGCTATGTATGGCATCATCTTTTCACTATATCCGTCCATCCAGTATCTTCTGTCCTTTGGTTTGATCCCTGACTTGAATCTTTGACTTGTGAGATAGACTTGAAGCATTCCCTAAAGATCAATGTTCAGCTCTATATATCCAGTATCCTAATGTTTGGGAGGATTCTCAACATGTTGCTTGACATGAAGGGAAGATGTGCCCTGAGTTTTCTTCTTGGCACTTGGGCTTCACTAGATTTCTTTCTTTGATATACCTACCATTTCTCTTTTTTGGGGCATGTCATTGTCCTTATTTGGCACATGATCTATCCTAGGTCTCTTAGTACTCTTTTGCAATAATCTCCCTATCCTTAGCAGAAACATGGAACACTTCTCCAAATTATCCTTTAGGCTCACATTCTTTAATAAAGTGAATACTCCCACTAGCACCATCTTCTTGGAAATCACTACTTAAGGGACACTCATCTTCTTCTTGAGACTCTTGACACCTTGAACACCATAAGATAGAGTTTTGATTTGGCTGGATAGGGGCACGAGGGACTTTTGGATCTTCATTCATTTGCCTCTTCTGTTGGTTCCAGTTGTAACAAATTTTTTGGGAAATGGTCCCCTAGGCCTCTGTTGGTTCATAGCCAATCTAGCTACTTCTTGAGTTAGACTAGTAAAAATTTTCATCATTTCGCTCATAGGATCAGGAAGATAAGCATTTTGTTCTTGGGTTGACTCTTTGCCTTAGGTCACCCTTGGTTTGGTTTCAGTTTTGGATGAAGAATCCCTAGAGGATTCAAGCAAATCAACTTTGCCAATTGATGATACATTCAATTCCAAATGTTGGGCATTTGCTTGTGCATCTCGAAGGTATGTTGGGTTCTTTTGCTTCAGCATAAAACGAAAGATGCCCTCGAAAGCATTCAGATAGTGGATCAAGATGGCTAGGTACCTAGGTTTATTGTCATTGGGAATTCTTACTAAAATCTTTTTGAACCTTTGGTTGAATTCTTGAGCCTTTTCATTATCATTGTTCCATATTTCATACAATTGGTTCAAGATAAATTTGCAATCATATTTGGTTCCTCATTCATCGACAAATCTCTGTTCGAACATGTCATATCCCGCGATAATGTTAGCCCCTTGGTTCCTAAACCATTTGTGGCCATCCACGTATAAGGACTGGGATAACAACTTCATGCTCTACATTTAGCTCTTGAATGGCCTTCCAAAAATGGTCAAGGTGCTCCTCAGTAGATATAACATTATCACCACTGAAATGTGGTAACCTCTCATGGGCTCTGCCAGGGATCGCATGAGGGGCTCCCATTATTGCAGTAAAGTGAAAAGGTGATCCCAGGTTTTTGCCAAGCGCTTTTGGTTGAGGTTGGTTTGCATTCGCATTTGAATTCGGATTAGCAAAAACCATTGAGATTGGATGAGGATTAGGCTCTTTGAATTTCTTGGGAGTTTTGGAATAAACAATTAAGTTCTTAGATGAACTCCTCAGGTTATAGTTATAACGGGATTGCTCACCAGTGGAGTTGTGTTGTGGAGTCGCCATGTGATGAAATGCGATTCTTCACCTAGATAATGTGTTTTGTTAAACGAACCAGGAAATTCCTTACTCCTCGATAACAACGCCAAAAAATGTTGTTGCACAACTTAGCAGCCCTTTGATTGTAAGGAGGAATTGGTTACTAAACTGACAAAACCTTGGGACAATACTCCTAAGTGTCACACTAGTAAAGTTCTCCATCTTTAGGTTTCCCAAGCCCATCGAAGTAGACCTGGACTAACCACAGGAGGTGACCCCAGTCAAACTTTTTCGGGTACTGTTATCACATTCATATTAGTCGAGGCTACCATGTCTTCAGATCAAATTCCAGTACTCTCTTGAGCCAGTCCTTTTGCTATGAGGTGCATGAGATCGTCAGATGATGAGCAACTATTCTATGATCACTCATATTTTCAGTAGACCCAGAGCATATATTTTCAGCCTTATGCCATAACTGAACCTCATGACCCCAGATTTGATGACTGAGGTGGCCATTGTCTTCCATCCAGAGCAGTGATATGACAGTGCCTAGAGTTATGCAACAGTAGTGTTCTAGTGATAGTTGATGGTTCAGGTGATGGATACAGGTATATGACCCAATAGGTATATGGTTGTACATTGGATATCTATGTTGTGCTCTTTTACTTATTTTAGTAGCTTGACTGAGTATTTAGTGGTCATGATCTGGCGATATATATATATATATATGCATGTGGTTATTGGTCGAAAATTTAGAATAGAAGTGATTTAATTGCTTGGAATTAGAATTTCTTGTGTATACTCATTGGTTTCACCCTCTTAGTAGTATGGACTTGGTTATTCCCGCCAGTTATGGCATCACTTGTCACTTTCCCCGTCCATCCATTATCATCCATTCTTGGTTGTGACATGATTTACACTTCAACCTGTGATATTGAGGACTTCCCCACTTATGCCTCTATGTTGGATAGACTCCCTGTTATTATGTGTCTCGGCTCTGAGTTGTGCAACAGAACTTGCCGAAGCCTTGATCCTTCTGGGCTAAGAGAACTTGCTATTGTTGGTTCCTGAGCATGATCATTGCAATGCGTTATGTGATTCATTGTTATATCTTCTTAAATGCAAGCCCATAACAAAATATAAATTAAAACTGTGCTTTTAAGCACAATGAAGAGGGCTATGAAATGAAATGTAAAGAACCCTAGATGAAAGCTGCAATTAGTTTTGCTTCTAAGCACATACAAAATCCTAAGGGTCATAAGGCCTAAAAAGCAGTGGTTAAATGTATGCTAAATCTAAAGACTGTTGACCATGCTATCTGAAATGTAATGATTAATTCCTCACGGAGCCTACGTGGGATGTGAGATGGAGTAAGGGACAACTAATTCTAAGTGCCCCCTAGAACCTCAAGTTATGGTTAACTGTGCACCCAATCATGGTGGTTATAGAAAAGATCCTCATGGAGTTGGTTTCAAGCTTGGATGTGAGTTGTAGACATTTGTTAAAGTTGAATGGGCATTGTAAACAACTTATTCCATTTGTAAGACATCGCCATTCCTTGTGTGTTTTCTGTTCAACATATGCTTAGGTGGTTTTCCCTTTCCCTTTATCCAAAGTGTCACAGTGTTGAAGTTGTAAAGTCATCCCCTTGTCCTAGCCTTGCCTTTTCCACCTTCACCCATTTCTAGCAAAATGGTCACATCCATAAAATGAGTATACACTTGAGGGTCTTTTTCTTAGTAATTGATTTTTTTTTTGACAGAAAATAGGTTTGTATTCAAAAAGGCTGTGCACAACCATTCATTACAAAATAGAGACCCTTGAAACAGAGGTAGATTTCACAGTGGGGATTAGGTATAAACCCATTTTGGATTTATTATAGTTCCTGAACTGTTGTCTATTGTTTGTAACTACAAAGGAGGGATAAACCCTTACAAACTGGGAGTTTAACAAGATGCAAAAAAACATTCAAACAATTAAACAAAGAGATACCAACCCAACCAAAGAAGAGCTTTTCTAACCATACTTTTGCTGCTGAACTAAGGTTTCCTTTGCAATTCTCATATCCATTGAAGGAGATTCCTGACAGTGACTACATTGTGACATCCTGGCCATCTTTAAGATTTCCTCTTTTATTACCTCTACAGATCCCATCAGTTCAAACAAGTTGCGTTCTAAGTCATCAATTCACGAATCTTGACAGGTTAATTGCTGAGAAATATACCTCATATCATCAGTCGACTCCCTGTGTGCTTTTATGCCAATGCAAACTGCCTCATAAACCTTCCGTAGGTGATTTTTGAAGTCCTCCACGCTGGATTTTAAATACGCCATTCCGTCTACGAGGCTAGCCATTGAGCTGAAATCGAAAGTCTGAGTGTAAGCCGGGTCGTCTCGTTGCTCAACCAAAGGAGCCGGGGAAACTAACCGCGTAATAGAACTGGATGTTGGACTGAGAGGATGAGCCGGATAGGTCTGTCGAGCTGTGTAGAGAGTTTCAAATCCTCTATGGAGCCAAGAAGGCAAAGACTTCGTAGAGGATTCTGAATCGCAAGGAGGGTTCGTTATAATGCCAAATATAGGGCCACGGAAGGAGAAGAAGGTTGGTGCCAAATTTCTTGCTGAAGTGTGGCTTCTGCCACCGAAGGGACATGCGAGGGTAAGGCCATGTGAAGACCCATGCATCCCTTCCAGTGGCAGTGTGAGACCATGAAGACTCCCGGCCTTTACCCTTCTTGACCGCCCTCAAGAACGGAGCTTAGGGGATACTCTTGAATATTTCCTTACCGTTACAATATTTTATGATTCCCATAGGGAGATTAACCCCTTGGTTAGTTGCTTCATCAACTTGCTTATTGTCTTTCCTAAGTATGTGTAGATAGAGTACTTCAGGGGGGGAGGTTATCTGCTTGATCCTCCTTTGCATTCAATTACTTCTGGATTCTCCTTTGAGTGTCTCTGACCTCATTTTTTGGATGACGTGTTTGGAATCCCTAAAAACCTTGAGTCTGTTGATGTTGAGAGTTGAGATAATTTCCATGGAATCATATAGTGCTAACCATTCTACTTCGTTGTTGGTTTTCTTACCTAGCCCCCATGCATAGGAAATAATTTTGTTTCCTCCTGGATCAAAGATAATCCCACCCGCACTTGCCTCCCCTGGCTTAGTAATTGATTGCTTTAATCTAGACTTATATTTGATATTTTATTTGCTTAATCGCCAATAGAATGCCACTTTATGCTTTAGTTTTGCTATTGAAATATTTAAAGGAGCATATCTTATCCATTTGCACTTGCAGCATCAGTCAGTTTGAGCCTGGGTCATTATTTTGATCAGTTTTGACCTGGTCAACCCAATTTGACCAAGTCAACCGCAGGATTCAGGATGAGTTGGACCGATGATGTTCGAGATTGATTATTTGTGGTCTTATGGTGCCCATTTGATGGTTCCATGCATCAGACACAGGTTTCATGTGATGGTTTGATGTATTTTTATTATTATTATTATTTACAGACCATTATTTTTATTGTCAAGGCATGGTTGAGCTTACAGATGATTATCCAGGTGGTCACTTGATGTATGAGTACTCATCCCTACTAGATTTGGACCTTTGAGTTCTTTGGTACACTCAGATATTAGTTTCAGGCACTTACAGGTGAGGTTATGGTCAGTTTATCACTTTAGTGCATATTTGCCATATAAAATTGCTTGTCAGCACATTTTGAGATCTTTTTGGTTCTCCTAGGGCGCTACAGAGGGAGTATGGCGTCGAACCACTCGTTATTACCATGTTACCATACCCCCAGACATTTTGGTGCAGTCAGATTGGTGCCCAGGGCACTTGGAAGAGAGTTACAGGCATTTTATTATTTTACGGGTGATATTCCGACAATAAAAAATGGAAGAAATGGTCACTGAGGAAATCAATTTGGGAAAATGAGGCAAGGAAATGGCATGAGGTTTGATCATAGAATTATTGTGATGCATCCCACACCTTCCCTCACACTCTATAGCTTTAGTGGGGTCCACATGTCCTCCGGGTTATTATTTGGGGGTTTTATTGCATTATTGGGACAAAAACGTCCTAGTGATTTTTATCACTTATTCATGTTATATTATTTTGATGTAGTTGAGGCATTAGTCTAGTGAAGATAGTATCTCCTAGACCCCCCAAACAAAGTGTCATGTTTTGTTTCCTAGTCATGTCATGTTACACGTCCCCTCTATGACGTCATTGAGGAAACACGTCCCCCTCTCTTAGAGTGATCCATGTATTATTGTTCCGGCTCATCTTAGCTGTTGATTATCATTGTTATATCTTATGATCTCAACCACTCATTTAAAAAGTAGTTAGGGTTTTGGTCTCTCTCATTCCTTGTGAGGAACTTGCAACAATTAATTAATGAAAATACACGAGATAACAGTAATAACAGAACTCATAATCACTTTATTTATCACAGGCCACTTCGAGGGGGCAACCTCCTTTGAGCAACTTCACGGTGCCTTCATTGGCATCAACACAAAATTATATACTAGTCTATGCGGCAATACTATGGGTCAATACCATGGGACATATAATACTACGGGACGACTTACAAAGCATATGCGTCCAATACTATGGGCTAATACAAACTATGGATCAACAAATACTACGGGACGTCTTACAAAGCATATGCGTCCAACAACAATATACTAACAAAGTAAAGACATGGGTTCCTAACATCCTCTCTCCCTTAGAAAAAGCTTTGTCCTCAAAGCTTAAGATGTGGAAATTGATGCTGAATCTGAAGGGGTGGTGCCCATGTAGCATCCTCTGGTTGCATGTTGTGCCACTGAATGAATACCTCTATGAGAGAGAAGCGGACGCCCTTTGAGTGTCATGGAGGATTGCTTGGAAGGCTGGAGACAAAGCAAAACCAAATCAACTGCTTGAAAAGTGCGCTCAGAACGGTGCTGATCAACTTGTTGTTTCATTCGAATTCTGGCTATGTGAAGAGTGTCCTGCAAAATGCGAAGAATCTGATCGCGGTTTCGAAGATCCGAGTCAATTGCCTGAACGGGTGCACTATTGAGGGTGTATGGAAGAAGAAACAGTGGTGCCTGACATAAATTGCTTCATATGGAGTAATTTTAGATGCAGTAGGGTACCACCATTCAACGAGGAGTCATTTCGCCCACTGAGGTTGTTGTTTAGAGGTTAAGCAACAAAGATAAGTTTCCAAACATTTATTGGTAATGTCAGTTTGCCCTCCATATTTAGGGAGCCCTTCAATGAATTCCAGAGACATATCTGTCCAAATCCGTGTAGAGATGGGTACGGGTTCGAGCAATCTCGGAAGGAGCCGAAAAGTATCATATGCAGCCACCATCTGTTGAATTGTCCTTTTCATTCCCTGCCAAAAGAAGGTATGTTGTATCCGCCCATACGTTTGGAGGAACCCGGAGTACCTGACCAATGGAGACACATGGAGTTCAGAGAAGATAGCCTGTTGAAGATCTGTGCACTGGTGAAGCACGAGATGACCCTTGTATCTCAGGGAAGTGCCATCCCAAGAGTAATGTGGTATAGTAGAAGGGTTGTTGGCCAACCGTTGGATGAGTTGAGATAAGGAGGATTCATTGACATAGCCCTGTTGAATAGATTGCAACCAATTTGGAACATGCATAGAAATAGCTGAAAGAGAAACTTGGTAATCAAATGTGCGAGAAAGAGCATCTGCCACGAAATTGTCCTTACCTGTCATGTAAGTGATCTCATAGGCATAACCCAGGAGTTGGCGAACCCATTGCAGTTGTGCGGGTGAGGAGACCCGTTGTTTCAGGAAATATTGCAGACTCTGGTGAGCAGTCTTGATGCAGAAAGAATTCTCGAATAGGTATGGCTGCCACGTCTGTACTGCATGCAAAATAGCCATCATTTCCTTCACAGATGTAGAGGCGGCTAAATTCTTACCTGAAAGGTCTCTTGAAGGCGACAATCCCAAAGACACCTGCATATCTAGCCAAAATTTGTTGGATATCCAAGGGAGTAGTGGAGACCGTTGATAGGTGCATCTGAATGGAATGGAGCTGAGCGATGACACCATGTGAATTCTTCTTAAGGAGCTTTTCCAGGCGATGTGAACTGATGATGCGCAAAGACCCTGGTTGTAAGCCTGTAAATGTGTGTTTTTGCCCATTGAGTGAAAACTGCATCCAAAGTTTAGCAAAATCCCATAAGATGGGTTCAAGTGTGTGTAACCATTGAACACCCAAAACCACATCACATCCGCCTAAGGCCAAGGCAAACATGTCAGAACACAAGTTATAATTTTCCATAGAGATATGCACATTGTGACACTTCTCCTTGCAAGGTAAGGTGCCCCCATTGTCAACCACGACTTCAAAGTTGGAGCAAGGATGGACAAAACAATCAGCCTGTTTGGCGATCCGAGGGTCAATGAAGTTATGAGTACTACCAGAATCAATGAGTATGGTAAGAGGGAGCTTCTTGAAGTAACCCCTGACCCACATTGTTTGGGGGGTGGTGACATTGGATAAAGCATGGAGAGATATCTCTGGTTGGTCGTCCTGAGATGGGGGATCAACAGGCGGCTGTTGAATGTCGACCTGATCATCTATTGTATCTATAGTGTCTTCATCAAGTTCAAAGGAAGGTGGAGAATCCACTTCCAAGAAATAGAGATTTTGCTCAACACATCTATGCCCTCGAGTGAATTTCTCATCACAATTATAACAAGCCCTTTTTCTCGGCGTGCCCGCATCTCTGCTTCAGACAAATGCTTGATAGGAGTTGGTCGAGGAGCTGGCGTGATGGGAGGTCGTTGGGAACCCATATTTCTGAAGGGAACAAAGGTGGGTTTGGATCGTTGTTGGGCTGCAATCTTGTCCTCTGCCAACTTAGCCAACCCTAGGACTTCCATCATTGTGTTGGGACAGAACATTTTAACCTCTAAGCGGATTTCATCCTTGAGACCACTAATAAAACAACTCCTGTAGAATTAATCAGACAATCCTTCTGTGTGATTCGCCAGTTTCTCAAATTCTATTTGATACTCTCTCATAGTGCCAATTTGGCGAAGTTTAGTGAGTGCTCCTGTGAAGTCATCAAAAGCACTAGGACCAAATCGTTGCAAAAGGAGTTGGCAAAGATTTGTCCAGTTTGGCTTGTGATGAGCTCTGATGTACCAACGGTACCATTGAAGTGCTTCCTGTTCCAAATGAAAAGATGCAAGTGGAACTTTGTGGACATCAAAAGTATTATGCAGACTGAAATATTGGTCTACCCGGTATATCCATCCAGTTGGATCAGTACCATTGAAGCGAGGAAATTCAAGCTTCGGCTCACGAAAATTGCTGGAAGAAGAGAACCCAGTGGCTGCAGAAGATTCTAGCTATCGGTTATTGTTCATGGTTGAATGCTGAAGATAGAGGCTGAGAAATTTTTCATCCAGATCTTGGAGTTTGGTTTCGAGAGTTGTAAGTTCTTCCTCCATGATTTGTGCACCTGCACGGGTGATAACCATAACCAGGAGTTTTTTTTTTTTTTTGAATGGGTAGAAAAACAAAAACAAAAACTGTTTTAGTAACGAAAAATTTGGATTTGGGAAAAACTCGGATGGGTAATTTGGGTTTGACTAGGTTTTTGACACTTTCTGATGGATAGGGAAGCAAAAAATGGGGATTTCAGAAGCAGGGTGAAAGAATGAGAAAAGTTGGCAGAGAGGGACAAAGAAGTGAAATAGGAAATGATCACTGTGGTAAAATTTGAAGGCGAGTGGGTGAAAATTGAAGAAGTTATGGCAAACCCTAAAAATAGACAAATGTGGGATTTCTGTCTTTGGGAAGTGGAATTTGGGAGGGTCCTCAAGAATGAAATATGCAGAATGGGATTGCAGGGGTGTCAGGGAAGTTTCAAGGGAAACGGAGTTTGCAGGAGTTTTTGTTTGTTTGCTTGTTTGTTTGTTTGTCCAGAAATGGATCTGCAACGGCGCCCAGAAATGGATCTGCAATGGCGCGAAAGGGATTGGCAACAAATGGATCTGCAATGGCGTGGAAGGGATTGGCAACAAATGGATCTGAAATGGTGCGGAAGGGATCGACAACAGATGGATCTGAAACGGCGCGGAAGGGATCGACAACAGATGGATCTGAAAACGACGCGGAAGGGATCGACAACAGAAAGATCTGAAACGACGTGGAAGTGATCGGCAACAGTTCTGGACAGAGGAAATTTGCGATTTATCAGCTGAAAACAGCTATGGACCCCGTATGCTCGGCTTCCTAACGGTTTAGGGGATTCACTCGGCGACCAATGCTGTCTGACAACTTGCGTATTGGGGCAGTACCCCTCACTCCACGGCTCACGTAAAACTGATAACCGCTTTGCCACAAACGACAGCTCTTGGTTTACCTCACAGGTGGGAACTAGTCAATCAGGTAGGGGTCGTTGCCCTTTTCGCTGGCAGGTCCTCTCAGTGGGCCAGCTACTTTGGTGTTTTTGTGGTACTCCTCACAATGAGTTTTAGGGCTTTTGCCCAAGTACTTCCCATAGTTAAGCGGATAGGGATTATTCCCAGATCCGAATCTGCGACAGATGCAAAATTTTTTTTTGGCAGAAATTTCACCCAACGAGCCTAAGAAAGTGTTCTGATACTAGATGTGAGGAACCTGCAACAATTAATTAATGAAAATACACGAGATAGCAGTAATAATAGAACTCAGAATCAATTTATTGATCACAGGCCACTTCGAGGGGGCAACCTCCTTTGAGCAAGCTCAATACAAATAACTTAACGATACTTTCATTGGCATCAACACAAAATTATATACTAGTCTATGCGGCAATACTATGGGTCAATACCATGGGACATATAATACTACGAGACGACTTACAAAGCATATGCGTCCAATACTATGGATCAATACTATGGTCTAATACAAACTATGGATCAACAAATACTACGGGACATCTTACAAAGCATATGTGTCCAACAAAAATATACTAACAAAGTAAAGACATGGGTTCCTAACATTCCTATTTAAAGAAGAGACCCCCCTCATTGTAAATGGACTTTTGGCTTTGGATTTCTGGCAGTAAAGAATTATTTTGGGAAAATCTCGGGCTTTTTTTATAGATTGTTCTTGTGCTTGATTGTAGCTCTGATAGCCTATCACATCCTTGTTGTTTGATGAGATATCCATGCTAGACGTTTTGGCTTAGTGTGTGCTCTATAGGAGGGCGACTTCATTGGAGGATTTCGTGGGGTTTCTTTGGATCTCTTCACTGGATGAGTAAAATAATCGGGGAGTAGTCTTTATTGTATCTTTGATCAATATTTATGCTATCCGATTACAAAGTCAAATAGCCTAGATAGTGTAAAAGCAAGGTCACTTCCGCATACAAGACAAAACTATGCAGAGTGCCTCCTGAGCTAAAAAGCTAACAGTATACAACCCATCAAGTGCGCTTCTCTCTTGGCAAGTGCGCCCCCCTCTCTGGCTCTCTTTTTATTTATTTATTTAAGTAAGGTTGCTTCACTCATTTGGGAGGAAGCATTGAACCTCTGCTCTTGTAATTTGTTTATGATTCTCTTCGGAATAAAATTGAAAGGCTTTGGAGGCCATATGCTGTGCAGCTGTCCCATTTGATATGCGTTTGGTTGATGTTTTGAGGTGATATCTATCTAATCACTTATTATTTTGCAATAATTGTAGATTTATCTAGCTTAGACGGCCTTTGTGCCCATAGTATAAGCATTCATTGTATTTGATTTGCTTATAAGTGCTTGATTAATTAGAGATAGTGAAGAAACAAGTGTATTCAATTGTACTAATGCCCTTCTAATCTCTGTTAATTACGTATTCTAGATTTAATCGCTTTTTGCAAGTGTTTGTGACAGTGTGGGATAGAAATCCGAGGGAGGAGGTTGAGCTCAGTTGCGTCCTCATCCACCTTCGGTGTTGGCTGTCTTGGTCTAATCGTTGTTGAGTTGCATGCATCTTTGGTTCTCTACTCTTTCAAAACCTTAGTTGGGTTCTTGTTTCTTCTACGCTATTAAAATAAAAAAAATTTCTTGGTCCCCTTACTCTTCAACAACTAGATTTTTTTTCTTAAAGTTCAACATACATCTCTTGTTGCATATGTTTGTTAGATCAAAAGAAGCATTTAAATTCATATTTTAAGCTTGAATCTAGCATTAAAACTTAATACTTGTGCTTCATAAAATTTTTAGTCTTCAAGAAGTATTAAGTAGTTGTATTTTTTCACGTATTATTTAACTAATCTACTAACATTTATGCTATTTTAGCTTGCTGATTTTGCAAAATTAAAGAAAAAAGAGAAGGAAACTTTGGTCAAATTTCAAAGATTTTAGCCATCAAGAGCCCAGAGATACCCTCTTTCTTCTAAGTTTCTCTTCTTAACTATTTGTAAGCCTTCCTGATTCAGATTTATAAGAATCAAAGTCATTCTTAATGCTAAAAGCTTTTTTGTAACAAATCGTAATAAGAAGCAAGTGGCCTATACAACGCCCGTATTCCATCCCCCCTAGGGGGATTCACGTTTTTCTTTTTCGTGGCATGATTTTTTCTAACACTTTGTGCAAATTGTATACTTTGATTGAGTAGTTTAATTTTATTTTCTTTTTCATTTTTGCAAATAATTAAATAAAGCCAATCTTGTTGCCACAAAGTATGCTCTCACCTCCACATAAAGGCATTGCCGATTAGTGGTGGTTGATCAGAATGTGATACATAGATTTGGTGAGTATATCTGTTTCTTTTTTAAGTTATTCTTGTTTAGCATTCTTTATTTCAAGCACTCAAATTTGAATGAACATTTTGTTGTCCCTCAAAGTATGCTCTTTCCCTTTGCGGGCATTGGCCTGGTCCTGGGGAAATCAGAAAAGAGTGCAACAACTTATTAATTCTTAAACATCTAATTATGAACTCACATTAATAAAATGAAGAACCCTCAAAATAGTGAAAATCCGGCACTCGAACATTAAGTAACGCGTGGGGAAATTTCTTAAAAGAAGCGGGAACCACTGGAGAGTGACCTTAGGGCACCGTTAGACTACATCCTTGTTAGTGTAGTATTGAACACGCCCTCGAGACTCCGCTCCAGCCCACATGTCTTTGTGAGGAGCCACCTTTGCCTAATTTCCGGACATTACTCCTTGTACCTCACAGTATATCTGGAGCTCCCATTTTCCCTTTAATTAACTCATCCTTAAATAATTCCTAAAATTGACCAAGAAAACAATTGCAAAACCTTTGATTTTACAGCAGCACTTACTTTCACTCCACGACACTGGTCTTTGATATTTGTTATTTGCTTCATTCAATTAAGCTGTATTTTGTCGTGATTATTATATTCATATATGCTGTATAGTTGATTTCATCTTGCAATCGTTTTGGTCAATGTTTTAATTCCAAAAAACTCCTAAATAACAATTTTCATCCAAAAGAACTAAGTACCTAAAGCCTTAGTAACATTAATAGGGTCTACCCCCCTTGGATTTGTTAGGAGTTAGGCCTAAATGGAGGAGTCAAGATCAAGTGACAGTACTTGACTCAAGACTTGTTTCCAAGGATGCACTGAGCAGCTTGAAGATTTCTGCTGCGTTAACCCCAGGTGCGTAAGAGGCGGCAACATGCCGCCACGTTGGACTATAAGGTGGTTGCATACTTATGATTTTCTGTGACCAATTACCTCATGCCTTTGCTCAGGACGCCACCAAATGCTGAAGATGAAGCCTCAAGGCCCTTATGACTGATGTACAACCCTCAAATTCGACCCAGCACTAGGGATTGATCCTGCTACTGTTAGTTTACAGCGCGAAATGCACCCAGATTTTATTCTTTTCACTGTTTGATGACTGAGAATTGTCTTTCTAGTGCGTAGATCTGATTTTACTGTTGGTCATTCACCCACAGTATAGCCCAGATTTGTTTTAGGGCTAAATGTTGTCCCCAGGGACCTAGGAATGATGGAATTCACCCCCCAGAATTGCTAATCTGCCATGGATATGCCCATTTTTATGCCCATAATTGAAAATACTGAGAAACTTGTTGCTTGCTGTCACTGTTCATCATCTTTTAGGGATTTCATATGCCCAGAATGTCTCCTCCTAGCTTGCTTAGGGATGGGATGACTCACCAATCCATCAACAGTAGATAGGGCATCATCAAATTGTCATCAAATGATGTCAACCCCTCTTCAAGAGTGTGACATGTGGACACCCATACAAAATGGGGGGTTAACACTCCCATCACATTTAGTCCATAAATGATAGTTGCTGTTACCCTCATTTATTGCTATGGACAGTGACAGTTATCCTTGCTATATCCAAAAGTTGTCAACAGTTCCCCTCATCACTGGCAGAGGGTACATAAAAATGCAAAGTATGCATAATCATCATATAAATTTTCCTTCTATTTACTTGATGGTTTAGCTTAAACAGACATAAAAATGGCCATAGTTTATCATCTAAGATGTTACTTAACAAATAATTTTGACCTTATTGGCCTTGCAAGTAACAGATGGTGATAATTTTACTGTCATCAGGAACTTTGCAGTTATGCAATTCTATTATTTGTTTCTGATAAACAATAGCTTCTATATTATGCTAGTGATGAATTCAATGATACTTTCTCATTTTTATCATTGAGAGCATAACAGTTGATAATATGATATATATTTTCATGTAATGGATTGAAACGTTGATAGGGATTTTCAAAGAGTAATTCAGTTAAAACCAGAAAATGCAATTCTTAATTGAATGCTGACTTCTAGATTCATTTGTGTAGGTTGAGATTTCACCTCCGACAGAATCAGAGGCATTGAGGCATCAAGAACTAGTGCTAAGACAAGGAGATTATTTTGGCCATGGTATGTTATTAATATATTTATAATTTTCATGCTACTTATGTCGGGAGGTGTCTTTCTATTTACCTTTCATGGTCGTGACATGGTTATATCCTTCTAGTTGTTTTCTTCTTCTTATTGACTTTGTTAGGAAAATAATGGAGGCTAACATTCATAACATATCCATTTCTTATGTTGTAAGTTTGTAACATTTTGTAATGACCGTGGGAAGTTTGGAGAGGTGTTAGTTCTTGATTCCAGCGTGATAATAATAATATTGGGAAATGACTCCTTTAGGAATTTCGATGAATACAAGGCAATGACATGTTCTTGTAAGCATTATGGTTCAGTGACATGGTTGTTAGCATTCATCTTATGTTATGTTCACATCTGTAGGTTTGTGACTCCCCATTGTTAGCACACGAGGAATACATAGGGGGATCTATATCTTCATGCAGCTTCTTCTCTTCTTTAGGATGGATATTTGATGAAGATCTTTGGTGGAGGATGGCCATTTCTCTATGGTTGATGGGCATGTTGATGGTTTTTCTATGGTTGGATGCCTCTTTCATGTAGTTGCTTCATTCTCTTGACATATGGATTCTCCAAGTGATTATATGTGAAGTGATTTAATTCTATAATTCATTTTCAACAAAATACTTAGGGGTAAAGTGTATCAGATCGTAGTTCCTTTTTACCTTAGGTACTGTTATCACATATATAGTAGCCAGGCTACCATACATTATTTTTCTGATTCCAGTACACTATTCAGCCAGTTCCCTTACATTGAGATGCTGAGATGAGCATCTATATTGGATCACTATCAGATGTTGGACAATAGTATATATTCCCCATGCCATGATTGAGTCTTAGGACACTCAGAGAGATGACCGATGTAGCCATTATACCATTTGTACAGAGCAGTCAGTAATGCCCAGAGTTGCAGTAGCAGTTTTAGAGGACAGATAATGGTTCAGGTGATGAGCATTCAGCTATATGACTCAACAGGTATATCATTGTGTTATGGTTGTATTGCTTTTATATTTATTCTTATAGCATGTCTTAGCACTTAGTGTCATGATCTGGCGATCATATAGATATGTGGACCTGGTTGATCTTATTATATATATTATATTGTCCCTACTTAGACTTAGAAGTTCACTATTCATACTCATTGGTTTTACCCTCCTTAGGGAGAATAGAGGTGATCATTCCACCATACCTTGGCTTGCTAGTGTTGGCTCCATTATTCATTGTCTTCATCCATCCATTGCCTACCTTTTAGTTTATCACCCTGACTTACTACTTGACTAGTGGCATGGAGGACTTTTCCCCACTGTAGCCTCTGTATTGGATGAGGTTCCCTGTTTACTGTGTCTCGGCTCTGAGTTGGTGACAAAACTTACCTTTGGTGAGTTGGATTTCCTTGTGAATTCCCCCTAGTCACTAAAGTTGTGTTGGCTAAACCTGAAACTTTTAGTGCTGCCATGAATACAAAGTATGGAAAATGAAATGTTATATCTTGTATGAAAAGCCCGTTCATGCAATGTGTTTTTAAACACACATGAATGAAAGGCAAGCCAAATGAAAATGGCTATGAAATAAAATGTTATATCTTTTGTGAAATGTAAAATACCTAGGTAAACAAGCTGTCTGTGACACACCTAGAAGTGCTTAGGTAAACAAGTGCCTTAAAAACACACCTGCAGCAAAAAGCCTAAAGAAATGTAAATCTATGCAATGTGTTTATAAACACACATAGATCAAAGGCTATGGAAACTTCAGGCCCCAAAAGCAATGGAACTTAAATGCTATATCAAAATAATTGCTGGCCTCATTTGTATTATGGATTGTGCGCATCTGTTAAAGGTGAATAAACCCTCTTTGAACAACTCATCCATTTGTGAGACACCGCCATTCCCTGTGTTGTTGCCCATTCAATATATACTATGGTGTGTTTTTCAGTTCGTATCACGCTTCGCCAATTGCAAAGATGATACAATTCGATGGTTTTTAAAAACATTAAAACTCACTCAGCCGAATTGGTTCCACGATTAGTTCCAGTGCTAGAATTGGGGGTTCGACGAGATTAGTTAAACACGCAACAGAAGTTAAACAACAACCGATTCAGCTAAAGTAATTGAGTTAATTTCGACCAACAGAGAATCGCGTGCATTTGGAGCAGTTCACGGGCCACGTATCGTTTTGGTCGCCAATTGCATGTTGATTTTTTGTTGATGTCGTGGCAGCCAGGCGTGGACACATTTTAAAAGATTTGATCGGTCCAGTGCTACATTTTTTAGGCGTGTTCAGAATCCACGCGTCATTTTTGGAGGCCGAATACCAACAAATTGAGTCCACGTTGAGAAACTCAGAATTAAACCCCCTGTCTCATTGGCAACTGATTGATCATTCATTCGTATTAAGTTGCTGTAGGAGAACGCAGATTGGAGGTATTTAGGGTCGGTTCTAACAGCTGCCCACTTTCTAGTTGGGTGTCCACTTTTGAGTGGAAGGAATTGGCTGTTAGGGGGTTTCTCCTCTTTTTAATAAGAAATAGTAAATACTTGGTGTATTCCTTGGAAAGGAGAGAAAAGTGGAGCTTACCCACTTTTTCTTTTCCTTATTTTATTATATTTTGTTTTCTTTTGAAAATAGTTGGAGAGGTTTTTTGGCCTTTAAAAGGAGCCAGCCTCCTCATTGTAACCATGGAAAATTTTTGGGGTTTCTCTCCCTTTCGAGCTTAATGAAAATATCAGCTGGGTTTGTGGATAGATGGAGCATCTTTCATGTGGTTGTGTGATGTATTTCAAGTTGTAGAATAAATCTAGCTTGTGAGGGCTTTTTCAAGCACAATAGATTAGCCATTTAGGATTAAGTTGGTTAATTATGCTTAAACAATTAGTATTTCGATGGACATCAGTATTCGGTTGTACGAAATGTTGATTAAGATCTGATTGTTTGTGCATTCTAGATTCGTCTCACTTTTATGAAGCACAAGGCCTCCATGAGTCCTCTTTTGACTCCATTTCCCCTTCTGGTACTGGCACTGGTCTTTCCCTGAGGATTGATCTTCCCTTTTTTTCCATCACCCATTTAAAAACTTATTATTTTGTTACTTCTGTTTCTCTAAGGCAGCCTCTTCCATTTCACCTTGCCCTCCGTTGCATCTGCCTTAGTGATCCTATCTTAGGGATACCCCCCTAGAGTTGGAGAAGAGCCAACCTGAAGCGAAGAGGAGAGGAGTGTGGTGACATTGGCCTTTCTCCTGAGAGAGTTGTCATCCAGCTGGTGTGTTATAGTTTGGGCTTCAAACAACACGCATGCCATCTTGGCGGACAACACACTTGTCTGATGGCCTGCCAACAAGGAATACTCCATCTCCATATCCACATCAGTGATGGTAACTAAAGAGGCTCTCTCTCTCTCAATCTGTCCAGCACACAGAGAAAACTCTCTCTGAAATCTGTCTCCAAAGTCATCAACCTCTGCTGAAGCTGCAGTTTGTTGCCCCTTCCTCTTCTTGCTTGGACACTGTGAAGCATAGTGCCCAAATGCCTGACATGCATAACACTTGATTTTACTCAAGTCCTTCTTCTACCCACCCTGCTGCTGCTGCTGCTTGGCCCCACCCTTCTTCTTCTTCCCCTTTGCTGTCAAAGCCACGTTCTCCTCATCTCCCCTACCCTGTGATGAACTGCCCTTTACAAGACCTCTTCGGGTCTCTTCCTGCACAAAGTCATCCCACAGTCTCTCTCATGAAGGTAAGTTCTCTCTGTCCACTATAGCCTGCACAAATGCACCCCAGGGCTTGGAAGCCCCATTCACTGCTGTACGCACAAGCTCAGTAGCAGTGACCACCTCCCTAACTGCTGCTAGCTCATCTCTAACTGTAGATATCCTGGAAAGGTAAGCTGTCACTCCCTCTCTGCCATTCATCTTTATACTCTTCAGTTTCTCTTTGAGAACCATCTTCCGGTTCTCATTGGTACTCTCGTATAAACTGGTCAAAGCACTCCACATCAAATGTGCCCTAGCTTTACCAGAAATGTGAGGGATGATATGATCTTTAACTGCATCAAGGATTATTCTTCTAGCTTTATAGTCCTTCTTGCTGAAGGCTGATGATGCTGCTGCATCTGTAGCAACGGGAATCTGAATCGGGTTTGCTGTAGTATTTCTAACCACCTCCTCCCATAGTTCATTCTCCTCTAATATCAGCAAAATCCTAGCCTTCCATGGCACAAAGTTTCCTGTCCCATCCAACCTATCCTCCAACCTAAGTCCTGTAGCCATCTCTACTTCAACCCAACAAGACGCTGTTCACTAACAGAAGAAAATACCCAAATCTGGAAATTTCTGTGTGTCTGCAAATTTTACTTTTTTTGCCCCCAAGCTCTGATACCATGTAAATTTTCTGTGTTTTGCAGCTTGGGTTTATGTCAAGTTTTTATGGTTTTCATCCCCAACCGGTTTTGCATTGGCTGGAAATTACTTATATAAATTTCATACAATTAAACACACTGTAAAAACACTTCTAACAGGTAGAAAAATAATTTAACCATGCACGCCATAAAATAAATCAGACTCAGGATTTTTGGCCAATAGCCCTGGAAAAACCCCCATGGGGAAAACCAGTCAGAGAGAGAGAGAGTTTTATTTTTTCAGCAAAATATAGAACAACATTACAGTAGAAAATACAACTTATCTCCACTGCAATAAATACACCCAGAGGCTTCCTCGATTTCTGTGCCAAGCCTTCTCAATTTCTGTGCTTGCTGCAGGAACTTGTTTTTGTGCTTGCGACCGATTTCTGTACCTGCTGCCCGATTTCTGTGTCAACTGCAGAAATTCGTTTCTGTGCCTGCTGTAGAAATTTGTTTCTGTGCCTGCGATCGATTTCTGTGTGTGCTACCCGATTTCTTTGTCAACTACAGAAACTCGCTTTTGCTGATTCTAAATCTCTTTGCCTTGAAAACTGAGCTCTCTCGAAATTCGTGCTGTAGAAAATAAACTTGCTGCCTGGAAATTCGTGCTGCTTCTCTCCCTGCTCTCTCTTTCACTCTCTTCTCAAAAGTGACTCACTTTTGCCTCCCTTTTCCTTTTTGACAAAACCCTAAGTAGGTTTCTCATCCAACGGTGGAGATGAGATTAAATCCGACGGTTGAGATGAGATGAGAATAACATGTCTCATTTAATTCTCATAAAATTAATTTCACTCACCCACTTAAATTTATCAAAAGTGACTTTATGTTATAAAGTCACATTAAATGCTTTTCTCAAGTCATTTAATGCAAGGGTCACTTTTTCCCCCTTTCTAAGTGACTTAGGCAAAAGTCACTAGGGGAACACTTCCCTAGTTACAAAAACTAACTATCTATTGATATCTTATGGACATCTATTGATATCTTGCACTATATGTAGATGGCTATTTCAAATATCTATGAAAAATGTTATTTTTAAAATTCAAAATATATGTATATTTATTTTTTTGTATTTGCCAATTTTTTCCCGATCTGATTCAAACTCTTTACTCTTTTGCCTCGCCGATTTATTGCCGATTCCGAGTCTGGTAAGTATGTTGGAAATTGTGTCTTGCACACTACCCTAGGCTTGCTCTTATAAGTTGAAAGTGACTTTTCACCTTCCCCATCCCTAAATCCGATGGCCAAGATCTAATCTTGCCTTTACAAGATCAATGGACATGATTCATTTCCTTCAAAATGAATCGGTTACATTTTAATAAAGTAATTCGCACTTTATGAAATAGGTGTACTTTATCACATAAAGTCACTTTATAAAAATAAACTAGGGACATTACAAAAAGACACTTTATAAAAAAGAGCCACTTTATTACAACTTTATAAAAGACAAAGTCAAGTGCCTAGGTAATGTAACTTTATGGAAACTTCCACATACAAGACAAACATGCGGAGTGCCTCCTGAGCTAAAAAGCTAACAATAAATGACAGAAAATTATAAGTCATACATTTCCCTTGTGTAAAATAATGTACTTTACCTTTAAAGAAAGTATTTAGAAATAAGTAAAGAATTGCTTTGCAAATGTTCCCAATCAGCGACAATACTGATGGAAATCTTCATGTGAATCCGTGCAGGATCTGTTAAAGAGGTTCATCGGGCTGATGTCATTGCGTTGAGCAAGGTAAAACTTGTTTCTATTGAGATCCGGGAGTTTAAAAAATTCCAAGTTACATAAGGTGGACCTAGTGTGTTTTCAGGAGTATGTTTGCAGTATGCTGTCAGTTATTGGAGACAGCATGGTCATTATCTGTGCGAAGACACAGAACACTAGGTGTGCGGAAGTAATTTCTCAAATGTGTTTTAAACACAATTTCAGGTTATTTGCTTGGTGCTCAGTCATGAACATACAGACTTACTTTCAGCAGAATCAATCTGGAATGCAGAGCAGAAAATGGGTTCATGTCCGAAAGTGGAGCATATACTACAATTAGAAAATCTTGAGGTGAGTTATTTCCCCAATTCGTCCAATTTCTTTACATTGAATGTGTACATTTCCTTAAAAAAACTGTCTTCAGTTGGTGTTGGTAGATTGTTTAGAGTGTAGGTAGTCACAGTTTTAAGCGAAAGATGTACATCTGACATGAAAGTCTTTCTTCAAAATAAATTGATTGAAACTTTCATTTTAAAATTTTAAATACTCCAGTATTGAGCAATAGGTGCGAAGGTTTTTCTGGTACCCATTTAGGTCCTAGGTAGAAATATGCAGATTTTGTTTATGCATAGAACAGTGTAACAAGTTTTAGCCATCATTATGGCCAGATTCTTGATGGATTACCATTGGAAACATTTAGATGCAAAGATATATAAGTAAATACCATTTTCTTAGGTGGTATGAACAAGAAGATTTCTGAAATAATTTTATTGATTTTCTAAGTTTAAATATGGCATCTGGTGTCAATAAGTACATCATGGAACAGAAAAAATTACAACACAGGAATAGCCAGGGTGTTGTGGGAATTCCACCCTAAAAATGCTCAAAAAGCAAGCGTATGAGCCTGTGCACGAAGATGTAGGGACTCAACATTGCAATGGAAAATACTAAGTTTGGCTTTCACAAGGAAGGCCAACTCTTGCTTAAAGCTCCTCAACTACCCTAAACTAAAATGGGAGGGGTCCTCCTGAAAAGTAACTTTACACCATGTTTGCATAGAATGTCAATTGCAAGCAGCCAGTCTCTTAATTTTCAGACTATGGTGGGCAGATTCTGCACCCAAAGAATAATCCTAGAACCCTAGGTAACTTTAAATCCTGAAACCTATCAAAACACCAATCATTGATACTATAATCTACAAACCGCATTGACAAAAAATTGTCAAGGGTCTGAACATTGGGACATTGGAAACTTTGGGGAAAAATCGGCAAAAATCAACAAACTGTGTCAAGCATTAAAAAATACAGAATTAATTCATTTTTTTTCAATTTTTTTATAATGTAAACCAACAACAACATCGAATAAGCACATTGGCACATATGGAAAAAACACCAATATATATGTAGTGGATGGCAAATGAGACATAAAGTTGATACTGAACCCGGATAGCTGTCCAATCAAGAACTCAAAAGTAGACAACTAGTGCAAAATGACATCAAATATATATAAATGTATCTCATCATCATGTGTCATCTACAGTGACAAATCCCTCTCCCTCTTTTATGGGAAAAGGTCATGTTTTGTCTGCCACTAGAATGTCTTGTATCGTCTGCCTGACAACCATTGTTGGGTGTAGATGTATCACTCTGTGTAGAAGGTTGTGCTGATGTTGCCACATCACCATACGAGGTGTGAAAGTGCTCCTCTGCCCCCTGCGCCTGCTGCTTCTCCTCTTCTCTTGCCCCTTGCCCCTTTCGCTTTTTGCTGTTGCCGGTCCTCCTCTAACTAGTCAGATGCCTCCTCTATAATAGGCGCTTCATAATCCACCCTCCACTGAGACAATATGTTAATATTGTCCAAGGAAATGGCATCCACATTGGGGATTTTCTCAAGTTGCCTCACCCATTGTGGGAGATTGTAGTGGACTTGAACCAAAAAATTAAGTGGTTGAAAATCTGACCTATAAGAGGGTCATAATAAATTTAATGAGTCTTTAGGGTCATAAACTATAATAATCATAATTTCTTAGTTCTAACTTCTAACCCTCTATCTTGACTTGCCTTTATACTTGAGCTGAAACCCTAATCTACCAAAACCTTAATCTCACAGTGAGATGTAGGGTTGAGATTAATCTTATATTAATAGAAGAGAAGATGTAGGGTTGGGATTAATATAAGACTTTCACTTTATTACCAATGCCCATCAAAATTCAATATCTTGTCCAATGGCACACACTTTCAATTGGAGCGCTCCTAACTGGCAACATATCAATAGAATAAAAATGATTGCATTATGTATTTTGTACTAATTCTTCTTTTTTATTTTCTGTCCAAGGTTGACATATTTCGTGGAATAACTTTACCAGATGCCCCCATGTTTGGGAATGTTTTTGGTGGACAATTGATTTCCCAGGTACATTGGTGTCAAATTTTCTTCTTGTTTGTTTGATTCAAATTTAGCACTATCCATTAAAGCACTGTTGTGTAACATTCTTTTTATTTATTTTAGATAGCAAATTTTTTAGCACTGATCATATGCTTTTGCTCTTTGGGAGTTATGACATCTTTATTGTTGAGAATGTTCTCAATATTAGAAGCTCATTTTTCAATCTAAATTACAAAGATTATAAGGCATCAAAACTTTGAAACATTGAGTAGACGAGGGATTTATTTTTCATGCAAAACAGCAATAGTATTGAAACCTTTAATGATAAATTTCTTTGTAATTAGCACTTTTAGTTAGTTAGTGCATTTAATGTATTTCAGTTTAAAATAAACATTTGTTTTAGCAATTTGAAAAAATATAAAGATCTACCTTTTTCCTTAATGAAATAACATTCTTGAATATATATTATATTAAATACAAATAAAATAAAACATTTTAACCAAGTTCTGAACTATCCATATTGGAGTGTTCTTGCATTTTCTTCAGACAGAGTACTCTTTTTAGCTTCCTTCAGTCAGCCTCGGATGATAGGAAAGATACTCCCAATGCTTTCAGTGTTTCCAGTGCTTCCAGTGGCCCATGACAGTGTCAGTTTCACCATTTTTGCATCACAATTCTGGGATCCACTCCCCTTACACATTTTCCTTTCTTGGATCAGCTCTATTCATATCTCTCCTCGTATATATTTTTCTCCAAGATCGGCTCTCCATTTATAGAACTAGGGTTTGGTTTGAGATCTGCTTTTCGTTTTTTATGGGGGCTACTTTTACGCTCCCACTTTGTATTTTTATCATGGTACTACACAGCCCCATTGACCTACTTTTGTGGTCATTTGTTGGACATTAATAAAATTATCTTGCTATTTTTAACAGTTCTCCTGTTTTCTAGGAGCCAGAGTTCCAAGGCTTGCATGTCAGAGTTAACTACATATTCCTGGTCCTTGTGATCTCACTATCCTGACGAGCTTTGTTCTGGTGACATGCACATTGTTTCATGAAACTAATCTTTTTATTAGTTAGGGTTACATGGCTTGCATGTTGAATTAGAGTACATATTTGGGTTCGTTGCATGAAGATGATTTTTAGTGAGATGCAAACAATTGCTATTTTTTAGACATGCTATTTTATAGCAAGTGTTTCCATCATTGTTGATAGAAACCTAATCCTAGGGATTACAGTTACTTGTAAATATCATTATTATGAAAATATGAAGAGTCGTAGAGAATAGGAACAAACCTCTTGGATGTGGAAACTAAAGGTCATATCTTCTTGTATATACGCGAGGTTCATGATTAATAAAATTCATCCAAGCATTGGAGTTATCCCAGGCTTGTCAAAGGTATCAGAGCCTTGGTATTTTTAACTTCATGATTACTGTCTTGAGCACTGTGGAATTTTGCTAGAGGCCAAATCTTCATCTTACCTCTGCGAACCCTATTTCAGGCTATTCTCTCCTCTGCTTGCATTATCTATCCTCTAGTGCTCAGACCTGCATTTTACATCTTCTGTCCTTGGCGGGTATTACCTCTCCTATGGAAACCCTAATTCATGCTAGGCTATTGGAGCTATCACCTCTTCAACTTTGTGTTTTCACCTTTGCGTCCATACCTTTGCATGTTGTCTGTTCACATGTGTGGTATACCTCTGCATGTTGCCTATCCATGTGTGTGGTGTTATCACCTAAAGTTGCACTTTAGTTGGACTTCAGTGAGCCGCCAGTGTTGCACAATCACTTGTGCTTTTCAGTGTTCAGAAGTTCCAAGCTTGGCCTGTTCAAGGCCCCTTTTTTTTATGTTTTGTAGTACATGACCGTGCCCCACGGGGTTTGTAATAAGCGTACTAGCATGGTGGTTTTTGAGTGACTCGGTTCCCTAGGACTTAACAATCAAAGAAGGTATTCCAAGGAGTTTTTTTCCCTTGTCAATTATGCTTTGCCTTTAGCCGAGTATAATCGATGAGGTTTACTCCCGCTCCTCCAAAGCTGGAATGCCCAAAGTGGGGTTAGGCCTTAGGGGATTATTAGAGCCCATTTCATAACGTTTATAAACATGCTAGATGCTAGAATTTTATCGTTTTGTCATGTACTAGGTTCCCCTGAAGTTTCAGTCGATTCCGAGAAAAAATATTTTTTAGCATTTTAAGCCATTTTTTTAATGGTTTAATTAAAAAATTTCAAAAGGTGATAAAAGTCTTATCCGGAGTCGGAATTTGACGCAGGGATGCTCATTTTCAAGCTCAGAGCATCCTCTTTACTCTGGTACCCCGGTTTTCCTATCTTTCAGGCAATCAAAGTGCCCCGTGGAGCAGTTTTGCCTATCAGAGGTACATTTTGGCACTTTAATGCTAAAATTGCTACAAAATGCACTTTGGCAAATAATTAAAATATTCAAAAAGTGCATTTAGCACATGCCAATTGAGGTGGCATGACATCACATAAGGTGTACGACTATATGCTAAAACAAAGCATATGTTAATACTTGGTTTAAAAGTCAAAATATGATTATTTCAAGTAATGCTACGTTTTCTCCATCCTCACGTGGGCCATCTTTCATCCACGCGTGAGCTTGGTGACATGGCATATTATGTCACAAGGTTGGACGAATTAAAGAGTTAAAAGGTTATGGTATGGTCAAAATTAAAGTCTGAAGCAATTACATTATTATCAAAACCGTACGGATTACCTTCACGTGGCCATTAAGTGACTCGACATAAGATATGTGGTGGGCGTTTGAATTAAGGTTAAAACATTATATTGCATGGTATGTCATGGGAAGATATTCATTTATCCAAAAGTTTCAAAGTAATGATTCGCCATCTCTCTTCACGTGGGGCCATCTCCTCACAGCCGTGTTAAATTTTGGTTATGGATATATGCAAATTGGTTGGCGGCTTACCTCTTGTGAGGTGGCACAAAGCTTGGACAGGTTTCTAAGTTAATCAACCAATCACAGCCATCACGCAAAGCATAATCATGGAAACATCATCACTTGCCACTCATCCTCATCCTCTCACACGTGATTGCTTCCACAAGTGGGCAGCTTCTTCATCAACTCAGCATCTTCTATTTTGGCTGGTTTTTTGCCATTTGAGAAAGGTTTCTTCATTGGATGTTAAGGTTTCTTGCTCTACAAACTAGGAGCTTTGTCTCCTTAGGGTTTTGCGCCCTAGCTCACTCTCCTTGTGCTATATATTGAGGAGCTTGGCTCCATTGTAAGGATCAGAAAGTGTGGAATCTCTGCTTATATTTGTATTGTAATATTTTTCTGAGTTTAATAAAGAAGGCTTTGGAGGCTAGCCTGGTGATTGTCTTTGGTTGGATCTTCATGCTTGTACATCTGAGGTATACTGTATTATGTTTCATAGCTAGTATTGTTGGGATTATATGTCTTTAAAGGGAAGCTATCTTCTATAAGATTTGTAAGTAATACTTTATAGTTTGCTTATTCATGTTGATAATATTAGGAGACTAAGAGTAATGTAATTTCTTGTTTGAATTCATTGCATCGCTGCTTTCTTTTAATTATCTACACATATGCTCTTATCCCCTTGCTAATTGTTTGCAGCTGTTTACAGGTAGCCTAAGCTGGAGAAGTCCACGAACATGTTAGATCGTGCCGTCATTCAGTAAATACAAACCAAGTCTCGATCCTATCGGTGCATCTGGGAGCTTGACTCCATTGTCCTTTCTTCAAAACGCTCAACCCCCATGGGTTCACTTTTCTAGATCCATTTTTTATTCTATCTCGGTTACTGTCCTATTTAAATCTAAATCTTGCTTCAAAGTTCATTTGATTAATAGATCTAAGCAAGTAGCAATCTAAAGAGTCTAATAGCTTCATTTTTATTTAGTTTTAGGTTGCTAGCTAAGTTAGAAATTTTTGCAATTTTTTGTAGCAACGTCAAAGACACTTTTTAAGTGTTTCTTGGCATTTTTTAAGACTAATTCAGTTCGCTGGTTTTTTTTGTCTTTTAGCAGGTCCGAGCTTTCTAAAGCTCAAAGTCTGAGATTCGGAGGTGTCCGTAGCCATCCGGGGAGCTAGTTTTACCTCCCTTACATCATTCTAACATTGTAAACTGACTTGTTCCCTAATGATAAAGGGCAAGCAGTATTTCTTTTAAGTTTCCAAGTTGTAATCAAAAAATAAAAAGAGCACAGCAGGCAATTCCAGCCCCTGAACCCAATCCCCCCAGGGGGGATTCGCACCCTTTTTTATTTTTATTTTTTTATTTTTTTCGTTTTAGATTAGTTTTCATTCAAGCAGTAGTAATTAAATAACACACTCGAGCACACAACGTCCTCCAATGACCCGTTTTTTCATTTTATATGCTTTTGTGTTTATTTCAAATTATTATTCTGTGCTTAAAATTTAATCCTAAAATTACCCCCCTTGCTTTATGCTTGGGGTTTAGTGTAGATTAATCATCCACTCATACCTATTTAATAAAACGAACAACGCCCCAAACTCGGAGTATGCTCTTGACCACTGCAGCTTAGTCGGAACAGTTGGCTCAATCAGAAACGGGTGTAAGGTATTTAGTGTTAATAGGACAATCCATTAAAATCCAATTCTAAGAACTCGGGAGGTTGCATGGACTGAATCCACAGAGTCAGCAGGTTCTTAAGCGGGTTCATCCTCACCTGGTTGGACACTTGGTAAGGTTGCTAGAGCACTCAGTTCGAAGTTTAGGTTTTCTTTTGGGCCAAACCAAGAATCAACCCACTCCTTAACTACTCATTTAATAACTATAAAATTTACCAACCGAGCCACTGCAATACTTTCACTGAAACTACACAAGCAACCCCACACAACAGTACTTACAAGCATTTTTACATTCTCGGCACTGGTCTTTAATTTTCTGTGTTTAAGTCAATCATAAATGTCGTGAATGCTTATTTATCTTATGTTGGGTTAGCTATTTGATTTAATTCACAAGCAGTGCTTTGTTGTTATATTTTATCATCTCGTCATCTTTAACTCCTAGAATAGACTTTTATCTTTTGTTGTAGATTAAAAGCCTTAGATTATTTTTCATAGGGACCACCCCCGTTGGCTTCGCTAGGAGTAAGCCTAGACAGAGGAGTCGAGTAATCAGGTGACAGCACTTGACTCTCACTTGCCCCCAAGGACACACCGAGCGGCTTGAAGGTTTCCTGCCGCGTCCCCCCCAGGTGTGTATTAGGCGGCAACACGTGGTATACCTCTGTGTGTTGCTTTTACCTCTGTGTCATACCATCAAATATCTCCAAGTGTACACCTCTGCGTGCGTCCTACCTCTGCATGGGTTCTACCATCAAATTCATCGCGGTGTAGATTCTTTTATGTGATTGTTCATGCCCACAAGAATCATGCACAGAATGTGCCCAAAGACATTAGGATCACAGACCTCCCTCTTGTTCTAATCTATGTGTATTCATCTCGTGGTATCCTCATCAAGGCTATGGTGGTGGTGGTTGTGATGGTGCTTGAAGGAGATAAGCATGGTGTTTAGGCTTTGGTTTGCTTTGGTTCTTATATTTTATGTGGCTCCAATAGTTCTGTTGCTACCAAGGGACTGTGTTGTGCTGGTTGGTATCTGTTTGAACCTTTGTTGCGTGGGAGTGCCCCCCACCCCCTCACTCCCTCTCCCGAAGTTCGGTTCCTTTGGAAGCTCGCTTCCGAAACGCTCCCAGTTTTGGGAGCACGCTCCCAAGGCACTCCCGAGGCTCTCCCTACCCCTCCTATACAAAAAGCTCCTATACTAGGTGTTACCAACTATTTTGTACAATAGTTGAACTTCCATTGAGCCGCCAGTGTTTGAACATGATCCATGTTCATATCCAGAGTATCAGAGGTTCAGTTTTCAGACTTAGCCAATTTTGGATAGCCATTTTTATTTTTGTGTTGGAATGACCATGCCCCATGGAGTTTTTGTAATAAAGTGTGCTAGTAGGGGGTCTTGAGTGGCTCGGTTCCCTGACTTGACAATCAACTAAGGTATTCCAAGGAGTTTTTTCACTTGATGATTATGCTTTGCCTTTAGCCGAGCAATAATCGATGAGTTTTTCTCCTGCTTCCTCCAAAGCTGGAATGCCCGATTTTGGCGGTTAGGCCTTAGGGGATGATTAGAGTCCAACTGTAAAATATGAACCTACTAGACACAATTTGTATGTCTTATGGTAATTTCCTAGGTCCCTAGGTACTTTTAAAATTTCGTCAGAAATTTTTTTACTAGATGCGTTGGATTTTTAATTTTTATTATTAAAATTTTCAATTATATGAATTGAAAAATTTCAATTTGTAATAATTAAGTGGTTTAGGGGTGGATTTTAATGATTGGAGGCTTAATTCCTAAGCCAAAAATCCCAGTTAAACCCCAAACCCACTTATCCTAAGTTTTAGACATTTATTTGGCCTCATAATTAATATTTTCTCCAAAAATCAATAAATGACAAATGTTAATTAAAATATTTAGAAAATAATAAATTGGAGATAATTCAAATCTCTCAAAAAAAGGCCTAATTGAATAAAATAAAGGTCAAAATTACATGGCATGGAGCATTTAAGAAGATTCTAATCAACACCAAACAAATCTAGTCAACTATCGCAGCACTACAAGCTATCCGCTCTTGGGATTTGCGCCCCCTCTCCAAGGAGGGCGACTTGGGTGTGTTGGCACTCATTGGTTGGCTTGGTGATAATCACAAGGTCAAGGGGTGGGCGCCTTGCCTAGGTGGAGGCCACCTCACCCCTGGTCTCACCTTCCAAGCTTAGTTAACTCCAATCAAAGGCTTGGTGGTCTCCTCCTATTGGGAATTTGATTTAGCTTGGCTCTCTTCATGCCAAATTCGACCTAGGTCATTGGGCTTCTCTCTTTTGTATAAAGACAGGTCTTGTTATCACACCATAGTAGCAGGGCTACTATTCTTGTTTAGCAGATATCTGCACATTCCAGAGCTTCCATTATTCAGAGCATGGCTATGATGACTGTATATTTTGTGATCACTCATGATCAGAGCAGTGTATTATTCAGACTTATGTTAGACCTTGTGTCAAGGCTGAGCCTTGAGAGTTCAGATTTGATGACCTATGTGACCCTTTATCCCATACAGTTTCAGTTCAGTGCTTAGAGATGTATTGCAGCAGTGTTTTAGATGGTATATGATGTTTATTACTATGATGATGTTGTATGATCTATGGATATTTTATCATTGACTGTGGATTATTATCTTGTTGATTTAGTCATGTTCACAGCATCTGCTTGGTATATTATTCCTGATGTGGCAAACTGTTTAAAATGAACTATAAATCATAAAATGGACAATTGCTTGCACATTTAGGTCATTTAACAAAACCCACTGGTTTTCCACCTTACATAGACATGGTCTTTCCTGACACCAGTTGTCTGCTAGTGTAGGCTCCATATTCACTTGACTCCATCCATACCTGACTTTCCTATTTGACTTTAAACCTTGACCTGTCTCATTTGACTTTCTGATACTGAGGACTTCCCCATTTTTCTACCTCTGTGTTTGGACCGCATCCCTGTATGTTCAGTGTCTCGGCTCTAAGTTGGTGACAAAACTTGCCTTTGGTGAGTTGGATTGTAGGCCTAAATCATTCTGGTCGGTTGTCCCGATGTTTGGCATTGGCTTGAACTACCCCTAGTCACTTGGGATGTTGTTGGCTAAAACTGAAAGCTCATGTTCTACTTATGGAAACTTATAAATTCACCCATGGAAACTAAAAAGGGCAAGAGCGATGAACAGCTAAAAATACTCCCCGAAGAGTATAAGAAAGGTCCAAAAAGCAATGGTTCTTAAAAAGCTATATCTAAACAATTGCTGACCTTATATGTATATGAAAACATGCCCTGGATGCAAGCTACAACTAGTTGTGCTTTTCAACACACCTGAGATCCGAAGGGTTATGTAGGCCAAAAAGGCTATGAAATGAAATTGAATGATCCTAATGAACCTGGATCAACTTGATGTAGACATGATGCCTAAGTTGAATAAGCAGTCTCTAAACAACTTATCCATTTGTGAGGCACAGCCATTCCCCGTGTTATTTTGTCCAAGCACAGAGTTTGTAGCTTCCCCCTTCTCCCAGTCCAAAGTATTTTTGAGTTAACTTAGACAAGTCAACCCCTTGGCCCAACCTTGTTCCTAGCCTTCATCCTTCACTAGCAGTTTGACCATGTCAAATGGGTGAGTTTGTCATTTGAACTATTGTGCAAGTAATTTTATATAACAAAGGAATATGCTAACTTGATTAATGCCACTGAATGTATGTTATACTTTGAGCTTGGCTGTGAGAATGATTAGAGAAGCATGTCTTAGTCTACTGATATGATTTATCCTTGGTTGTATATTATTGGGATCCGTGATGATGTGGGCCATATATATATACCTATTGATGATGATTGATGGTCCCACATACTTGATGATGATATCATATGATATTCATATGGTTCAGATGATGATTGATGCAGTTCAGCAGGTTTTATTATGACTTTAGATCATCAGATTATGCACAGTCCATATATGGTGGACCCTACAGCTGGCCCATTAGGGCAACCCATGGTGTATGAGTACACATTCCTAGTGGATTTGGGTCTTCTGGATCCAATGAGACACTTATCTTTCAGTTCCGGGCACTTTTGACAGTGATTGATGCAGTTTTACACTTGTTGACCAGATTTGGGGCTGATTTCCCAGCCTGAGCAGCAGGGGCCATGAGAGGTCAGTTCACCTAGGGCGCTGTATGAGGAGGGGGTGGTCCAGCCAGTTGTTTCTACCATTTACCCCCCCTTCTGGAGAGCCTGGTGGGCTTAGTTGGACAACACAGATGCCCTAGGAGGCAGTTTTGGGACTTTCACAGTTACCAAGGCAGTTAAAAAGTGGGATAAAGTGGTCACTCAGGAATTCGATTTGGGCAATTCAAGCAAGGTTTTGGCATTTGGTTTTCACAGAGGTCTTCCAGGGTGATCCCACTATCTTCCAGCCAGTTTTCACCATGTGGGTAGGCCCACAGCGATCACAGGAGGTCTTTTACTACTTGTCTGTCACAGATTTTGAGGACAGATTTGATCATTTATATTATCTTGGACATATTTTATTATTTTATTGTGCCTTGGGGATGAGCTAGTAAGGATTGATGCCTTCTAGCCCCACCATGTGCTTCTTATGTTATGTCCTAGTCATTAGTAGGTGGATTTTTGTACTTTTACCCCTCTAGTGGATGATGTCATCCTCGCTTTGTACCATTTAGTTAGGGCGTCATCATTATATTGGGTGATCCATGTGATGTATTGTTATGATTCATTATTAGCCATTGATCATGTATTGAGATCTTTTAATCTCAACCACTCATTTGATGTAGTATTGTAAAGTGGTATGGGGTTTTGGTCTTTATTATCCTATATAAGGAGGAGACCCCCTATTGTATAGCTCACCTTTGGAGCTTTGGAATATTGGAATAAAACACTTCTTTGTGGAGCATATCTCTCTTGTCTTGTGGATTCTCTTGCATCTTGAGTATACAGTATCTCTTCTATGTATCATTGCGGATTTTTGTGCTTCTACTAGTTCTCTTGCAGGAAAGTCGAATTGGTGGAGAGGAAGGCGATTTCTTGAGGGTTATTGTTGGAGGGATCCACATATTCTCTCTTGGGTTAATCTTGTGACAGGGAGTATCATTATTGTATCTTCGTGACATAGTTGATGCTTTCTATTACATCTTTCTATTATTTTCATAATCATCTTACTTGACTTGTTTCTTTGATTTTGTCTTGTAGGAGGAGGATGATTTGGCTATCTTGGAGGAGGACGTTTTGGTTGGAGCTCTTGGATCTCACTCTTGAATATACACATAGGAGAATGCTATCAATTTGCAAGGTGGCCACAAGCAATTGAGGTAAGATCTACAAGGTATGTGCCTCTTTCCATCCATTCTGTCTTCATTGGTCACAAACCCTAATTAATTAAAACCCTCATTTTGGTTTTTCTTAGATCTACTTAGATCTAGCCTTGCTTTTGAAAAGATCTTAAGAACCCACCTCTATAGCATCCACCGCTAGTTGGATCTATAGTTTGGTGGTGATTGGGTTAAAATTAACGCACTTTTCAAGGCAATATAGCCCTCTTGAACCAAATCGCACTTCCTTGGAGAGGCTTGTTGGGTTAGATCTATCATGTGGGTAGGTGAGATCCCACTTGATTTGCAATCTACACATTTGATAACCTACCCTTAGACTTTCACTTGGGTGATTTCTACCTTGTGGGCATCATTCCACATTTTAAGGGATTAAAACCCCCTTTTGAACTACTTGGCACCTTAAAACTCAGATCTAGTAAGATCTAACCCTTGGATTTACTTGATTTTCTAGATCCACTTAGATCGGTGCCTAAGCTACTTGGATCTACAATTTGGTGGCCATTGGACTTGATTTGACCCACCTTATCCACCTTTTAGCCTTCCTTGAGCAAGGTTGCACTTCCTTGGGTGACTGAGTTTGCCCACTTCTTGGACCTGCGTAGTTGAGATTTCAGTGGATTTGGAACGGGCATACCTTGGAACCTATATCTAGAGTATCATTTTGTGACTATCTGCCTTGGGGGTAGCATTCCTTGTTTTAAGGGATTGTGGTCCACTTGGGTCATTTCATGAAAACCTAGATCTAGCAAGATCCAACGACTCTATCTCAATTAGCCCACTTGTCTTGACCTCTAGGTGTCCCGATCTACACATTGACATATCTTTTGACTCCATTAACCCATCCAACAAGGCACTAGTCCTCCTTAAGCAAGTCGCACTCCTTGGGAATTGTGTCAAACCTTAGATCTAGTAAGTGGGTACTCCTAATTTCAACTTAGATCCATAGATCTACTCATTACATATCCTCTAGTGCCACTTGCATCCCTTAATTTCACCTTGTGGGTCCACATTAAGCCATTTCACATATCCCAAGAAAGTAGGACCCACTTGTGTACCACATGGTACTATATCTTGTCATCATAACGAATCATCTGGCCTCAATCATACATTGGTTGAAACACTAATCATCTCTCAAACCACCTTCAACCATACTATAATTTCTAGGTCCACTTTACCTTGCATTGGTTTCCGTAACTTACCATTTACTCATCCCTAGGAACCTATGTTTGGGACAATCATCTTTGATTGGTTATAGGGTCTCCCCCTAGGTCTTGTTTTATCTAGATCTAAAGTGAAGAGTGCCTTGGTTGACGTGACTCCCACCTTGCATTGGGAACCGTGGCATCTCTTGGGTCACCTCTTTAGTTGTCCATCTCCCCTACCATCCCGGATGGGATACCACTAGGGGCAACTACAAGTTGTGTGATAACAGGTCTTGTTATCACAACATAGTACCAGGGCTACTATTCTTGTTTAGCAGATATCTGCACATTCCAGAGCTTCCATTATTCAGAGCATGGCTATGATGATTGTATATTTTGTGATCACTCACGATCAGAGCAGTATATTATTCAGACTTATGTTAGACCTTGTGTCAAGGCTGAGCCTTGAGAGTTCAGATTTGATGATCGATGTGACACTTTATCCCATACAGTTTCAGTTCAGTGCTTAGAGATGTATTGCAGCAGTGTTTCAGATGGCATATGACGTTTATTACTATGATGATGTTGTATGATCTATAGATATTTTATCATTGACTGTGGATTATTATCTTGTTGATTTAGTCATGTTCAGAGCATCTGCTTGGTATATTATTCCTGATGTGGCAAACTGTTTAAAATGAACTATAAATCATAAAATGGACAATTGCTTGCACATTTAGGTCATTTAACAAAACCCACTGGTTTTCCACCTTACATAGATATGGTCTTTCCTAACACCAGTTGTCTGCTAGTGTAGGCTCCATATTCACTTGACTCCATCCATACATGACTTTCCTATTTAACTTTAAACCTTGACCTGTCTCATTTGACTTTCTAATACTGAGGACTTCCCCATTTTTCTACCTCTGTGTTTGGACCGCATCCCTGTATGATCAGTGTCTCGGCTCGAAGTTGGTGACAAAACTTGCCTTTGGTGAGTTGGATTGTAGGCCTAAATCATTCTGGTCGGTTGTCTCGATGTTTGGCATTGGCTCGAACTCCCCCTAGTCACTTGAGATGTTGTTGGCTAAAACTGAAAGCTCATGTTCTACTTATGGAAACTTATAAATTCGCCCACGGAAACTAAAAAGGGCAGGAGCGATGAACAACTAAAAATACTCCTCGAAGAGTATAAGAAAGGTCCAAAAAGCAATGGTTCTTAAAAGCTATATCTAAACAATTGCTTACCTTATATGTATTTGAAAACATGCCCTGGATGCAAGCTGCAACTAGTTGTGCTTATCAGCACACCTGAGATCCGAAGGGTTATGTAGGCCAAAAAAGCCATGAAATGAAATTGAATGATCCTAATGAACCTGGATGAACTTGATGTAGACATGATGCCTAAGTTGAATAAGCACTCTCTGAACAACTTATCCATTTGTGAGGCACAGCCATCTCCCGTGTTATTTTGTCCAAGCACAGAGTTTGTAGCTTCCCCCTTCTCCCAGTCCAAAGTATTTTTGAGTTAACTTAGACAAGTCAACCCCTTGGCCCAACCTTGTTCCTAGCCTTCATCCTTCACTAGCAGTTTGACCATGTCCAATGGGTGAGTTTGTCATTTGAACTATTGTGCATGTAATTTTATATAACAAAGGAATATGCTAACTTGATTAATGCCACTGAATGGATGTTATACTTTGAGCCTGGCTGTGAGAATGATTAGAGAAGCATGTCTTAGTCTACTGATGTGATTTATCCTTGGTTATATATTATTGGGATCTGTGATGATGTGGACCATATATCTATACCTATTGATGATGATTGATGGTCCCACATACTTGATGATGATGTCATATGATGGACATATGGTTCAGATGATGATTGATGCAGTTCAGCAGGTTTTATTATTACTTCAGATCATCAGATTATGCATTGTCCATATATGGTGGACCCTACAGCTGGCCCATTAGGGCAACCCATGGTGTATGAGTACACATTCCTAGTGGATTTGGGTCTTCTGGATCCAATGAGACACTTATCTTTTAGTTCCGCGCACTTCTGACAGTGATTGATGCAGTTTTACACTTGTTGACCAGATTTGGGGCTGATTTCCCAACTTGAGCAGCAGGGGCCATGAGAGGCCAATTCACCTAGGGCGCTGTATGAGGAGGGGGTGGTCCAGCCACTTGTTTTTACCATTTACCCCCCCTTCTGGAGAGCCTGGTGGGATCAGATGGACAGCGCAGATGCCCTAGGAGGCAGTTTTGGCACTTTCACAGTTACCGAGGCAGTTAAAAAATGGGATAAAGTGGTCACTCAGGAATTCGATTTGGGCAATTGAGGCAAGGTTTTGGCATTTGGTTTTCACAGAGGTCTTCCAGGGTGATCCCACTACCTTCCAGCCAGTTTTCACCATGTGGGTAGGCCCACAGCGATCACATGAGGTCTTTTACTGCTTGTCTGTCACAGATTTTTAGGACAGATTTGATCATTTATATTATATTGGACATATTTTATTATTTTATTGTGCCTTGGGGATGAGCTAGTAAGGATTGATGCCTCCTAGCCCCACCATGTCCTTATTATGTCATGTCCTAGTCATTATGAGGTGGATTTTTTGTACTTTTACCCCCTCTAGTGGATGACGTCGCCCTCCATGATTATTTTATACCATGACGTCATCATTATATTGGGTGATCCATGTGATATATTGTTATGGTTCATCTTAGCCATTGATTGTATGATGAGATCTTTTAATCTCAACCACTCATTTGATGTAGTATTGTAAAGTGGTATAGGGTTTTGGTCTTTATTATCCTATATAAGGAGGAGACCCTCTATTGTATAGCTCACCTTTGGAGCTCTGGAATATTGGAATAGAACACTTCTTTGTGGAGCATATCTCTCTTGTCTTGTGGATTCTCTTGCATATTGAGTATATAGTATCTCTTCTATGTATCATTGTGGATTTTGGTGCTTCTACTAGTTTTCTTGCAGGAAAGTCGAATTGATAGAGAGGAGGGCGATTTCTTGGGGGTTATTGTTGGAGGGATCCACATATTCTCTCTTGGGTTAATCTTGTGACAGGGAGTATCATTATTGTATCTTTGTGACATAGTTGATGCTTTCTATTACATCTTTCTATCATTTTCATAATCATCTTACTTGACTTATTTCTTTGATCTTGTCTTGTAGGAGGAGGACGATTTGGCTATCTTGGAGGAGGACGTTTTGTCTGGAGCTCTTGGATCTCACTCTTGAATATACACATAGGAGAATGCTATCAATTTGCAAGGTGGCCATAAGCAATTGAGGTAAGATCTACAAGGTATGTGCCTCTTTCATCCATTCTATCTTCATTGGTCACAAACCCTAATTAATTAAAACCCTCATTTTTGGTTTTTCTTAGATCTACTTAGATCTAGCCTTGCTTTTGAAAAGATCTTAAGAACCCACCTCTATAGCATGCACCCCTAGTTGGATCTATAGTTTGGTGGTGATTGGGTTAAAATTGACACACTTTTCAAGGCAACATAGCCCTCTTGAACCAAATCGCACTTCCTTGGAGAGGCTTGTTGGGTTAGATCTAGCATATGGGTAGGTGAGATCCCGCTTGATTTGCAATCTACACACTTGATAACCTACCCCTAGACTTTTACTCGGGTGATTTCTACCTTGTGGGCATCATTCCACATTTTAAGGGATTAAAACCCCCTTTTGAACCACTTGGCATCTTAAAACTCAGATCTAGTAAGATCTAACCCTTGGATTGACTTGATTTTCTAGATCCACATAGATCGGTGCATAAGCTACTTGGATCTATAGTTTGGTGGCCATTGGGCTTGATTTGGCCCACCTTATCCACCTTTTAGCCCTCCTTGAGCAAAGTCGCATTCCCTTGGGTGAGTGAGTTTGCCCACTTTGAGGAAGTGGGTGGTTGAGATTTTTGTGGATTTGGAACGGGCATACCTTGAAACCTAGGTCTAGAGTATCATTTTGTGACGATCTGCCTTGGGGGTAGCATTCCTTGTTTTAAGGGATTGTGGTCCACTTGGGTCATTTCATGAAAACCTAGATCTAGCTAGATCCAACTACACTATCTCAATTAGCCCACTTGTCTTGACCTCTAGCTGTCCCGATCTACACTTTGACATACCTTTTGACTCCATTAACCCATCCAACAAGGCACTAGTCCTCCTCAAGCAAGTCGCACTCCTTGGGAATTGTGTCAAACCTTAGATCCAGTACATGGGTACTCTTAATTTCAACTTAGATCCATAGATCTACTCATTGCATAGCCTCTAGTGCCAATTGCATCCCTAAAGTCCACCTTGTGGGTCCACATCAAGCCATTTCACATATCCCAAGAAAATAGGACCCACTTGTATAGTACATGGTACTATATCTTGCCATCATAACTAATCATGTGGCCTAAATCATACATTGGTTGAAACACTAATCATCCCTCAAACCACCTTCAACCATACTTTAAATTCTAGGTCCACTTAACCTTGCATTGGTTTCCGTAACTCGTTATCTACTCATCCCTAGGAACCTTTGTTTGTCTCCAATTATCTTTGATTGGTTATAGGGTCTCCCCCTAGGTCTTTATTTATCTAGATCTAAAGCGAAGAGTGCCTCGGTTGACGTGACTCCCACCTTGCAGTGGGAATCGTGGCATCTCTTGGGTCACCTCTTTAGTTGCCCATCTTCTCTACCGTCCCGGATGGGATACAACTAGGGGCAACTACAAGTTGTGTGATAACAGGTCTCTTTCTCCATGTTTAGGATGGATGTTTATGCAAGATCACTCTGCACAAATTTGTAATATTTTTTGTTAAAATATTAACTGTTATCACACCATAGTAGCAGGGCTACTATTCTTGTACAGCAGATATCTGCACATTCCAAAGCTTACATTATTCCAGAGCATGGCTATATATTTTGGATCACTCATGATCAGAGCAGTACATTATTCAGATTTTGTATATGACCTTGTGTTAAGGCTGAGCCTTGAGAGTTCAGATTTGATGACTGATGTGACCACTTATCCCATTACAGTTTCAGTTCAGTGCCTAGAGATGTATTACAACAGTGTTTCAGATGATACTTGATGATTATTATTGTGATGATGTTGTATGATCTATGGATATGTTTTCATTGACTGTGGATTATTATCTTGTTGATTTAGTCATGATCATAGCATGTGCTTGGTATATTATTCCTGATGTGGCAAATTACTTAAAATGAACTGTAAATCATAAAATGGACAATTGCTTGCACATTTAGGTCATTTAACAAAACTTACTGGTTTTCACCTTACATAGATATGGTCTTTCCCGACACCAGTTGTCTGCTAGTGTAGGCTCCATATTCACTTATCTCCATCCATACATGACCTTCCTGTTTGACTTTAAACCCTGACTTGTCTCATTTGCCTTTCTGATACTGAGGACTTCCCCATTTTTCTACCTCTGTGTTTGGACCGCATCCCTGTTTATTCAGTGTCTCGGCTCTGAGTTGGTGACAGAACTTGCCTTTGGTAAGTTGGATTGTAGGCCTAAATCATTCTGGTCGGTTGTCCCGATGTTTGGCATTGGCTCGAACTCCCCCTAGTCACTTGAGATGTTGTTGGCTAAAACTGAAAGCTCATGTTCTACCTATGGAAACTCAATAAATTCGCCCATGGAAACAAAAAAAAGGGGCAAGAGCGATGAAAAGCTAAAAATACTCCTCGAAGAGTATAAGAAAGGTCCAAAAAGCAATGGTTCTTAAAAGCTATATCTAAACAATTGCTGACCTTATAAATATTTGAAAAACATGCCCTGGATGCAAGCTGCAACTAGTTGTGCTTTTCAGCACATCTGAAATCCGAAGGGTTATGTAGGCCAAAAATGCCATGGAATAAAATTGAATGATCCTAATGAACCTGGATCAACTTGATGTAGACATGATGCCTAAGTTGAATAAGCACTCTCTAAACAACTTATCCATTTGTGAGACACAGCCATCCCCCATGTTCTTTTGTCCAACACAGAGTTTGTAGCTTCCCCCTTCTCCTAGTCCAAAGTATTTTTGAGTTAAGTTAGACAAGTCAACCCCTTGGCCCAACCTTGTTCCTAGCCTTCATCCTTCACTAGCAGTTTGACCATGTCCAATGGGTGAGTTTGTCATTTGAACTATTGTGCAAGTAATTTTATATAACAACGGAATCTGCTAATTTAATTAATGCCACTGAATGGATGTTATACTTTGAGCCTAGCTGTGAGAATGATTAGAGAAGCATTGTCTTAGTCTACTGATGTGATTTATCCTTGGTTGTATATTCTTGGGATCCGTGATGATGTGGATCATGTATGGATGATTATTGATGATGATTGGTGGGTCCACATGTTTCATGATGATATCATATGATGGACATATGATGCAGATGATGTTTGATCCAGTTCAGCAGGTTTATTACTACTTCAGATCAGCAGATTGTACATTGTCCATATATGGTGGACCCTACAGCTGGCCCATTAGGGCAATCCAGGGTGTATGAGTACACATTCCTAGTGGATTTGGGTCTTCTGGATCCATTGAGACACTTATCTTTCAGTTCCGGGTACTTCTGACAGTGATTGATGCAGTTTTACACTTGTTGACCAGATTTGGCGCTGATTTCCCAGCCTGAGCAGCAGGGGCCCCGAGAGGCCAGTTCACCTAGGGCGCTGATGATGGAGGGGGTAGTCCAGCCACTTGTTTTTACCATTTACCCCCCCTTCTGGAGAGCCTGGTGGGCTCAGATGGACAGCGCTAGCACCCTAGGAGGCAGTTTTGGCACTTTCACAGTTCCCGAGGCAGTTAAAAAATGGGATAAAGTGGTCACTGAGGAAATCGATTTGGGCAATTGAGGCAAGGTTTTGGCATTTGGTCTTCACAGAGGTCTTCCAGGGTGGCATCACTATCTTCCAGTCAGTTTTCACCATGTGGGTATTCCCAGATTGATCACAGGAGGACATTTACTACTTGACTGTCATGGATTCTGAGGACAATTTTGATCATTTATATTACATTGGACATATTTTATTATTTTATTGTGCCTTGGGGATGAGCTAGTAAGGATTAATACCTCCTAGCCCCACCATGAGCTTATATTGTCATGTCCTAGTCACCATGAGGTGGATTTTGGTACTTATGTTTCTCTAGTGGATGACGTCACCCTCTTATTGTACCTTTTAGTGGGGGCGCTATCATTATGTGGGTGATCCATGTGATATATTGTTATGATTTAGTGTTAGCCGTTGATTAGATCTTATGATCTTTTAATCTTAGCCACTCATGTAAAAAGTGGTTAGGATTGTACTCTCTCCCCATCCTATTTAAGGAGGGAGCTTCTCATTGTAAAATTCATCTAGAGATTTTTGGCTCTTGGCTCTTGGAATAAAATTTCTATCTTTTGGAGTACATGCTTGGATTGGAGTGGATGTTGGTTGTTTCGATTGTAAATGCTATTGTCCATTGCACTGGAGGATCTATTGTAGCTATCTTGCATATTTCCCATATTTCATTTACAGGTTAAGAGGGCGATTTTGGACAAGGGCGAATTGGTGGGGAGGCTTGCCCTTCAATCTTGGAAAAAGTCGCTTTGGTGTAACAGGGAGTAGTTTTGCCTTTGTGTCAACTATTCTATGTTTCTCTCTCTCTCTTGCTTGTATCTACCTTCAATTTGTTAAACTGATTGATGCTTTGCTCCTTGGCTTGACAGGTTAGAAGGAATCACATGTGGCTTGGGAAAATCGATTTGGCAAGAGGGCTTCAACAATTCTCCATTTGATCTTTGGCAAAGTAATCCTCGTCTCAACTAGCATTCATCTCTTCATCCAGGTATGTTCCAAAAGGTATGATCTTCTACTTCCTTGAATCTTCCATAATTTCTAGATCATTAAAACCCTAATCAATTAAAACCCTTGTTTTTGGTATTTCTTAGATCTACTTAGATCTAGCCTTGCTTTTGAAAAGATATTGAAAACCCACCTCTATAGCATCCACCCCTAGTTGGATCTATAGTTTGGTGGTGATTGGCTAAAAATTGACCCACTTTTCAAGGCAAAAAGCCCTCCTTAACCCAAGTCGCACTTCCTAGAGAGAGGCTTGTTTGGTTAGATCTAGCACATGGGTAGGTGAGATCTCACTTGATTTGCATTCTAGACACTTGATAACCTACCCCCAGATCCTTACTTTGGTGAAATCTACCTTGTGGACATCTCTCCATGTTTTAAGGGGTTAAAACCCCCTTTTGATTTTCTTGGTACCTTAAAACTCAGATCTACTGAGATCTAGCCCTTGGATTGACTTGATCTTTTGGATATACATAGATCGGGATACTAGCATCTTGGATCTACAGTTTGGTGGCTATTGGACTTGATTTGGTCCACCAAACCCACTTTTTGGCCTTCCTTGAGCAAGTCGCACCCCCTTGAGAATTTGAGTTTGTCCACTTCTAGGAGGTGGGTGTTTGAGATTTTCGTGGATTTGGAATGCCCATACCTTGAAACCTAGGTCTAGACTGTCTTTTTGTCACGATCCGCCTTGGGGGTTGCATTCCTTGTTTCAAGGGATTGTGGTCCACTTAGGGTCATCACTTGGAAACCTAGATCTAGTAAGATCCAACCATTAGATCTCATTTAACCCACTTGGTTTGGCTTCTAGGTGTCCCAATCTACACTTTGACATACTTTTTGACCCCATTAGCCCATCTAACAAGGCACTAGTCCTTCTCTAAGCAAGTCGCACTCCTTGGGAATTGTGTCAAACCCGAGATCTAGTACATGGGTACTCCTAGAATCAACCTAGATTCATAGATCTAGCATTTATCCAACCTATAGTACCAACTTCACACATAACTTCACCTTGTGGGCCTACCTAGAACCATTTCACACTTCCCAAGAAAACAAGACCCACTTGTGTAAACATATGGTACTATACCTAGTTATCATACCCCATCATGTGGCCTAAACCATACATAGGTTGAAACACTAACAATCTCTTACACCACCTTCAACCATACCTTAACTCTTAGGTCCACTTAGCCTTGCATTGGTTTCCGTAACTCATCATTTACCTACCCTTAGAAACCTTTGTTTGGATCCAATCAACTGTGATTGGGTATAGGGTCTCCCCCTTGGTCTAGGTACACCCTGACCTAAAGCGAAGAGTGCCTCAGTTGACGTGACACCCATATTGCATTGGGAACCGTGGCATCTCTTGGGTCACCTCTTTAGTTGCCTGTCTCCTCTACCGTCCCGGATGGGATACCTCTAGGGGCAACTACAAGTTGCGTGATAACATTAACCAGGAAAATAATCAGAGAGAAATGCATGCAAAGGTTTGCATGCATGCATGCAAAAGTGAGTTTTGCATGTAACTATTTTTAGGTTTTTGGTAAACCTAACTTCATAGTGAGATGTTATAATGAAGACAGGAGGTGATTGTCTTCATTAGTGAGATCATTGATCTGAGATATATCAAGAGAGAGGAGGACGACTTTACATGTGAAGGAGGGTGCATACTTCAAGGAGGGAGAAGCTCGTACCGTATCCGATAGAGCAATTAAGTGTTTGTAACTTGCAGAGTATCTTCATCTTAGAGATTGAGGAAGATCAGTGACGATCAGAGCTCAGATCTGTCGAGATCTGATTCTGTACGAGTCTTTCTTTGCTGGAGGGAGGGCACACTTCTGCATGCAGAGAGAGAACGTTTCAGTCACAGGGTAGTCTTCAGAGTGAGCAGAGCTGAGCTGCGGATAGAGACAGATAGATCAGGCAGAGGCGGATACAGGGACACTCAGATCCAGTTTTCCAGTTAGGACTTATCTCTTCCGTGCATGCATCAGCTGGATGCATGCAAATCTTGATTTTGCCTGAAAAGATTACTGAGGTAACCCTGTATTGTACTTGTCTCTTTTCCTATATGCTTCGGGCTCGAGAAAGAAGATAGCCCCATAGTATGCTGGTTTCTCCCGAAAGGGTTTTGTTATCACATATATAGTAGCCGGGCTACCATACATGATTTTTCAGATTCCAGAGCACTTTTCAGCCAGTTCCTTTACATTGAGATGATGAGATGAGCATTTATCTATGGATCACTATCAAATTTTGGACGGTATATGTATTCCCCATGCCATGACTGAGTCTCAGGACATTCAGAGAGATGACCGATGTAGCCATTATACCATTTATGCAGAGCAGTCAGTAGTGCCCTGAGTTACAGTAGCAGTTTCAGAGGACAGATGATGGTTCAGAGGATGAGCATTCAAGTATATGACTCAGCAGGTATATCATGGTGTTATGGTTATATTGCTTTTATATTCATTCTTATGGCATGTCTTAGCATTTAGTGTCATGATCTGGCGATCATATAGATATGTGGACCTAATTGATCGTATTATATATATATTCTACTGTCCTTACTCAGAATTAGAAGTTCATTACTCATACTGATTGGTTTTACCCTCCCTAGGGAGAATAGAGGTGATCATTCCACCATACCTTGGCTTGCTAGTGTTGGCTCCATTACTCATTGTCTTCATCCATCCATTACCTACCTTTTAGTTTATCACCCTGACTTACTACTTGAATAGTGGCATGGAGGATCTTTTCCCCACTGTAGCCTCTGTATTGATGAGCTTCCATGTTTATTGTGTCTTTGCTCTGAGTTGGTGACAAAACTTACCTTTGGTGAGTTGGATTGTAGGCCTAAATCATTCTGGTCGGTTGTCCCGATGTTTGGCATTGGCTCGAACTCCCCCTAGTCACTTGAGATGTTGTTGGCTAAAACTGAAAGCTCATGTACTACTTATGGAAACTTCTAAACTGGCCCATGGAAACTAAAAAGGGCAAGAGCGATGAACTGCTAAAAATACTCCTTGAAGAGTATAAAAGAAAGGTCCAAAAAGCAATGATTCTTAAAATTGCTGACCTTATGTATGTATAAAAAACATGCCCTGGATGCAAGCTGCAACTAGTTGTGCTTATCAGCACACCTGAGATCTGAATGGTTATGTAGGCCAAAAAGGCCATGAAATGAAATTCAATGATCCTAATGAACCTGGATCAACTTGATGTAGACATGAAGCCTAAGGTTAATAAGCACTCTCTAAACAACTTATCCATTTGTGAGACACCGCCATTCCTTGTGTTGTTGCCCATTCAGTATATACTATGGTGTGTATTCCCTTTCCCATATCCAAAGTGTCACAATGTTAAGTCAGTCAGTCACCCTTTTTGCCTAGCCATTTTATTCTAAGCCTTCATCCTTCACTAGCAAATTGATCACTACTATGAAGTGAGTATGGTCCTGAAAGTCTAGTCTGAGTCATATAAATAATTAATGACAATATATATTTGGATTTAGATCGCCAGTAATGATTACTTTGTGTTATAATTGCTATTTGAATGAGTTGTAGAGCATGCATTAACCTTTGACACTTTGCAGCAGCTTCAGATGGTAGTCTGATTTATATTGGGTCAATATTGACCTGGTCAAACCTAGTTTGACCAAAGTCAATCACAGGACATTATTTTATATTATCTTTATATTATTTTGGACATTATTTTATATTATTGTGCCATGGAGATGAGCTAGTAAGGATTGATGCCTCCTAGCCCCACCATGAGCTTCTTGAGTCATGTCCATGTCATGTGAGGTGGGCCCATGTGTCTTAGCCCCCTTTAGAGGATGACGTCACCCTCACTTAGTCACTTCTAGCTATGACATCACCTCTATTTTGAGTGATCCATGTGATATTTTATGTTGGCTCATCTTAGCCATTGATTATGTTGTGAGATCTTTTAATCTCAACCACTCATTTCATAAAGTGGTTTTGAGATCTAGGGTTTTGGTCTTTATTATCCTATATAAGGAGGAGACCTCTTCATTGTAAAATTCATCTAGAGATTTTTGTCTCTTGGCTATTGGAATAAAAATACTTTCTGGGCATCTTGGATCTCGGAGTTGGAATGTTTGTAGTGATTGTAAATGCTTCTTCCTCTGCACTGACAAACATTGGTGGCCATCTTAATTTTATCTTCAACTAACATTGTTTTGTAGGCAAAGAAGACGTTTTGGAGGAGTGCGAATTGGTGGGGAGGCCTACCCTTCAAGCTTCAAGAGGACGTTTTGGTTGACAGGGAGTTGTTTTGTCTTTGTACCAACAATTCATGTTTCTCATCTCTTTGTTTGCATCTCTTTCCATTCTTGATTGATTGCTAGATCTTTGTGTCCTTGATTGATAGGAATAGGGAAATCGATTTGGTTGAAGGAGGCAAAATATTGGCAAGAAGGGTTCATCCAAGTTTGACATTTGATCTTTGTGGGAAGTAATCCTCATCACAAGCCTCTTCCATCTTCATCTTCCAGGTATGTTCCAAGAGGTATGAAATTCTTCTATCTTATCCATCTATTCTCTTAGCTCTAAAAACCCTCATTGATTAAAACCCTCATTTTTCACTTTTTCCTAGATCTACTTGGATTTAGCTTGCCTTTGGGAATAATAAAAAGAACCCACTTCTATAGCATCTACGACAATTCAGATCTATAGTTTGGTGGCAATTGGGCTTCATTTGACACATTTTTCAAGACACTTAGCCTTCCTTGGGTGAGGTCGCACTCCTTGGTTGGGTGAGTTTTGCTAGTTCCAAGACTTGGGTAGGTGAAATCCCACTTGATTTGCACTCCTCTCACTTGATAACCTACCCCTAGTGCTTCATCTCTTTGATTTTTGCCTTGTGGGCCCCATTCCTCATTTTGAGGGTTGTGCCCCACTTGGGTCATTGGGTGATGCACTTTCAACCTTAGATCTATGGAGATCTAGCTTCTCTTTGGGCATGCCATCCTAAACCCACTTTGATAATTGCTTTAACTACCCCAATCTACATTTTGGCATAATTTGGACTCCATTTGCCCCTCCATCTAAAGGCACTAGTCTCCTTGGGTCAATTTGCACTCCTTGGGGATTGTCATGTGCTAGATCCCATATGTGGGTGTTGCCTAATCCAACTTGGATCCATAGATCCACATCATCAAACACCCCTTAGTGCTATTCCACCCCTTACTTCACCTTGTGGGTCCCATTTGGGTCATTTCCATACTTTAAGGAAGTGGGTCCCACTTGTGTATTTCATGGTACTAGATCTATCTCTTTGATCTCCCTAGGCGGCCTAACTCATTCATTGGTTGAAACACTTTTCATATCTCAAGCCTCTTCAACCACACTTAAACTCTTGGGCTCACCTAAGCTTGCATTGGTTTTCGTAACTCAACTTTCACATCTCCCTAGGAACCTTTGCTTTGACTAATCTTCTTTGATTGGTTATAGGGTCTCCCCCTTTATCTTGTCTTGTCTAGATCTAAAGTGAAGAGTGCCTCAGTTGTCGTGAATCCTAGCTTGCATTGGGAACCGTGGCATCTCTTGGGTCACCTCTTTAGTTGTCCATCTCCTCTACCATCCCGGATGGGATACCATTAGGGACAACTACAAGTTGTGTGACAACATGACCCTTTAAGACAAAGCAGAGATAGGGGATTGAGCTCTGAGGAGTTTGTTACCTTGTAATTAATCTTAATATTAAATTCTGAAAGTTGGCATTCACCTTTATCTTACCTTTTCTGTCCTTGTAAAAGGTGGCATTCTCCTTTATCTTACGTTTCGTATCTTTTTACTTAAATTTTTAACCTTGCCATTAATTGTTTCAGGATGTTTGAAAGGGGTTCCAACCTAATCGGACTTCATATGGAGAAAGTAGAATTTCATATCCTATTCAGAATTCAGTAAACTTAAAAGTTTTTAGGATTTCAAAGGTAGCGTTTCCACTAAATTCTATCATGTGTGAGGGTATGAGACTGGCACTAGTAAAGACCAGCAAGCTATAGGATTTTGTATCATGTAATGATCTTTGAGAGTTCATATGGACATGGGTTTCCTTCTAAAATGTCATTTATATGTATCATTTTTATTTTCTTGCAATCTAAGTGTTATTTAAAAAAAAACTATATATCTTTATATTTTGTATTTTTTACATACCGCGTTTTCCCTGTGTACCCTTTTTGGAGGGGTCATGTTCCCAGGCATTCCTGTTTCAGAAACTTGTACACGTTTCCATGTTTTGTGCAACTTAGCTGCAAATGTATCCAAAATTATATTCTAGCTTCAATAAGGTTAAAATTTCTAAAAATATACATATATATATATTTTTTTTCCGGTATTGAGAATCTTGAAAAACTGAAAGTATCCTTTTGGAGAACTATCATTTGGGTGCCCAAAACTGTCATCACCTGCTGAAAAAGATCAAGTTTCTAAAAATAGAAACTTTCTAAAAGTAGACAAATCTAGAATCTGAGTGTGCATCTGGCTTTCATTTTCCTCCCATGCATAATCCAAACACTACATGTCACTCTCGTTCTCAGGGCAACCTGCTTAAAATAGATCTGGAGGCACCTGCCATAAATGGCACAGAATCTGCTGAAACCTGTGCATTTGTGTACTAATATAAGTGTGGTATGTCCTCTGGATGTAACTGCTATGAATCACCTGCCAATAATCTGTTCAATCTCCACCCCTGAGCAATAAAAGATCTATATGACCATGAGCTAAGTCTAATTTCGCATTCACGAACCATAACTATCCAGTCCTCAACCCTTAAGCAATTAAAGATTTGTAACCATGTGTTATGCGTGACTTAGAACTCGCAAACATTTGATGCCGAATGCTGAACCCAGTAATATTGAGTTCACCACTAAATGTAACCATGAACCTTCACTGCTGGATGCCCAATATGAATTTTGAAGAAATTCATTTTGGGTATTACTATTAACATGTCAGATTGAGTTCTCGTAGTGTTATTTGAAAGAATATTGATAGATTTCCAAAATGGGGTCATAATAGAGTTTCTGAGCAATATTGAGGGGGGAACTGCCTATAAAAGTGGACCTTCTAGAACTGCCTATATTGCTGACAGAAAACAATGATCGATCTTGCAGTAAGGATATCTCTCTGCTTGAATAATTTGGAAACTGGACATCTCGAGCACTTACAAGTTCATTGTGCATGAATTGTTTTGAATTCATCTTACATTATCATGAACTGAGAAATAAAATTAATGTTGCAAAACCTTATTTTAATTTTATTAAGATTGAGTTCTGATGTAACCAAATCACCTATACATATTAGAAAAGAGAATGGTGACTGGTAAGTAGAAACTAACATCGTTGGATGTTTAGTCTGTTTATAGTAGCTGATTTGGACATAGCATACAATTCCTTTAAATTTGCGCGAGCACAATTTGTTTTTGAAACAAATGTATGATGAATATGAGGTGGCAGCATATATTGGAAGGCATTTTTTTCTCATAGTTACTTTCTTTAGTTTATAATACCAGAGGAAGCAATTGGAGTAAGGTTAACAAAATGTCATAATGCAGGCACTTGCCGCAGCAAGCAAATCTGTGGATCCCCTAATGCTCACTCATAGTCTACATTCATATTTCCTTAGAACTGGAGATGTAAACTGTAAGTATGTTTTATTCTTTCTTGATGTTAATGCTGTAGATTTTCTGCCCTCTGTGCCTGCTGGTTTAATGCCAAGTTATAGGTGGTTTTCACCTACAGCCCTGTTGTGCATTGGCTGTAGGCTACTTAATGACAAAATTAAATGAACAGTAAACACACACTGAAAGCAATTTACAGGCTGCAAGCTAATTTACAAACATTCACACACAAATTTGACACGGTAGTTTTTGGCCAAATCGAGCCCTGGAAAAACCCCCACGGGGAAAACCAGTTGAGTGAGAGAGAGAGATTTATTATTTCATCAGCAAGGTAATGCTACAGCAGTAAAAACAAATACAACTTATCTCCATTAACTGCACCCCAGTCTGTCTCGGTTTCTGTGCAATTATGGTGATGTATGCTCCTCAAATCTTGTGCTGAAGACACTCAAAACTCTGCTGACCTGTGACTGGAAATTGTGCCTGTAATAATCCCAGAACAGAGACTGAAATATGACTGCTGTACAGACCCCTCCTGTAGCAGTCACATCTCATCAAACTCGTGCAGTGCTGATCTCTATCCTTCACGTGACAGAGAACTCGGGATGGATGACAGGGTTCAATATCACAGATGCTATGCCCCAAATATATGAAGCTGGCTCGAGATATGAGCCCAGAATATTCCTTCACGCTGCTAGCTGCTGCTGTACGAGGAAGGTACCACCACACCTGCGTGCTACTGCTGTACAGGAAGGTACCACGATTCAATGCTTGAGATATAGGCTGATATCACTGTTCACATGCTGAATAATAAATGCCAGGATGATTGCCATAAATCTGAGCTAATACTGGAAACATTAGCCTAGAAACTCGTGCTTGGAATGATCACGACTTCATTGCCTGCGCCCTAGCTCGACCTTCTCCTTCTCGTCCTCTCTGCTCTCCTCATTCACATCAACACTAATGAATAGGTATTTGCCTCCCTCCCTTTTTATTCAACCCTAAAAGGAATCTTTACACCAATGGCTCAGATTAGATCTAATCAATGGCCCAGATTAGATGTGAGTAAAACTTTATTAATTAAATCACTTAGTTAATAATTACTCACTCACTTTTAGACTTAGGATAAAAAGTGACATTAAAGTCTCATTAATTAATTACTTAATGTGAGGGTCCCACCACCCCATGCTTAGTGACTTAGGCTAAGTCACTAGGGGAACTCGACCAAGGTATAAAAACTAACAAATGCAAATAAACCGTGCTGTGTAAACTGTAAGTATGTTTTATTTTTTCTTTATGTTAATGCAAATAAACCGTGCTGTGTATTACATTGATTGTTTTGCCAATGGCCCCACTTGCAAGCAACGTGATATTCCTGAATCATCACCTCCATCTTTGTTCACATTCAGAATGAACTACTTTACATTGTAAAGGAAACAGTGGAGGCAATGAAAGAACACTAGTTTTTGAAACCTAAGACTTATTATTAAGGATGAGTTTGAAAATTGGACCCTTTCCATTTTAATGAAACTACTGTCTTTTATTGTTTAGCAAGTTTTCTTGCCAAGGCTATTAGAAAATCAGTCTCTGAGCTAGCCCCATAGGAATTCCTAGGCATGGATGCACTTCTATGGAGGAAGGGGAATCAGCTCAGCTTCAAACTTGGGTGGCCAGGTTTTGGAAAATGTTTGAAAGTTGTTACAGCTCTATGCACATTGTGTTCTAATATCGTGCCATAAAATGAACAATACCAACTTATTGAACATTTTGATGAGAGAGCACTAGGTTTTTAAAATCTCTGTTCACCAAGCTATATGTAGTTGTTATGCTTGCCTCTTAGTATTGAATGATCTATATTCAACCTGGTTAGACCTGAACACATCTAAGATGATTTATGTGGAAGTGAAGAAGATTACAGAGGCAAATAATGGATACTGAAGGGAAGATGCAACACTAAAAAAATGGTAAGACTCAGAGTCTTAGATGAATGCACACAAAGGTGGCAGGTACATGCCCTGACAAATTATCAGGGTTCTAGGTCGGGAGGAAGTAAGTCATAGAGCTTTTCCTTACACTAGTAATCAAATTTTTTGGGCTAAAAAATTGAGCCAATACTATGTACAATAAACAATGTCTGAAGGTTAGGAGTTATACAGGTTATCCTTCTCATCACTGCCCATACAAAGAGAGCATGCATCTCTGATTGGGTCTTAAGTTCCAACAACCTACCTGCTTCAGGGAAGTTGTAGACCAAAGTACCAATTTTCTGAAGCAGGTTGGCTTTTGTGGTTTTGTAGCTGACTCCAAGTACCAAGTCTGAAGGTGAAAGTAAAAATGGATAAAAGAATTCGTTGGAGTCTATTCTAATGTGTAGAAAGGCTATTGTGAGATGACTGTTGAAGTTTAGAACATGAATGCCACAAGGAGAGTAGAGAGGCCCCAACATGAACATGCAAGTTAAATACACAAAATGCCAATACTGGTGGGTAACCTTGTTACCCAAATAAATAAGAAAGTACAAGAGAGTTTCTTTTGAAAAGTAATGCCTGAGTTGGTGCACTATGTGTGAGGGTACCACGACAACAACAACATAACCTCTTTGGCACTTGGAACCAAAAATCCCCCTCAAGGAAAGCCAAGAAAAACAAAAAAACACTCAATAAACACCTCCAACAAGTAGATAAATGTACCTCTGAACTCAAATCAGATCAAAACACGTTGAAGAAAACAAACCAGCTGTTAAAAAGGCAGCCACATGCAAGTGATGAGTCTCTACCCTAGATCGATGAGCAGCAAAGCAAATTTGGCTGACAGCAGTGCTGAAACAACATCTGAAAGAATGTCCAAACCTTTGCAAAAAATCCCTTGGAATGATGTGCCCTATGTACTCAAATCTCACCAAAACAGGCAAGGTTGGTCTTCTGGGAGCAGGGGGCATGGGTAGAACTGATGTTGGTCTAAATCTGCACATGGGCAGAGAGAAAAAGAGGGCTGCAGAGGTATCACAGGCTGCAGAGTTAAAATTTTCAGATCATGGTATGCAGATTCTGCACTCAGAAGAAATTAACCCAACAGCTAGGAAACATAAACACTAAACTTCGATCAAAACTTCAGAATCTGATTACATTAAACTACAAACCAGTGTTGCAAATATCTCTGATTTCTTGCGATGTTTCCAATATTTTTTAAGTTTTTCAAGTTGCCGATTTTTCCAATATTTTCCAAGTTTTTCAGGTCCAAGTTTATGCTTACCAATATTTTCTGATATTTTCCCCGATACTTCCAATAAGTTTATTTCCAGACCCTTGACAGTATCTTCGCTGAAATGATATTTGCAACATTGCTACAAACACATCACTCTGGAAAAGTACAAACAACATATACACAGATCTGAACTTTCTATACAGTATCTGTATTCAATAACTGAAGAAGAAGAAAAAATACACGGCAATAGCTCAACTCCTAACACACAGACATTGAATGAATAAACTACCTCCAGCGTACCTCTCTTTTATAGAATATAGAATAAGAAAGGCTAGGGGTATACAATAATAGGCCATCTCTGTTGTCTAAATCTGTGCTAGAGGAGTGCACCCTAATCTACATGAGATATTTCCTAGATAGGAGTGACCAGAAGGAGAAGAGTCATGAATGGATAGAGCTATGCACCACTCTTAGGGATCTGCACCCTAGCCTAATGATGTAAGTCAAACTAGGTCATGCACCTTCGTAACTGAAGATAAAACAATACACTTCTGAACCTGGAAAAGCATTGAAAATAAGAAAAGCATCTATTCCAAACTTGGAATGCTAAATCTAGAACAACAGCCAATACTGGAAGTGTTCTAAGGCTGGTGCATGCACTAGCATAACTGACCAAACCATTGTTCTCAGAATCCATGATGATGGCTGCTGGAATATCCTCATGGAAGTGTACAGCATCATCACAATATGTTTCTTCCTGAACAAGATGGAATGCATAGTCTTCAATGGTTTCTTCTCCGTCAAAATATCCACGAGGTGTTGCAACAGGGTCTTCAAGAACTTCACCACACTTCTCCTCATCTGGATCTGAAATCTCATGTACAACTTACAAGTGGCTCATAGGATGAAAGAGAAAGTTGGTCATCCAAGCGATCCTCATGAAACTCATTTCCAAGCTACTCCAAGTTTGGGTCACTAACTTTTCTTTGATAAACTTAGAAAGGGCCTTCAATGCTTCCATCTTTTCTTCTGTTTCAGCCAAGAGAGCATTCAATGTGTTATTTTGGTATGCGAGTAATAGATGCTATACCTCCCTTTCTTTGTCATGGAAAGTATCAAAAGTAGCATGGACATCTTGATTCTTGAAATTTTTCAACGTGATCTTCTTCTTCATAGTGAGGATCCCAACACTTAGGAAATGCTTCGATTGGACCTGCAATTGAAGATATTTTCTTTCCACCAAGACTTTCAAATCAGATTCCTGCAGAATCTTCTATGGTACATATAAACATTTTCATCACGATAACTGATGGGCAGTCAAATTGAATAATTAATGGCCCATCTTTATGAATTAGAAGAGTTACTAGGGAGGCATAAGGGTTAATAGTGGACAGAACTTAATGATAATCTTTCCTAATAACCTTACTTTGCTAGCTATGTGAATGTATTTAATATTTAATGGTCAAAGTTTATTTATTTTGCTCAACTTCTTTTGATTTATGAGATAATGGGCTAATATTTGTCAAACCATTCTTGAGTTGTGGTGGAGATCTAGGTGGAGGATATCTGAAGCAAAGTGGAAGAGATCAAGTCGAAACAACCAGTTCAATCTCCTTCAACCAGTTCACTAGGCAAACTAAAACATGATTGAGGAATCCAAGGGATTATGTCCCATAATCATTCTCATGAGATGCCACCACTTACAAAAGGACTCAATGAGCATAATGGGTCGAAATTATGGGGGCAAGATCAAATTTCTCAAGGGGAAGTCAATCCCACAAAACTAGCATGCCTATTTCTAGTTAACTGGGGGACAACTTCCACAAATCAAGGAGCTGATTGCATGGGACTGTTTTGGTTTACTCAAGTATAAATAGTAGTAGGAACAAAGCATATGAGTTAATTAATTTATCATTCTTCTTCTCTTTAGCATTTTCATTCCTCTCTCGCTGGTCAAGGTGAATTTGTATAAAGAGGCAGCTTGCTGCCCTGTTTTAATGGCAGGTTTTTAATAAAGAAGAGCTAGTTTTGTTCCATCTTTAGTATACTTTCTTAGGCGGGGTTCTAGGAGCTTCCTTGGGTTGGTACTGCTCAAGGGAAGGATTGAGAACGCCTGCATGCCTTTTATTCCATTTACTTTGGAGTTATTCCCTTTCTTTCATGTGTTTTTATGTTCCTGTATAAAATTGTAACCGTCTTGTAGAAACGCTGTAATCTCCTGTAGAAACGTAATTTCATGTAGAAATCTGTATTTTGCAGTTTTAGCTTATTTCTTGTTAACGGTTTTGTTTTATTTGCTTTGTAAAAGCTTGGAAGTTTTTTTAATGTTATGTTATTTACTTTCCATGTGTAATGCCCCTTTCCGCCTAACCAGTCCAGGGAACAACGAACTAGTACATTTGATTCCCATGTACTATAGTCAACAGGTGAGAGAATCAATTTATTATTTAACGTCACTAGGAGAAAAGACACTTTTATAAAGTGACGTTGAGTAATAAATTATAAAGTGACTATTGTAAAAGTCACTTTATTATTAAAAATAGGAAAACATCAAATGTGGCCTAAGAGGGGGGGTCAAGATGAAGATAAAAGATGAAAATGTCACTTTCTCACTGAAAATCCATATATCCATATTATAGCGAAGCCGCTAGTGCCAATTCATCTTAATTTTTACCTTGTGGGCCCCATTTGGACCATTTTCCATATTTTAAGGGTGGGCTCCACTTGGGTACTTTTACTTGGCATTAGATCTATCTAGATCAACTATTTCTAACCTATAAGTGGCCTTATCCTTTATTGGTTGAATATTTTGTCATCTCATAAGCCTCTTCAACCAAACCCTAACTCCTTGGGTCCACTTATCCATTCTAGATCTAGATCTACCCCTCTTGGTGTCTTCATGTTTTGTCTTTCACATTTCCCTAGGAGGTCTTGAGTGGGTTCGCTAGCCTTCATAGGTTAGGTAGGGTCTCCCCCTTGGTCTTGCTTAGGCTAGATCTAAAGTGAAGAGTGCCTCGGTTAACGTGACACCAACTTGCATTGGGAACCATGGCATCTCTTGGGTCACCTCTTTAGTTATCTACACCTCTACCGTCCTGGATAGGATAACCTTTAGAGACAACTACAAGTTGTGTGATAACAGGCCCAGAGTGTAAGAATGTGATCAAAAGTCGAGTCTGAAACTCCGTGAGAAGGTTCCTAAAGAGATAATGCAACTGCCTGCGAATCTTGTAGTAGATAGGGCACTGAAAGATAAGTGCTCTTCGGTCTCAACCTCTTGAAGATGACATTCTTGGTAGATCCTGTCTGATCGATCAATTTAGTGATTTGTCTCCACTCTAAGATGATGAGAACCCACTCTAAACTGACTTAATGGAATACAAAGAGCATGTGTCCAATGGCGGAGTGTGTAATGGGGCTAGAGTTTGGACAATGAGACCGTCATTGAGATCTATGAAATGTGCATCATAAAAGGCCATCTTTGGATGTAACCCGCCTTGAGGGTTGATCCTGGTGAGCTACATGAATTGCCTATAAATGTCGTCTCGAATGATTCGATTCAACTCCTGCCTGGTAGGTAATAGGTAGCCAGGTGCATCCAAGGAATATCTATATCTAGGAATCCAGTCCATCTCAATAGCAACAGATGCCAAAAGATCTGTAACCTCGATATACCAAGATCTAGTGCAGTCGGAAGAGCTAGCCAAGGCATTAGACTATGATTAGAGGTAGGCAAATACGGGTATCAATCTCGCCCAGTCGTCGAGTCAGCGAAGCTCCGAAGATGGTGTAAGAGTGAGACATGGCATAACATTGTCTCGAGTCGGAAGGGGTGGGCACCGAAATCGACAAGTATGATGGGATGAGGAACTGTTTGCTTGCATTTCATGATGCGGCGGCGGAGGAGGATATTCACTCTCTCTGTTGAGGCCTAATCAGGGTCTAGTAGACAAAGTCCCCAAATATTTGAACAATAGAGGACTGCGGGTTGAATGAGAGTATCCATGAGAGACATTTTGGATGACATATCTTGAAAACGGTGTCTGAAGCATTGTCTCTCGAGAAGGGATAAGGATCCGTATCCTTTGTTGACTCGGGGCTAAAGGGCATGCTTTGAACTGAAACGAGGTCCTTTGATTTGTACCCCCAAATAGGTAAAGGCACTAGTGATCTCAATCTCCTCCCCTCTAAAAAATAAATGAAGGTTTGTGAGGAGTTTCTTTGACCCGTTGAAGATCATGACCTTGGTTTTGCCTAGATTGACCGTCAACTGACGAAGATCACAAAAAATGGCCAAGGCATCTAATTGTCGCTGTAATCCCTTCGTAGAAGAGGCCAGGAGGACCACATCGCCGATGAAAAGAAAGATCGAGATCAAGACTTGATGGAGAAGACACCCATCTCCGTCCTGGATGTGCTTCTGCAGAAAGGACTCTAGCTCATCGATGTATATCCCAAATAAAGTAGTGGGAAGGGGGCAACCTTGCTTACCCTAATGGTACTCCTGATAAAGTCTGATACCTTGTGTATTGTGCAAAGGAGACCAAGGACCAACTCATATAGTCTCAAAATGGCAGTCAAAAGAGTCATGGAAATGCCAATGTCTCTGAGCCTATAGAACAAAGCTACTTTAGGGATGGAGTCAAATGCTTTTCGAAAGTTTACAAAACAATAGTAGACTTTCGAAGAATGGTGGCGTGCCTCTTCGATGATGGCCCGAAGTGTAAGAATGTGATCAAAAGTCTAGTACCTCGGTTTGAATCTAGCTTGTCCTCTAGTTTCGAGATGTCTCCTCTCAAGGACCACATAAAGTTGCATATGGAGGACTGTAGCACAATGTTATCTGAACCGGACCGGTCATCGAATCGACGAAGCCCAAAATGTGAACCGGAAAAAAACCGGTCGACTAAAAAATACATAAAATATTCATATTTTGTGAAAAAAATATATATTCATGTGCATACATATGAATCCAAACCATTAATACAAAAATATGCAAAGTTTCTCATATATATAGCAAGAATGGGTGCAAATAACCAAAACAACACCTAGTGCAATACATCTATGAGGTTATGAACCAAAGTACATCAACAAAGAGGCGCGAAATGGAAACCATAATACTAATCAATAACAATAAACTGATTATAGAAGCATAGAAAAAAAAATTGTGTTTTTTTTTTTAAATTCAGTTTCGTGGGTCCATTGTATGGACCGACCGGTTTGGGCCGGTTTTGACCTGTTCTGGCCGGTTCAGTACCCGGTTCAGACAAAAATCCGGTTCAACCGGTTTTGGTCCCTGACCGTACCGGTTACCTCTATAAACTAGTCGGACCGACCGGTTTTGCCGGTTCCGATAACATTGCTGTAGCATAAAGTTTGGAGAAAGTGTGCCCAACCATGATCGTTCTGTAGTTATTGGGATCTACACCAGGACCCAATTTGTGAATCAGGTGATTAATATGGTGTGACCAAGGTATCAGAAAGCCGGTACAGGCCACATGGTACAAACCATGTGGTACCAGACAAAGTAGGACAACGTTATTGAATGAAAAACCAATAATACATCAATTCTTCAATATGATTTCATTAAAGGGTCAAGAGAACCATACTGTGTCACACTTAATATTCCTCCTTTGCTAGTGTGGCCCTCAACATAACCAAAAAATTGCAACAAAAAATTCCGTAAATATTCATGGTTACATTGAGAGTTAGGGATGGTTTCACTTCAACCCTAATGTTTTCTTATTGGATCAAACTTGCCCTTCTTCAAAGATTATTTCAGTAACGAAAACTATGGCAATCCTCGCAAAAACCCTAATCATCCATGAATATAAAATAGAGATGGAAAACCTCAAATTGAACTTGTTCTTTGACTTCTTCTTCCCAAAGATATTCAACTAAGCTTGGAGGGGAAATCCCACACTTCCAACCAAGCCTTTAGAAAATGAATCTTAACCTCTATTTATATCCTTCAAATCAAACCCTTATTCATAAAATAATATTTCTTTTTAGAAGGCCCTAGAATCCTCCTTGAGTTTTGCTTTGAGTGGATAAAATATGTCCATATTGCCACCTGACATCTTTCTATTTCATGAGATACTTTTCAAAACATGCATTTATTATTCATTCGAGGGTTTGACCATGTCAACAATGCCCCATGGCATCTCCTCATGCAAAGATTTCCTCCAAATATGTAGAAATTTCCTTGAACAAAATTTTTTGACCCCAAATAATTTTTAAAAGGTGAAACACACCTCCAAATATGTAGAAAAGGCCTCAAACGATGTGTCTTTTTCCCCGAATACCTCAAAAAGTGAAATATGCCTCTAATTATGTGCCCAAATGGAATGTTTTGGTGAAATGTGCCTCCGGAACTTCCTCCAACAAGGCATCTATATTCCTCCACACCTTGGATGATGAATGGTGCTTGGGCAAGATGGAACAAAGTGCATAACCTCCAAGTGTCTTTGGCAACCTGTAATTGCCATTGAATTTGAAGGGTCATTTTGTTTTGTTCATGTTATCACACAACTTGTAGTTGTCCCTAAAGGTGTCCCATCCAGGATGGTAGAGGTGATAGACAACTAAAGAGGTGACCCAAGAGATGTCACGGTTCCCAATGCAAGTTGGGAGTCACGTTAACCGTGGCACTCTTCACTTTAGATCAAGGCTAATCAAGATCAAGGGGGACACCCTAGCGAATCAATGAAGACTAACTAACCCAAAGATTCCAAGGGAAATGTGTAAAATGAAGCAAGGAGATCAATGGTGAGTTAGATCTAGGAAGGTTAAGTGGACCCAAGGGTTAAGGTGTGGTTGAAGAGGCTTAAAGAACGACAAATGGCTCAACCAATGAATGACAAGGGCCACCTATGAGATTCAATTTAATAGATCTAAAGATGACTTAGTACCATGAAAATTAGCCAAGTGGGACCTGTTATCACATATATAGTAGCCGGGCTACCATACATTATTTTTCTGATTCCAGTACACTATTCAACCAGTTCCCTTGCATTGAGATGCTGAGATGAGCATCTATATTGGATCACTATCAGATTTTGGACAGCAGTTGTATTCCCCATTGCCATGACTGAGTCTCTGGACACTCAGAGAGAGGACCGATATAGCCATTATACCATTTGTACAGAGCAGTCAGTAGTGCCTAGAGTTACAGCAGCAGTTTCAGAGGACAGATGATGGGTCAGATGATGAGCATTCAGGTATATGAATCAGTAGGTATATCATAGTGTTGTGGTTATATTGCTTTTATATTTATTCTTATAACATGTCTTAGCACTTAGTGTCATGATCTGGCGATCATATCGATATATGGACCTGGTTGATCTTATTATATATATTATTTTGTCCCTACACAGACTTAGAAGTTCACTATTCATACTCATTGGTTTTACCCTCCCTAGGGAGAATAGAGGTGATCATTCCACCATACCTTGGCTTGCTAGTGTTGGCTCCATTATTCATTGTCTTCATCCATCCATTACCTACCTTTTAGTTTATCACCCTGACGTACTACTTGACTAGTGAAATAGAGGATCTTTTCCCACTATAGCCTCTGTATTGGATGAGCTTCCCTGTTTATTGTGTCTCGGCTCTGAGTTGGTGACAAAACTTACCTATGGCGAGTTGGAGTTCCTTGTGAATTCCCCCTAGTCACTAAAGTTGTGTTAGCTAAACCTGAAACTTTTAATGCTGCCATGAATACAAAATATGGAAAATGAAATGCTATATCTTGTATGAAAAGCCCGTTCATGCAATGTGTTTTTCAACACACATGAATGAAAGGCATGCCAAATGAAAATGGCCATGAAAATAAAATGTTATATCTTTTGGAAATATAAATACCTAGGTAAACAAGCTGTCTGTGACACACCTAAAAGTGCTCAGGTAAACAAGTGCCTTAAAAACACACCTGCAGCAAAAAGCCTCAAATAAATGTAAATCTATGCAATGTGTTTATAAACACACATAGATCAAAGGCTATGGAAACTTCAGGCCCAAAAAGCAATGGAACTTAAATGCTATATCTAAATTATTGTTGGCCTCATTTGTGTTATGGATTGTGTGCATCTGTTAAAGGTGAATAAACCCTCTTTGAACAACTTATCCATTTGTGAGACACCGCCATTCCCTGTGTTGTTGCTCATTCAGTATATACTATGGTGTGTATTCCCTTTCCCTTTGCCAAAGTGTCACAATGTTAAGTCAGTCAAGTCATCCCTTAGCCTAGCTAGTTATTTTAGCCTTCACCCTTCACTAGCAAATTGATCACAGCTATGAAGTGAGTATGGTCTTGAAAGTTTAGTCTGAGTAATAATAATAATAATAATTAATGACATTATATATTTGGATTTAGATCGCCAGTAATGATTACTCTGTGTTATAATTGTTATTTGAATAAGTTGTAGAGCATGCATTAACCTTTGACACTTTGTAGCAGCTTCTGATGATAGTCTGAGTTATATTTGGTCATGTTGACTTGGTCAAACTTAGTTTGACCAAGGTCAACCATAGGACATGAGATGGTTGGACCTTGTGATGATATGGATAGATGATATATGGTCTATGTACATGTACATGATGGTTCTATGCATCAGATACAGGTTTATGATGATGATTCATGGTTTACAGCATTATTTGATCATTTACAGATTATTATTATTTGACCAGTTCCGATATATTGGATATATTATATGATCATGCAGAGACTCATATGGTGTATGAGTACACATTTTGAATGGATTTGGACCTTCTGAGTCCAATGAGACAGTCTGTTTCAGTTCCGGGCACTTACAGTGATGATTAAGCCTCAGCAGGCTAACCCAGTGGATTTTCTCACATTGAACTAGTACTTTAATCCTGGATCTCACTTCAAATATCATAAGTCACTCTCATATCAACAATGAACCAAAGCTATACTCATTGAACCCCTCACTTACCTTGTGACTTCATCCTAAGATCTAGGATAAACCATACACCTTACTTCACTTAATTTTAACTTCATTTGATGTCTTGGTTTTGATCTCTCCTGTCGAGAGTAGATCGGGTCTCCCCCTTTGTTATCTGGGCTAGATAACATAAAGCGAAGGTTGCCTTGACTGGCGTGACAACCATCTATTGGAGGTTGAGGTGATCGTGGTTGCACCTTTTGAGTTGCCCTTCCCTATTGCCATCCATTTATGGATACATCCAAAGGGGTAACTACAGTTTAGGTGATAATAGGACCCACTCCTTAAAAAGTGGAAAATTGGTCCGAGTTGGATCCACAAGGTCAAAGTTGGAATAAAATGCTACTAGGGGTATGCTATGGCATGGATTTATGGGTTGGCCACGAATTAGCAATACTCAAGTGTGGGATCTAGCAAAAAGCCACCTACTCAAGGAGTGCGAATTGAATCAAGGATGAGTAGTGCCTTGGATGGAGGGGCAAATGGAGTCGGATGTCCATCAAATTGTAGATCGAGATAGTCAAGATGCAAAGCAAGGTGGGTTTTCAAGATCAAGGGCATGCCATGGCTAGATCTCACTAGATCTAATGCATCACAAAGTGACCCAAGTGGGGCACAACCCTCAAAATGAGGAATGGGGCCCACAAGGTGAAAATCACAAAAGTGAAGCACTAGAGGTAGGTTTTCAAGGTTGATCTACTCAATGAAACAAAAATCTCTCCTACCCATGTTTAGGAACTAGCCCAACTAGCCTCCTCAAGGAATGCGACTTCCATTGGAGAGGCCAATGTGCCTTGGGAAATGGGTCAAATGAAGGCCAATCACCACCAAACTATAGATCCGAATTGCCGTGGATACTATAGAGGTGGGTTTTAAATATTATCTCCAAAAGCATGCTAGATACAAGTAGATCTAAAAAAAGGAAAAATGAGGGTTTTGAATTTTAAGGGTTTTATGACCAATGAAAAGAAATGGATGGATCTAGGTACATACCTTGTAGAACATACCTCAATTGCTTGTGGCCACTTTGCAAATTGATAGCCTTCCCCCTATGTGTATATTCAAGAGTGAGATCTAGTGCCCTAAGCCAAAACGTCCTCCCTCAAAGATGACCAAATCGTCCTCCTCCTGCAAGACAAGATCAAGTTAGAAACAAGCCAAGCAAAAGAATTCTGAAAATGATGAAGAGATGTAATAGAAAGCATCAACTATGTCACAAAGATACAAAAATGATACTCCCTGTCACAAAGATCAACCCAAGAGAAGATATGTGGGTCCTCCCAACAATAGCCTCCTTCAAATCGTCCTCCTCCTCATCAATTCGGCCTCCCTGTAGAAAACAACTAGTAGCCCACGATCCACAAATGATACATAGAGAAAAGACTGTATATTCAACTTGCAAAAGAATCCATCAAGACAAGTGAAGTAGATCCACAAAATAATATTCTATTCCAATCTTCAAGAGCTCCAAAGATGCTTTTACAATGAGAGGGTCGCTTCCTTTTATAGGATAGGAAGACCAAAACCCTAAACCACTTTTGAAAACTAGTGGTTGAGATCAAAAGTTATAACAACATAATCAATGGCTAAGATGAGCCAATACAATATAACACATGGATCACTCAACTAAGTGATGACGTCATAGCCTAAAATGCTCTATGGAGGGTGATGTCATACATCAGGTTGGCTAAACAACATGGAGCCACAACATAAAACATGGACAAGTGACTAGGAGCACATGGTGGGGCTAGGAGGTATTACGTCCCTTCACTAGCATGCCCCCATGGCACAATAATATAACACATGACTCAATGACATGTCCAAGTATACAAATGATCAAATCCTGTCCCCATAATTAGAGAGAGAAATACAATAAATGAGCTCCTGTAGCCCATGTGGACCCCACTGACTGGTGCCAACTGATCTGGAAGAAGGGGGATACATCATGGATGACCTCTGAGCAGACCAAGTGCCAAAACCTTGCCTCAATTGCCCAAATCGAATTCCTCAATGACCTTTTTATTCCATTTTTTTATCCTCCTGAAAACCCTGAAATTGACCAAAACTGCTATCCAGGGTGCCTGTGTTCTCAAACTGAGTGTACCAGGTTGTCTGGAAGGGGGGTATAATGGTAAAAACAAGTGGCTGGACCACCCCCTTCCACTGTAGCGCCCTAGGCAACGACTGGCCTCCAATGCCCTTGTTGGACAAGCCTCATCAGCATGTCCAAACTGGTCAACAGGTGGAAACCTGCTAATATCATGCCCAAAAGTGCCCAGAACTGAATCATAAGTGTCTCAATGTATCTAGAAGACTCAAGTCCACTAGAGATGAGTACTCATACACCCCATGATAAGTTGTGGGGTCATTTGTAGGGTCCACCATACCTGGACAGTGTAAAATATGATGATCCGGAAATAATAATAAAAATGACCAACTGTATCAATCATCATTTGGAGCATATATCCAACATATGGAATTATCAATAGGTGCATGTGGGACCATAAATCACATCATAAAGCACAAGTGGTCCATCTCATCACGGATCCCAAGAATGACCATGGTCAAAATACAACCAAGGACTAGATCATAACACATGATTAAGACATGTTCCTTTAACCATATTCACAGCTTAACTTCAAGTATAAACATCAATCAAATGGCAATTAATACATAGATATTTAATGTTATTTATAATTTATTTGCACCAAAGCTTTAAAGACATACTCACCAAGGGACATGGTCTAACTGCTAAGATAGGGTGAAGGCTAAGAACAAGGTTAGGTAAAAGGGATGACTTGACCAATTCAACTAAGAGATACTTTGGACGGGGAAAGACGGGAGCTACACACTGTGCTGGACAAGATAACAAAGGGAATGGCATTGCCTCACAAATGAGTAAGTTGTTTAGAGAGTGCTTATTCAACCTTGGCATCATGTCTATATCAAGTTGATCCAAGTTCATTAGGATCATTCATTTAATTTCCATGGGCTTTTTGGCCTATATGACCCCTCTGGGATTTTACATGCGCCAAAAAGCACAACTAATCGCAGATTGCATCCGGGGCATATTTACATTTATGAGGTCAACAATATTTAGATTTAACATTTATTTAGCTATTGCTTTTTAGACCTTTCTATACCCTTCATGGGGTATTTTAGCATTTCATTGCTTTAGCCTTTATTCATCGTGTGTTTAGTAACACATTCTAGAATTTTAAGTTCATAGGCTTTCATAAGAGATTTCCAATAATTTCCACAAATAGTACAAGTGCTTCGGGTTTTAGCCAACAACATCTCATGTGACTAGAGGGAATTCCGCTCTAAGCCACACATCGGGGCAACCGACTAGAATGATCTAGGCATAAAATCCAACTCACCAAGGGCAAGTTCTGTCACCAACTTAGAGCTGAGACACAAAATAAACATGGATGCAATCCAACACAGTGGTAGAAAAGGGGAAGTCATCCATATCAATAGTAAAAAAGGCAAATCAGGGTGAAAGCCAAAAATAGGGAAGGTCATGGATGGATGGAGTCAGGTGAATATGAAGCCTAAGCTAGCAGACATAAATGTCATGAAAAACCATGTTCATGCTCAAAGGAGGGTAGTGAAACCAATGGGTATAGTCAATGAATCTTTAAGTGCAAGTAATACATCCAATTCATTATTTAATTAGAACCAAGATATTTCATTTCATTTATTAAATAATACTGCCACATCATGAGTTATATACCAAGTCAATGCTATGAAGATGGCTAAATCAACAAGATAATAATCCATGCTAACAATCACAAGTCTATAGGTCAAATCATGTCATATCATCAACTAGAACCAATTGAAAACACTTTTGCAATAATAACATCTGGAACTCTAGGCACTGAACTGAAACCGTATGGAACAAAAAGTCATATCGGTCATCAAATCCAGGCTCTCAAGGCTTAGCCTTGGCACAAGGTCTACTCAATGTCTGATATACACTGCTTTGATCTATAAGTGATCTCAAGTCATGCTGCTCATCATAACTAATCTCCGTAAAAACAAAGCTTTGAAAAGTGCAGATATCTGCTCAGCAAGAATAGTAGCCCAACTACTATGGTGTGATAACAATTCAATGAGAGAGAAAGCACATGAAAATGCAAAATAACCCCTACATTTTCAGGGAGTAATGGGTTCCATTGTATACACCTTTCCACTTTTTGATTTGTTGTTTGTAAATATTTTTATGTAAATATAAGACGTATTTTTCAAGAAAATTAAAATATATCATTGAATCATAATCTTTTAGATAGACTTGATAATTATTATTTATATATATATTAATGCTTCTTTTCACCACATTGGTGGTTTCCGTTTCCTAGAATAAAAAATGTCTTTTTTTCCTTGTGAATAACAAAGAGTTTATATAATTTTTTGTATGTTTCTTTCTTAATGGATTATTGAGACTAGCAATTTTCATTGAAGTGTATAATCTTTCAATGTTTTCCTTGCAGTGCCAATAATCTATCATGTTCATCGAATTCGTGATGGGAACAGTTTTTCAACACGACATGTGGTAGCAAAACAAAGAGGGAATGAAATATTCAGCATGTTAGCTTCATTCCAGGTAATACAGATGCTCCTTAGAGCGTTGGATTAATACAAAAATAGATTCCAACCTAATGGTAGCTTCTTTCCGGGCAATACAGATGCTGCTTCCAGGACTGGATTAATACAAAATAAATTCCGTCATGATGGTTCGTTTTGTATTAAATGAACTAATTGATTGTTCAATGATCATGCCTTGGCAGTCTTCTATCCATTCTTCTCCTCTTTCCTGTCCATGGTTTCCCTTAGCATCCCTTTCTAAATTCAGGCCACACCACCCATTTGGGGTATTTTCACACCTGAAGGATTGTATGTCTTGGTCACTTAAAACTCACCTATAGAGACTATAATGTACTTCAGTTATTGTTAAAAGAAGTATGCATGTTTTTCATTTTTTTCCTTTTTTCTGTTTGTATTGTGTCTCTTTGTCACTTGTAGATATATCAATTTATGTACATTGCTGTGATAGTAGAGTTTCTGACCTTAATTTACTACATGGAAATGCAAGCTTGGACTTAAGTCTTTTGGCTTGTGTTGCATAGGAAATAGCTAGTCCGAGGCCAAGTACTTTTTGAAGGATTTCCAACATAATGAGTAGATGTTCTTGTTTTTGGGAACTAGGACCAATGGCTTAGTAGTTATCCATCTTTTGTAGGGCCGCTTCAAATGTCCACAACTTTTTCATTTCCAAGTGAAACCTAGAATTCTAATATACAAACTGACGTTCTTAGAACGAACTTGCTGATGGTATATATTTCAGAACCAGATTACCCATTGTTTGCATACAGAATCTTCCAGAAGTGAAATGATATAATTTTCATCATTTAACAGTGTTTTTCCTTTGCAAGCCAACTTGAGTTCTTTGCAAATTCATGGCATTGAAACTGCTATTTGATACGACTTGATCCACATGATTTCCTTTGATTTGAAAGTTCTTTTGGGCTCATTTTTAAAATTTCTCAGTAGTACAACAACATAAACATTAAATCATGAGTGATAGCTGATTCGTCTTCCTTAGGGTGTGTGTGTTGTGGTATAATGCTTCAATATAACTCAATGGCAAGGAGTCTTTTATTATAATATCCTAAATGTAATGGTGACTTTAATATTACTATATTAGGTATGATTAATTAGGTGGTAATATTGTATGGGTAGTGCAACTACCTAGTGAATGAAATAAAAAGGGAAGCACTCCCATTGTATCAATTGACTTCATTGTAATAAATGCATATATTTTACATGAGTCCATTCTATCATGTCTCCAATCTTTCTTGTATGCTTAAAAGTTTAACATTGTAGCATAGAGACACTGAATCTTGTCAGCTTGAAAACCTCAGGGCCTGTAAAAAAGTTCAAAGTTCATACATTGATGACAGAGAGAGAAGGAATTATGAATTAATTCAGATGCATCGATTATTGGAACTGTAAAGCGAATCAAAGATCGCTGTAGGAATGATAACTAGCCGGATGAGAACACATTCAGAATGTGCCTATGCCCACTGTTGCCGCCTAATACACACCTAGGGGGGAATGCGGCAGGAAACCTTCAAGCCGCTCCGTGTGTCCTTGGAGTAAAGTCAGAGTCAAGTGCTATCACCTGATAACTAGACTCCTCCGTCTAGGCTTACTCCTAGTGAAGCCATGGGGGGTGGTCCCTATGAAAATGATTTAAGGCTTTTAAACTATGAAAACAAATAAAAGCTATTTTAGGAGTTAAAGTGATGAGATAGAAAAATAATACAACAAAGCATCATTTGCAAATTTAAATTAATTAATCAACATCACACATGATACATGAGTCATTCACGACATTTTGTACTTGAAACTTAAAGCATGAAAATGAAAGACCAGTGCCGAAAAATGTATAAGTGCGATTGTTGTTGTGTAGGGTTGTGAAAGTATTGCAAGAGGCTTGTTGGTTTATTTTAGATTTATTAATGGATATTAAAGGAGTGAGTAAAATTCTTGGTTTGGCCCAACAAAGTCTAACCTCTTGAACTGAGTGCTATAGCGGCTTAACCAAGTGTCCAACAAGGCAAGGATGAACCTGCTTAAAGTAGCCTTCTGACTCTATGGTGTACACCCACGCAACCTCTCGAGTCCGCAAAGATAAACTTGGTTGGATGTCCCTATTAAAGCTAAGTGCCTTACACCCTTTTCTGGTTGACCCGACTATTCAGGCTATGCTGCAGTAGTCAAGAGCATACTTCAGGCTTGGAGTGTTGGTTTATTTTATTAAAGATTGTGAAGTGGATGATTAAACTAAACAAAATCCCAAGAATATCTTTTCCATACACCACATGATGGTGCAGTACTTCGGTAAAGCAAGGGGGTAAATTTTAGGTAAGTTTTATGAACAATTGTATAGTTTGAGAAAAACACATAAGCATATGAATGATAAAGCGATAAATGAGTCTTTGGAGGACGTTGTGTGCTTGAGTGTTTGTTATTTAATTACTAGAGCTTAAAGGAACTAATCTAAACAAAGAAAACTGAAAAAAAATGAAAAAAAAAATGAAAACGACGCGAATCCCCCTTGGGGGGATTGGGGCAGGCGCTGGAATAGCCTGCAAAGTTTCTTTTTATTTTTTAATTACAATGAGGAGACTTAGGAGAAATACTGCTTGCCCTTTATCATTAGGGAACAAGTCAGTTTACAAGATTTAAGAGAAATAAAAAGGGTGCTTGAAACCGGTTCTCTAGTTGGTCCTTGAAGCTCCTGTTATCACACAACTTGTAGTTGTCCCTAAAGGTATCCCATCCGGGATGGTAGAGGAGATAAACAACTAAAGAGGTGACTAGAGAGATGCCACGGTTCCCAATGCAAGCTGGGAGTCACGATATCGAGGCACTCTTCACTTTAGATCAAGACAAATCAAGACCAAGGAGGAGACCCTAGCCAATCAATGAAGATCGACTAACCCAAAGGTTCCTAGGGAAACGTGTAAAAGATGAGTTACGAAAACCAATGAGTTGATTAGATTAGGTGGACCCAAGAATTAAGTATGGTTGAAGAGGCTTAAAAGTGACAAGTGTTTCAACCAATGAATGAATATGGCCACCTAATGGATAGATCTAGTACCATGAAAATACACAAATGGGGCCCACTTCCTTAAAATATGGAAATGGTCCAAATGGGACCCACTAGGTGAAGTTAAGGGTGATATGGCACTAAGGGGTATGCAAGGATGTATATCTATGGATCTAGGAGGAGATAGATGATACCCACATATGGGATCTAGCAAATGACACTAACCCCAAGGAGTGCAAATTGGCCAAGGGAGACTGGTGCCTTCAGATGAGGGGGCAAATGGAGTCCAAATGATGCCAAAATGTAGATCGGGGTAGTTAAGGCAATTATCAAACTGAGTTTTAAGTGGCATGCCCCAATGTGAGCTAGATCTCCGTAGATCTAAGATTGAAAATGCATCACCCAATGACCCAAGTGGGGCACAACCCTCAAAATGAGGAATGGGGCCCACAAGGCAAAAATGAAAGAGGTGAAGCACTAGGGGTAGGTTATTGTTATCACCTAACTTGTAGTTGCCCCTAAAGATGGATGGCAGAGGGGATAGGCAACCAAAGAGGTGCAACCAAGATAGCCTCGACTCCCAATGGATGGTTGTCACGCCAATTGAGGCAATCTTCACTTTATGTTATCTAGCCCAAGACAACAAAGAGGGAGACCTAGATCTACTCCCGATAGGAGAGATCAGACCAAAACACCAGATCAAATCAAATATAGATGAAGTACGTAAGGTGTATGGTGAACCCTAGATCTATGGATGAAGTCACAAGATGAGTAATAAGTTGGATCAAGGGGTTTAAAAAGTGTAACTTTGGTCCAATATGTATATGTGAGTGACTTATGATGTTTGAAGTAAGATCCAGGATCAGGGTACTAGTCAATTATGAGAAAATCCACTGCCTTGGGAACTGTGTCAAATGCAGGGTAGTTAAAGATCCAATTAGGGCTAACCAGTACCAAAGATGAGTTTGATTGAAGGATATGACAATGTCAAGATACTCAAGCAAACAAGACAAGGATCAAACCACAAGCTAACCCAACAATCCAGAAAAGTCGAATCGGCTTGGAGAAGATTAGTGCCTTGGGAAATGGGCCAAATGGAGTCGGATGTCCACCAAATTATAGATCAGGGATGTTGAGGTGTCAAGCTAGGTGGATCTTGAAAATTAGGGTCATCCAATGGCTAGATCTTAGTAGATCTGAGATTGAAATGTATCACAAAGTGACCCAAGTGGGGCTCAACCCTCAAAAGCCCACAAGGTGAAAATCATTGAAGTGACACACTAGGGGTAGGTTATCAAATGTTTAGATGAAGGATCAAGTGGGATCTCACCTACCTAGGTGCTAGATCTTAGCAAACTCACCCCTCCTAGGAAGTGCGACCTCCCTTGGAGAGACTAGTTTGCCTTGGGAAATGGGTCATATGAAGGCCAATCCACACCAAACTATAGATCCGAATTGTCGTGGATGCTATAGAGGTGGGTTTTAAATTTTATATCCAAAATCCAAGTAGATCTTGCTAGATCTGAAAAAAATGTAAAATGGGGATTTTAACTTAAGAGGGAATGAGAAATTACCTTGAGATCATACCTGAGTGATGGAAGTAGATGCCTTGTTGTTGAGGAAGACTCCCACAGAGATCAAATGAGAAATTGTTGATTTTGCTTGCCAAAATGATGCCCTAGCCCACAAGTGCGACCTTCTCTACCTGTCAAACCAAGGAAATCGATTCAATCAGAAAGATCAAGTATGGAGGAAATACAAGCGAAATGCAATAGTAACATGAAATAGAAGGTCAAAGACAGTAATACTCCCTGTTACCAATGAAGAAACCCAGGAAAGAAGTAGAGAGGGTCCTCCCCTACCAATATGTCCTCCTTGAACCAATTCGGCCTCCACCTGTAGATACCAAAAACGTGGTACAAAAGATAGCAAGACAAGGTCTCCAAAAACCCAGTGCAAAGGAAGAATCAACGAACGAACTCCAAAAGCATTCACCACAACACAACAGACAGATGCAATAATAATTTCTATTCCAATAATCCAGAGCCAAAAGTCCCCTTTACAATGAGAAGCTCTCTCCTTTAAATAGGATGGAGAGAGGCCACAATCCTAATCACTTTTTGAATGAGTGGCTAAGATTAAAAGATCAAAAGATCTAATCAATGGTTGAGATGAGCTCAACAATACAATACATGGATCAATAATAAAATATAACAATATGTGGACAAACTCGCCCTAGAAGAGGGGATCCCACCAAATCATAATGATAAAATATAAGATCTAGCTCATGGTGGGTCCAAGGGATAATTTGTAACACCCTTGGTCAATCCCCATGGAACAATTTCCAAAAATAATCATGCTAGACACCAAATCGTTCCTGTCTGGGAAAGTCGTGAGCCTTGGAAGGCTCCAGAAATCATCAAAAAATGCCATAATTGATGGATGTGGGTCCCGATGAAGTTGAAACTGTTGGAGAAGGTGTGGGAGACATCCCACTCATTATCACAAATCATCCCATGCCATAACCTTGCCTCAGTAGCCCAAATCGAATTCCTCTGTAGCCATTTTTACCATTTTTGGACTGCCTCGAGAAGTGTGAAATTGCCCAAATTGCCTCCTGGAGTGCATGGATCCTAAAAATAAGATCACTAGGCTGTTTGGGAGGGGGGTAATATGGTAATAACAAGTGGCTGGACCACCCCCTCCATCAATAGCGCTCTAGGTGAACCAATCATATCTTTGCTCTACTGTGACAGGGCCTCCGACCAGCCAAAACTGCACTAGGATAGCCAACTGAGGCTAAAATTCACCGTAACTGCCCGGAACTGAAAACAGATAGTCTCATTGGACTCAGAAGGTCCAAATCCATCTAAAGTGTGTACTCATACACCATATAGACCTCTGCATGGTCAAAAATAAATGCTCTCATATCCGGCAGACCAAATAATAATAATATGTAAAAGTGCTGAAAAGCACAAATCATCATCATAAGCTTGAAACCATTGCATAAGCCCATCATGGTGACCTGTACCAGACCATGTATCATCTATTTGTATCATCTAAGGTTTGCCACTTGATGTCCCGTGGTTGACTTTTGGTCAAACTGGAAATGGAAAAGGAAATACACACCATAGCATATAGTGGACAAGCAATAACATAGGGAATGGCGGTGTCTCACAAATGGGTAAGTTGTTCAAAGAGTGTTTATTCACCTTGATAGATGCACACAATCCATAATACAAATGAGGCCAACAATCTTTTTGATATAGAGTTTAAGTTCCATTGCTTTTTGGGCCTAAAGTTTCCATAGCCTTTGATCTATGTGTGTTTATAAACACATTGCATAGATTTACATTTCATAAAGCTTCTTGCTGCAAGTGTGTTTTTAAGGCACTTGTTTACCTGAGCACTTCTAGGTGCGTCATAGACAGCTTGTTTACCTAGGTATTTACATTTCACAATAGATATAACATTTGATATTTCATAGCCATTTTCATTTGGCTTGCCTTTCATTCATGTGTGTTGAGAAACACATTGCATGAATGGGCTTTACATACAAGATACAACATTTTATTTCCATACTTTGTATTCATGGCAACACTAAAAGTGTCAGGTTTAGCCAACAACATCTTTAGTGACTAGGGGGACTTCACAAGGAAATCCAACTCACCAAGGGTAAGTTTTGTCACCAACTCAGAGCTGAGACACAATAAACAAGGAAGCTTATCCAATACAGAGGCTACAGTGGGGAAAGGTCCTCCATGCCACTAGTCAAGTAGTAAGTCAAGGTAAATAACAAACTGGGTAGGTAATGGATGGATGAAGATAGTGAATAATGAGACCAACACTAGCAAGCCAAAGTATGGTGGGAATGATCACCTCTAATCTCCCTAAGGAGGGTAAAAACCGATGAGTATAGGCCAAGAACTTCTAAGTCTGAGTAGGGACAAATATGATATATATATATAGTACAACCAGGTCCACATATCTATATGATCGCCAGATCATGATACTAAATGCTAAGACATGCTAAGAAAATGGAAATAAAAGCAATATAACCATAATACCATAATATACCTGCTGAGTCATATACCTGAATGCTCATCATCTGAACCATCATCTGTCCAGCTGAAACTGCTGCTGTAACTTTGGGCACTACTGACTGCTCTGTACAAATGGCTAAATAGCTACATCGGTCATCTCGCTGAGTGTCCTGGGACTCAGTCATGGCATGGGGAATAAAACTGCTGTCCATAATCTGATAGTGATCCATAATAGATGCTCATCTCAGCATCTCAATGTAAGGGAATTGGTTGAATAGTGTACTGGAATCAGAAAAATAATGTATGGTAGCCCGACTACTATATATTTGATAACAGTTATCAAAGTAGACAAGTGCAAATCAAGTGGGATCTCACCTACCCAAGTCTTGGAACTAGCCCCACTAGCTTCCCTCAAGGAGTGCGACTTCCCTCAAGGAGGCTAATGTGCCTTGGAAAATGTGTCAAATGAAGGCCAAATGCCACCAAATTATAGATCCGAATTGCCGTGGATGCTATAGATGTGGGTTCTTTTCATTATCCCCAAAGCCAAGCTAGATCCAAGTAGATCTAGGAAAATATAAAAATGAGGGTTTTGATTTTAAGGGTTTGATGACCAATGGAGAAGAATGGATGGATCTAGGTACACGCCTTGAAGAACTTACCTCAATTGCTTGTGGCCACTTTGCAAATTGATAGCATTCCCCTATTTGTATATTCAAGAGTGAGATCTTAGTGCTCCAAGCCAAAACGTCCTCCAAAGATGCCAAATCGTCCTCCACCTACAAGACAAGATCAAGTGATTCCAGGGGTCACCGTGTTCGTGTCAGACACTCGTATTTTCGTGTCCTTCGTGTCCCGTGTCCTCGTGTCAGGTGACTTAGCTATTGATGATGCCATATGTTGGGCACATGCTTCAGATGATGATTGATGTAGTTTTCATGGATTATTATTGTTTACAGATCATCATATTTTTATTTGTCCAGGTACGGTGGACCCTACAGATGATCATATAAGTTATCATGAGGTGTGTGAGTACTCATCTCTAGTGGATTTGGGTCTTCTGGATCCATTGAGACACTTATCTTTCAGTTTCAGGCACTCCCTAGCATGATATTAGCAATTTTCGACCTGTTGACCAGTTTGGGCATGGTGATGTGGCCTATCCAGCAGGAGAATTGGAGGCAAGTCATTTCCTAGGGCGCTACAGAGGAAGGGGGTGGTCCAACCACTTGTTTTTACCATATTACCCCCCTTCCGGACATGATGGTACATTTAGTTTGATAGTGTAGGCACCTGAGAGACAGTTTTGGGTAGTTTCAGGGTTTTTCAGGAGGATAAAAAATGGAATAAAAGGGTCATTGAGGAATTCAATTTGAGCAATTGAGGCAAGGTTTTGGCACTTGGTTTGCTTAGAGGTCATCCATGGTGTATCCCCCTTCTTCCAGATTAGTTTGCACTAGTCAGTGGAGTCCACATGGCCTACAAGAGGTCCTTTATTGCATATCTCTCTCTGATGATGGGGTTAGGATTTGATCATTTGTATACTTGGACATGTCATTGAGTCATATTTTATATTATTGTGCCATGGGGTCATGCTAGTGAAGGGAAATAATATCTCCTAGCCCCACCATGTGCTCCTAGTTACTTGTCCTTGTCTTTATGTTGTGGCTCCTATTTTATTAGCCACCGCCATGTATGATGTCATCCCCCATTGGGCTCTCCTAGCCATGATGTCATCACTTATTTGAGTGATCCATGTCTTATGTTATGTTGGCTCATCTTAGCCATTGATTATATTGTTATATCTTTTGATCTCAACCACTAGTTTTGAAAAGTGGTTTAGGGTTTTGGTCTTTCTCTCCTACAAAAGGAAGAGACCCCCTCATTGTAAAGGCATCTAGAGATTTTTGGCTCTTGGCTATTGGAATAAAATATTTTTCTTGGGCATCTTGGATCATGGAGTTGAATGCTTGTTTTTGGTGATTGTAAATGCTTCTTCCTCTGCACTGACAGACATTGGTGGCCATCTTGGATTTTATCTTCACTAACACGATTTGCAGGCAAAGAGGGCAACTTGGAGGAGCGTGTATTGGTGGGGAGGCCTACCCGACTACCTTCATCAAGACGTTTTGGGTCTACAGGGAGTTATTTTTTCTTTGCACCAACAATTTCATGTTTATTCATCTTTTGTTTGCATCTACCTCCATTTCTCTTAACTGATTGATCTTTGTGTCCTTGGTTGACAGGAAGAGGAGGGCAAATTGGTTGAAGGAGGCAAAACGCATAGCAAGAGGGCTTCATCAAGTTTGGCATTTGATCTTTGTGGGAAGTAACCCCATCACAAGCTACATTCTTCTTCATTTTCCAGGTACACTCAAGGAGGTATGTTATTCTTCTACCTTGGCCATTTATTCTCTTAGATCTACAAACCCTCATTGTTAAAACCCTCATTTTTACATTTTTTTAGATCTACTTGGATCTAGCATGCTTTTGGGGATAAGATTTAAAACCCACCTTGATAATCTTCACGACAATCCCGATCTATAGTTTGGTGTTTGGACTCCATTTGGCCCATTTCCCAAGGCACATTGGTCTCTCCAAGGGAAGTCGCATTCCTTCAGGGAGGCTATTTTGCTAGTTCCAAGACATGGGTAGTTGAGATTGTTGCTTCATTGGATAGATCATCCCCTAAAACCTACACCTAGTGCTTTACCCCATTGATTTTCACCTTGTGGACCCCATTCCTTATTTTAAAGGATGAGCTCCACTTGGGTCATTGGTAATGCATTAGCTCTTTCTTATATCTATTTGCTTAACTTCATAAGTGGCCTAAGTCAAACACTTGGTTGAAATATTTGTCCATTGCTTAAGCCTCTCAACCAAGCCCTAACCACCTTGGGTCCACTTATCTTTCTAGATCTCAAGTCTTATACCATTGATCTCCCTGCATAACTTTACACATTTCCCTAGGAATCTTTGGGTTAGCTAGTATTCATAGATTGGCTAGGGTCTCCCCCTTGATCTTGATTCATCTTGATCTAAAGTGAAGGTTGCCTCGGTTGACGTGACACCCACTTGCATTGGGAACCGTGGCAAGCCTTGGGTCACCTCTTTAGTTGTCCAACACCTCTACCATCTTGGATATGATACCTTTAGGGACAACTGCAAGTTGTGTGATAACATTTTTGGCGCCGTTGCCAGTGAGGTAGAGGCTTACCTTAGGTGTCTACGAGTATCCATGCATAATTCATATCTTATCGCATCCGGTCTAATCTAGGTGGTTATCATTTCAATCCTTAATTTAGCTGGACTACTATATTTGCTGAGCAGATATCTGCACTTTTCAGAGCTTTGCCTTTACACAGTTTCAGTGAGATCAGTCATGATTGGCAACACCATTTATGATTACTTACACATCAGAGCAGCTTATATCAGATAGTGTGTAGACCTTGTCCCAAGGCTGAGCCTTGAGAGCTTAGATTTGATGACCGATATGACCTTTTCTTCCATACAGATTAAGTTCAGTGCCCAAAGTTCCAGATGTTATTATTGCAATAGTGTTTCAGTGGTTCTAGATGATATTTGTTGAGATATGCAGTGATATGACCATTAGACTTGTGATTGTTAGCATTTTATTATTATCTTGTTGTTTTAGCTATCTTTATAGCATTAACTTGGTATATAACTCATGATGTGGCAGTACTATTTAAATAAATGAAATGAACTATCTTGGTTGGATTTAAATAATAAATTAGATGTATTACTTGCACTTTAAGGTTTACTGAGTATACTCGTTGGTTTCACTTCCCTCCTATGAGCATGAACATGGTCTTTCCTGACATTTATGTTTGCTAGCTTAGGCATCGCATTCACTTGACTCCATCCATTCATGACCTTCCCTGTTTTAGCTTTCACCTTGAATTGCCTTCTTGACTTTTAATATGAAGGATTTCCCCGCCCTTGCCTCTGTGTTGGATAGCATCCATGTTTGTTTTGTGTCTTGGATCTGAGTTGGTGACAGAACTTGCCTTTGGTGAGTTGGATTTTATGCCTTGATCACTCTAGTCGGTTGTCCCGATGTGTGGTTAAGATTGTGGAATTCCCCCTCGTCACATGAGATGTTGTTGGCTAAAACCTGAAGCACATGTACTACTTGTATGGAAATTATTGGAAATCTCTATTGAAATAAAAGCCCATGGAAATAAATGAAATGTAAAACTGTGATTATCATCACAATGGAAAAGGGATAAAGCTATGAAATGCTAAAGTACCCCAATGAAGGGTCCAAAAGGGTCTAAAAAGCAATGGCTAAATGAATGCGAAATCTAAAGATTGATGACCTCAAAAATCTTATAAATGAAAGCCAAATAAAAAAGCAGTGGTTAAATGTATGCCAAATCTAAAGACTGCTGGCCATGGAAATGAAATGACTGATCCTAATGAACTTGGATCAACTTGATGTAGACGTGATGCCAAGGTTGAATAAGCACTCTCTAAACAACTTACCCATTTGTGAGGCACTGCCATTCCCTTTGTTTATCTTATCTAGCACATGCTTGAGTGTGTAACACCTTTTCCCCTATCCAAAGTATCATTTAGTTAAGTTGGTCAAGTCATCCCTTCTACCTAGCCTTGTCCTTAGCCTTCACCCTATGCTAGCAGTTAGGCCATGTCCATTGGATGAAGTATGTCTTTAAAGCTTTAGTGCAAGTAAGTTATAAATGACATTGAATATCTATGCATTAACTGCCACTTGATTGATGTTTATACTTTGAGTTAAGCTGTGACTATGGTTAAAGGAACATGTCTTAGTCATTTGTTATAATCTAGTCTTTGGTTGTATTTTGACCTAGTCAAACATAGTTTGACCATGGTCATTCTTGGGATCCGTGATGAGATGGACCACTTACGCTATATGATGTTGATCTATGGTCCTACATATACTTATTGATGATGCCATATGTTGGGCACATGCTTCAGATGATGATTGATGCAGTTCTCATGAATTATTATTGTTTACAGATCATCATATTTTTACTGTCTAGGTATGGTGGACCCTACATATGATCCTACAGGTTATCATGAGGTGTGTGAGTACTCATCTCTAGTGGATATGGGTTTTCTAGATCCATTGATACACTTATCTTTCAGTTTCAGGCACTCCCTGGCATGATATTAGCAGTTTTCCACCTGTTGACCAGTTTGGGTATGCTGATGTGGCCTGTCCAGTAGGAGCATTGGAGGCAAGTCGTTTCCTAGGGTGCTACAAAGGAAGGGGTGGTCCAACCACTTGTTTTTACCATATTACCCCCCTTCCGGACATGATGGTACACTCAGTTTGACAGTGCAGGCACGTGAGAGGCAGTTTTGGGCAGTTTCAGGGTTTTTTAGGAGGATACAAAATGGAATAAAAGGGTCATTGAGAGAATTCGATTTGGGCAATTGGGGCAAGGTTTTGGCACTTGGTCTGCTCAGAGGTCATCCATGGTGTATCCCCCTTCTTCCATATCAGTTTGCACTAGTCAGTGGGGTCCACATGGGCTACATGAGGTCTTTTATTGCATATCTCTCTCTGATGATGGTGACAGGATTTGATCATTTGTATACTTGGACATGTCATTGAGTCATATTTTATATTATTGTGCCATGGGGTCATGCTAGTGAAGGGAAATAATACCTCCTAGCCCCACCATGTGTTCCTAGTTACTTGTCCTTGTCTTTATGTTGTGGATCCTATGTTAGTAGCCACCCCCATGTATGACATCATCCCCCATTGGGCTCTCCTAACCATGATGTCATCACTTATTTGAGTGATCCACGTCTTATGTTATGTTGGCTCATCTTAGCCGTTGATTATATTGTTATATCTTTTGATCTCAACCACTAGTTTTGAAAAGTGGTTTAGGGTTTTGGTCTTTCTCTCCTATAAAAGGAAGAGACCCCCTCATTGTAAAGGCATCTAGAGATTTTTGGCTCTTGGCTATTGGAATAAAATATTTTTCTTGGGCATCTTGGAGCATGGAGTTGAATGCTTGTTTGTGGTGATTGTAAATGCTTCTTCCTCTGCATTCACAGACATTGGTGGCCATCTTGGATTTTATCTTCACTAACACGATTTGTAGGCAAAGAGGGCATTTTTGAGTTGTTTGAATTTGAAAAAGAATCTCATGTGTTTCAATTTAGTCATTTTATGTTAAAAATGTGCATACAAGGGTTTTGGCATTAAAACATGCAGAGAAGCTATCAAGCTTGAAATCGGGTTGGGATTCCAAAAAATTTCATGGTATCAGAGCGGAGTTAAAGATCAGAAGTTTAAACACTCGAAAAATTTTCAGATTTGAAGAAAACAGGGGTTTTGAGAAAAATTTCAGATTTGAAAAAAATTAGGGTTTTGTAAAAAATTCTAGATTTGTGAAAAAGTTCTTGAATAGATTGCTTGAGCAGTACAGGCTGTAGCCATCTTGTCTGGACCAAAGTTTGAAAAATCGAAATCGGACTTGGAATCAGTCGAGGGTCAACTCGGAATCGGTAATGAATCGGTCGATTTGAATTTAATGAATCGGTTTGCTCAAAAATACATAAAATATATATATATATTTTCTAAGAAAAATAACATTTTCAAGATTCTAATTCATGATTCCATAGCATTAGAAACAAAATATCCAATCTCTGCTCATGTATATACCATATAAGGGTCAATATATCAAAATGGCACAAAGTGTATTGTGTAATACATATCTAGGAGACTGGAACTGGAACAAAATACATAATCCATGAGGCCTATAGGCTATATGGCCAGTAGAGTCCAAAAAATAACATGATATATAGTCAACTACAATGTACATCAATCGAATTGATCAAACTCATCACCACTGCTACGGCGAGGAGTAGAAGTAGAAGTAGAAGTTGCAGTCACCATAGTGCCACACCGGCGGGCACACTCCCACTCCCATAGGGCCATAGGGCCACACTCCCACAACCCGAGTCTGTCGGTGCCCACACACAGACTTCACGACCACGCTGCTCAGGTGCCCACACTCCACACTTCGGCTGCAGCAACTGCTCCGATGCCCACACTCAAGACTTCACGCTGCTCCGGTGCCCACGTTTCAAACTTCACGCTGCTCGGGTGACTCAACACGGCGGCTGCTGCAAGTGCAAACTTGTAAGTGCAATAGGGGTCGGGTTTGGTAGGTTAGATGTAGTTTAGGTTTAAAATTTAAGTTATTAAAAAAAAAAAACCCACACTTGGGCCTAGGCAAAAAATCGAACCGGTTTATTACATAAATCGGTCAAATCGGACCGATTTATTGCTTGAATCGGTGAAATCGGTCCACTGAACCGATTTTGATACCGGTTTGAACCGGAAAGCTAGTAAACCGGTGAATCGACCGGTTAGCAAACCGATTTCACCGATTTTTAAAACTATGGTCTGGACTTAGGGTTGAGGACAGATTAGATGGGGTTGCAAATTTTATCCCATGGACGGCTAGAATCATGTTGATACTTGAGGAGAATGAGCTATGTGATATAGTGAATAGTACAACAACAAATCCTGTAACCGTTACTACCGATGCTACTGATAAGGCAACCTTCATGAAAAGGGATGTGAAGGCAGGAAGGATCATACTTGATGTCGTGAAGGATCATGTGATCCCACATATTTCAGTGAAGGACCTGTTGATTAAGTTGTCATTGATGCCAACAGTGTCTGGTCATTGATGCCAACAGTTGAGTCTTGGTGCCCCTTGTGGAGCCCCTGAGGGTAAGTGTTTGATTGTGGTTGTTTGTGTCAAGAGGAGACATTTTGACTTTGTTCAAGCCCAAGCTTGAAGCACTTGGAGGCCTTGGGACAATGGCAAAATCCCTAGCTACCATTAACTTGGTTAAGTGCCCCTAAGTTGTATCTTGGTCCCATTGAGTCCATTGTTGTATCCTTGCTCCTAGATGTTTTTTGGTTGATGGTCTCTATGCTACTTGTACTTGTTCTGGTCTCTTGATTGGTTATTTGATTGAATGATGTGATAGTTTAGTCCTTGGAGTCCACACACTTGTCCTATCCTTGTCTTATGGAGCCCACTAACCTTAGACAAATGCCCGCAACCTTGAAGTCAAATGCCCGCAAGTCAATGGAAAAGATGTCCGCAGGACAAAGAGAAAATGCCCGTAGGACTAAAGAAAAATGCCCGTAAGACCCTAGAAGAAATGCCCGTAGGCCTAAAGAAAAATGCCCGCAAGACCCTAGAAGGAATGCCCGCAGGCCTAAAGAAAAATGCCCGCAGGCTTGTGAAGAAATGCCCGCAGGCTTGTGAAGAAATGCCCCCAAGCCCTTAAATGTATGATGAAGACCGTGCATGGTTGTGTAGCCCTCCTACAGCCCACAAATTGGTTATATGCTCATAAGTTTGGTTATGAAGCCCTTATACTTATCCTTAACATGTTGATGGTTTTGAAGCCCTCCAAGATGGTGTTGTGGCACCTTCTCAAGACTTGAAATCATTAGCTTGGTCCTTGATGATGAACTCGTTGAAATCAAGCTTGTTGAAGACTTTGGTGGTCATAATTTGATATATGAAACAACTGTGATGAAGTGTTGTTGACAACCCTAAGTCCAAAGCCCTTAAAATATGTAAAACAGCCTCAAAGGTGTTGGTCGATCAAATATATATGTGAAAATAAAATATATAAATTCATTTTGACAAGTTGGCTCATTAAAGAAATTAAAATTAAAGTTTATTATAAAATCATTTTTTTTAATAATGACAAGGTCGGCCTTGAAAAGAGGAAGTTGCCATGAACAAAAAGGGACTTGGGCAAGGTAACCACATTCATTATTCACTTTTCAAAAAGAGAGTTTTGGGAGAGCAAGAGAGAAAGAAGCTAGGGTTTGAGAGAAGTCGACCTAGAGAGGAGACGACTATTTCTGGCACATTTCCCAAGGAAATCTGTACAGTAGGGTTGGCACAAATATCAAGACAGCCGTACAGTGTAATTATGGCACAGAATTCGAGGAGACCATACAGCCATTAATGTTGTCCGTACCAGCACGGAAATCGAGGAGATTTGCACAGTTTTTGAGGCTGAAGATTGGCACAGTTTTCAAGCCCAGAAAGTACAGCAATTAATGCTGTCCATACAGGGACAGAATTCAGGCACAGAATTCGAGGAACAGTTCTGCACAGAAATCGAGGCCACACTTGTGAGGCCGTACAGCAGTCTTTTGGGCACAAATTTTGAGGAAAAGGACAGTCTGTACAGCAGGCCAGTTTGGCACTAATTTCGAGATGAAATTTGGTTGAGATAAGTACTGTTGTAATTTTTATGATTTGTCTCTGAAAATAAAAATTCTCTCTCTCAGTCAGGTTTTCCCTTCGGGGTTTTATCCTGGACCAATTGGTCAAAAATATCAGTGTTAAAATTTCATGTGGTTGGCTGATTTAAATTTCTGAGTATGAGTTTATTGGTTGAAAGTTAAAAATTTCTGAGTTGTTTGAATTTGAAAAAGAATCTCATGTGTTTCAGTTTTGTCATTTTATGTTAAAAATGTGCATACTGGGGTTTGAGCATTAAACCATGCATAGAAGCTATCAAGCTTGAAACCGGGTTGGGATTCCAAAAACTTTCAGTACCGAACCGTCTGAGTTGGTGTCTGATTCGGCCGGTTCTGTACCGAAGTGGTCAACTCGGCCAAGTCCCAACCTGAATCGACCGAGTTGTCTGGAAAAAAATCTGCTTTGTTCAATTACTCAATAGATTTGGCAATACTAAATTCTTAAAGTAAAACGATAGAAAATGAAAGATAAGGAGAATGGTTCCAACATCATTGGACTTCATATGCAAAAGTAGAATTTTAGATCCCATTCAAAATTAAACAGACTTAACATTTTTCAGGATTTCAAGATTGCAAAGTTTCCACCAAATTCTATCATGTATGAGGGTATGGGATTGGCATTTAATCAAGCACATCAACCCCTATATATACCTTGATGTTGGTGGTGTTGATTGTTGAACTCCTTTGTCACGACCTTAATAAAAAATGGACTCTTCACTCAAGCAAAATCACTTATTAAGCATGGGAATTTTTTTCTACCTTATTGTAATGATTGGATTAGGAGTTTTCATCAAAATTGTTGGGTGTTGAGTCATTGACTATTTTCCTTGGAGGATCAACTTTGAGATAAAGGATCAACTTTGATATATATACCCATTTCCAAAATTTTGGCGGGTCATGTTTTAAACGCATCCCCATTTCGGAAATTCGTCCCTGTTTCCCCGTTTCGTGCAACCTAGATTCTAACCCTAAAGCTATAAGATGAACCGTAACCTCGTGCTTCTAGCTGTTCATCGACTACTACTACTACTGCAGTTGTAAATGACCTTGAGGAGTTCGAGTTGAGCTAGATGATGATGCTATTGGCTATGCCATTGCTATTCCCAATTTTAGTTCCACTTCTAGTTCTAGCAGTGTTGATGAGTTTGATGATTGATCATGTTGATGAATGACATGTATGATGTATGATGCAGTGGTATCATAGCATGTTGTTTTCTGGACTCTGCAGGCCATTTAGGTCTCATTGAACAATGAATATGTATTTTGTTCTAGAAGCAAGATATGTATTGCACAATACACTTCGTGCCATTTTGATATATTCACCCTTATATGGTATATACATGAGCAGACTATGGATATTTTGTCTCTAATGCTTTGGAATCGTGGAATAAAATCTTTAAAAATATTGTTATTCTTTAAAATTTAAATATTTTATGTATTTTTGAGTAAACCGAGTCATTAAATTCAAATCGACCGAGTCATTTCCGATTCAATACCGATTCCGAGTCCAAGTCCGAGTTGACCCTTGACTGATTCTGAGTCTGAGTCTGAGTTTTAAAACATTGGTCCAAACAAACAGTGCTGTAGTTGATCTCTCTGCCTAGAAAATCGTGCCAGAATGCTGCTTGAATGTGTCCAAAGGTGTGCCTTTCTGCTGCTGATCCAATTTGTACGAAGCAGATCTGAAAACGGTGCTGAAAAGAGGCCCAAATTCAACAGATCAGCCTCCCAATGAAAGCAGATGACTGGGTGGTAATCTTCCTTGGAATGCATGCCCCTAAATTCATCACCAAATTCACCTTGAAAAATATCCCTAAGGTCTGATCTGAGCTTCTGATTTTCTGGGTGTAGATTTAGAGGTTAACAGGCCCTGTTTTCAAGATTATAAGGCCTCTTTTAAGTGCAAACTATCCTCCAAAAGGTTGAACAACATGTGAATCTTAAAAGGGTCTGAAGAAGATTTCTTTCTCGAATTTGAGATTATAATGGTTGATAATTTATTGTCTTTTGCTGTGTCAGTGTACTGGTATGCAATAATTGAAAAGGAGAAACTGTATGAATGATTACATGAGTTTGTTTTGACAGAACCTTTATATATCAAACCTTTGAGTAGTAAACAAGGATTTGACATATTATTGAGATATCCAGATTCCATGCTACAATTCTAGTTCTAAAGAAGATAAATTCTTTCCCATTATTGATTATATAGTAGTCTATTTTACAATCACTATGAAGTGAAAACTACCTAAAAGATAGAAGGAAATTAAGTTTTGGTTAGGAGCACTAAGCTTAAGATTATGGTGCTTCAATAGTATAACATTTTCTTTTCTGTTTTGCAAATGACATGTATACTATGACAAGAAATGCCTGTAATTACTCAAATTAAAGAAGATATTCCTTTTAAGAGGAATAGCTTATATTATTGTATGGTCAATTATATTCCCCACCCATCTTGTACTAAGTTATAACATCATTGATTTCATATTCTCTGCAGAAGCCTGAAAAGGGTTTTGAGCACCATGAGCCTATTCCAAGTGCACCTGATCCAGATATGGTATTATAACTCATTCCTATTTTGGCTTTCGGGTGTTAATTGCAAGGTTCTAATTTAGATGTGTTAGAAAGCAAATAATTTGTCAAGCAGAAATAAGTCTGAGTTAAAAATGTCTGCAGCTTGTATCAAGGGAGAAGCTTTTGGAGAGCTACCTTACTGATCCCCGAGTCCCCATGTAAGATGCATTCTTCTAAATCTTAGTCTACATGGTATAGTGTGCTCTTGGTGCTATCTCTACAATGGCTTTGTAATAGCTAAACATATATGCATGTTCTTTAAGTTTCTGGTTGATCAACAGGTCCAAAAGGAATAGTCTTGCAAAAATGAAGATTACTCCATGGCCTATAGAGATTCGTTTTTGTGATACTTCTGGTGACTTCAATATTGGTGCACGAGAACCAAGGTGAGATCCAGGAGAAACAATCCATAATCAGGGAGAAATGAGTACTTTCAAGATCGAGCAGTTGTAACAGCAATATATATATATATTCCATTTTCTGAATAAGTCTGTCTTGGTGCAGAATGAAATATTGGCTAAGGGCACGGGGAAAGCTCTCAGATGACCTGGCTTTGCATCGGTATGCCACTATTTGTGTAATTACTTTTTAATGCATGTCAAATAACTGTCATATGGCACATCTATTTTGAGGAGACTAACTTTTACATCTATCTATTTTTATAGCATCTGTTGTTTTCCCTATAGTGCTGCACTCTGTGAACAACGTTGCTTTACTATAGTCCAGAAAATAAGTCAATCGGAAAATATTATTGAGCCACTGGGATTGTAATTTTTCCAGAAGATGCTTCAGTCCTTTTTCAATGTGAAACAAAATGGGGCAACAAAGATCATGTTGCAAGCCGCAAAGAGGGAGGGAGGTTAAATAATCTAAAAGAATGGGATTTCCCTTTGGGTTAAATACCAAGTTGCCAGGAAAGTTGGGTACGGGGACGGGGACACACTTTTTGAAACAGGGTACTTGGGTACGTTCGGGGTACTGTGTATATATATATATATAACAAGTCACAGTCACATCATACATGCATATTTCAGATTTCTTCATAAATTATGAATCATGATTCATAATTCTAAATTCAATGATTCATTGAACAATGAACATTCGTATTGAAAATTTGAAACATAAAATTTGATAAATCATAGACTCATAGTAGATATCAAGTGGAAGACTGGAAGTTACATAAAATTTGATAAATCATTGTACCAGGCAGCTGTAACAATCAATCAAACTCAGATCTGAAGGTACAATTGAAATCTGATTTTAAACACCTATTTGTACTGTTGTTGCAAGCAATAAAAAGTTGCAAATATATTCCTGGGTTGATGTCAGTGTATTTCTCAGTATGAAATACATATGTATATTTTTTGTGTGCACATTTGGTAGTCAAATTATATTCCATGAGTGCTGAACACAAAACCATAAAAACATTCCTTGTAAATCAATGCAAAATCAGTCTACCAGATTTGGACAATATTCAGTGTAATTTGAACAGTGTTGCAAAGTGCTTGACATAAGTCCTGAACCAGACTCCATACACAGTTAGCAAAATTTAGTTCAGTTTTGGTTGGGGGCCATTACATTTTTCCTTGCAGATATGCATTTTGTTGAGTCGACCGTACCCCCGAAGTACCCAAACACAGGGTATGGAATACCCAAACACAGGGTGCGTCATACAATTTAGCCTATAAGTACCCCTTTTTTATAACGACGTCTCGGGTACATGGAGCCGGTATGGGATATGGCAGGGTACGACGGAAACGTACCTTACGCATACTTGTTATCACACAACTTGTAGTTGTCTCTAAAGGTATCCTATGCAGGACGGTAGAGGTGTAGACAACTAAAGAGGTGACCCAAGAGATGCCACGGTTCCCAATGCAAGTTGGGTGTCACGTTAACTGAGGCACTCTTCACTTTTGATCAAGCCTAAGCAAGACCAAGATGCCATGGTTCCCAATGCAAGTTGGGTGTCACGTTAACTGAGGCACTCTTCACTTTTGATCAAGCCTAAGCAAGACCAAGGGGGAGCCCCTACCTTAGCCAATGAAGGCTAGCGAACTCAATCTAGACCTCCTAGGGAAATGTGATGATGAAAAAGTAGGAGACCAAGATGAAACAAGATCTAGGATGATAAGTGGATCCAAGATGGTTAGGGCTTGGTTGAAGAGGCTTAAGGGAAGGACAAATATTCAACCAAGTAAGGGATAAGGTCACTTATGGATTAGGAATAGTAGATCTAGATAGATCTAATGCCAAGAAAAGGTACTCAAGTGGGGCCCACCCTTAAAAAGTGGAAAATGGGCCAAATGGGGCCCACAAGGTCAAAATCAAAATGAAATGGCATTAGGGGGTATGCTATGACATGGATCTATGAATTTGAGAAAGAATGAGCAATACCCATGTGTGGGATCTAGCAAATGGCCACTTACCCAAGGAGTGCGACTTCCTCAAGAGAGGACTAGTGCCTTAGATCGGGGGGCAAATGGAGTCGGATGTCCACCAAACTTTAGATCGAGAATGTTGAGATGATTATTAAGCCCAAATATGTGCTAGATCTCGATAGATTTGAAAAATAAAAATGCAAGGGTTTTGACTATGAGGGTTTGAGATGATCAATGGATGAAAATGCATGAAACAAAATACTAACCTTGTAGATCTTACCTCTAGAGCTTGAAGATACTTTGCAAAGTGATAACCTTCCCTTGTGTGTATATTCAAGAGTGAGATCCAAGCCACCCAAATGAAGTCGCTAGCTCTCCAAGTCAACCAAGTGATAACAGTTATGTAGAAGAAGATCACCTATCATCAATGATACATAAAAAGGGGGATGATCTTCTCTTCTTGGGTCCTTGGTATGTAGAATTACTAAGGGGTCTTTTGAGACAATGCTATTGCTTGTGGAAGGTTGTTCTACCATTTCTGAAAAAGTGACCTTCTTAGGAATAGGAGGATTTAGAAGAGTAGGAGGATTTATAGAAGTAGGAGGATTTAGGACTTTCAAAAATTTCTCTTTTTGCTCAGGGGTTTTGTATAGTTCAGTAACAGGTATAGGTATTTTTAAAGTTTTAAACCAGTTACCCCAATCAACATTTAACTCATTAGACTCATTATGCTCATTAGGAATTATTACCTTGGGAGGATACTGCATGGTGGGACCAGCATTTCCCTTTCTCTGGTAGGTGACACCTTTGAACTTTTGCATGTCATGGATCTGCTCATGAGAAGGCCTTTCTCCATAGGTTTTTGTCAAGTTATCTATTTCTTGACTATACTGCCTAGCTTGCTTCCAACTTTCCCTAGGAATAGTGTGGATATCACCTACTGCATTGACAAAATCAGGCTCGCTTGAAACCTGGTCATTGCTGCTACCCTCCGGAAACCCATGTTCTTGAACATAGCATGCAAAGTAACAAGTAGATTCCTCATGGAAATCTTTACATGCCCTACATAAGGGTGTATAGTTCTCAACCATGTTAGCAGCTTCCAATTGGTTAGGAGGCCTCTTTTCATGGTTAGGACCCTTCTTTGGCCAATTTGTCTTTGGAAGGTAATTTCTCTGAATGGGTTGGGTCTGTGATCTCTCCATGGCTATGACCCGATTCTGCATCTCTTTTATTTGAGCAAGATGTTTCATTTCCATGTTTTCCATTTTTTTGCTCATCTCTAACATCTTTCTATCATAAATATCCTGTTGGGAAAATGAAACCTTTCCTTAGGTTTAGTTTGATTCATAGGAGTCTAGGCCCTTGAATAGCCAGGAATGTTGGACTTGCAAGATGATTGCATGTTTCTGTCAATTTTAACAGCCATATCTTGGGCCATCAAAAGGGTGGTGGGCTCTTTGTCTCTAAGCTGATATTGCATTTCACCACTTAGTGCCACAATGTAATAAACCAAAATGGACTGCGCTAATGGTTTGAAGTCTGCATGCATACTGTTTATTACGTCCATGAACTTCTTGTTAAACTCATCCATAGTTTCATTTTCGCTTCTCTTGATATTGTTTAAGGCAACTAACTGATGACGTGGCTCTTTCTTTTCCCCAAATTTGTTGGTGAAGGATGTTTTGAAAGTTGCTAAAGTTGCAAAAGAGTTATTAGGTAGGTTGATGAACCAATCACCAACATCTCCTTCTAAAGATAGGGCAAAAAGCTTCATATACACATCTTCATGTTTGTTTGCTAGATCCTTGACCCAACTACTGACACATTTGGAAAAGCTCTTTAGATGATGACTTGCGGAAATGGCATCAGTGCCAGTGAAGTTAGGCAATTTGTCGATAGCTTTGTCTGGAAAATCATGCAGTTGACATGCTATCTGAGTAATGTTAAGGGGGCTGAAGAATTCACCCATTATGTCAAATAACTAATTATTATTTTCTATGAAAAGTCAATGGATGTCCAAAACAGACTCGGCTCCCAAATTCTCAAGGATCCTACGAGAAGATAACTTGTTTAATCTCCTTCGATAAACCTTTTCAAGTTCAGGGATGAAATCAAACAAGCCTACATAGTTCCTTCTTGTTGAATACCTTGGTAAGTTTAAAGACAGTGGAGTCGCTAGATGGATCAAGTCTAATTTTAGAGAGTTATTTAGACTTAAAATCTATCAAAAAGATTAAGGTAAAAAACTAAGGTAAAGTTGTCCAGGAACAAAAAATTTGTCCCTGGCAACGGCGCCAAAGATGTTGCCCGCCGATGTGCACACAGCAGCAGAAATCTTTCGAAGCTGCTTCGGGGAATGTGTGGCCTTGGGGGAAAGCAAAGAGTCAGGTGCTATCATCTGATCTCGACTCCTCCATTTAGGCAAACTCCTAACGAAACCAAGGGGGGTAGACCCCACAAAGAGTTACTAAGTCTCTTAAATGTTTTTTAAGTGTTTTTATGGATTGGGATGGGTGTTGTTTAGGAGTTTTTTGTGACAATTTGCAGCAAAATCATATCCAAGTATATATTTGAAAGATAAAGCACATCCTCAATATGATGATAAATTAAAAAGGAAGCATCCACAGCATGATATGATAAAATAAATGACAACAACTTCAAGATCGATAATAAGCAGAATGAAGATTGAACAATTGTTGTGGTTAAATGACCAGTGCCAATGGAGTCATTGTCTTTGTAATGCTTGGAGTGCTTGAGAATGTTTTACAAATGTATCTTGGTGAATTTTATTGTAAATTTTGAGAGTGAGGTGGATTATAGTGGGAAAGGGGATCTCCAAGATATACCTTTTGGTACATGAGATATGTCCAGAATACAGTCTAAGTGGCTGCGTAAAAGGACACGTGGGTTGGAATGGAGTCTCGAGAGCGGTGTTCAACACTACACCAACAAGGATGTAGTCTAATTGGTGCTCTGAGGTCTCTTCCCAGTGGTTCTCGCGTCCCGAGGTAGAATTTGCCCACTTTCGATTGTAGCGATCAACGCTGGATTTTCGTTGGTTTTCTTGGGAGTTTATTTTATTATGTTGAAGTAGATGAGGAATTTAAACAATCTACAACTGTTTCTGGGTATCCCACAGATCCGAAGGAATATTGGTGGGTAGAGCATACTCAATGTAGTCAATAGGTTCGTTCCAATTTGATTAGGTGATGATCATGAGAGCCATAGACTCTCTGACAAAGAGCACTCTTGATTCTCCTTATGGTGAGATTCAAGAGATTTTATGAAACAAGTAAAATGCTAAAGCAAAGTAAATCTAAACAACTTAATGAAATAAAGCTCTCCGACAGAGGGTGCTTTTGATCTACTTTATTGTGAGATTCAAGAGACTTTTTGTTATTTTTAAACAATTTATATCAAAAAGAGAACTATGCAACTAAAATAAAAATGAAACTCTCCGATAGAGAGTGCTCTTGATTCACTTTGCAGTGAGATTCAAGAGACTTTGGATTCCTTTTAGCAGTTTTATATAAAAAATAAATCTAAGTAAGAGCTTGAAATGAACTAGAATAAAACTACAAACTTGAAACTAATCTAGCAGTTTATCAAAAATGAAACTAATCAAACACTCCTATTCTACTCTTGCAGGTATAAAGCAAATAAATAACTCCAAAATACGATATAGGCTTCCCCCAAATGGGAGAAGAAGGGTGTGGGAGCCTTTATCCCACTTGCTCTTTATGAATGTTTTGCAAATGATAAGGTGTTTAATCCTTTTGAAGGCACAAGGATAGAAGTGGGAATGAAGAAGAAGGGAAAAATAGGGGTTTTTTGTGCCTTTTTTGCTTTGCTCTGCTCTTCTTGGTTTTGCTTTAGCCTTTGGGCTTTTTTGCTTGGCTTTGCCTTCTTGCTTTCCTGTAAATAAGAGCTTTAAACAAAGAATGATTAGTGGATTAATATTGTTAGTATATAAACACAAGAAATACAACCTAGATCTAGAATGATAATGCTTTAGAAGAAACTAAGATCTAAATACTAACAAAGTAGATCAACAAGAATGTAAACTTTGAAAACTTGAACTACTTTTAAGGTGAGCGAATGCACTTGGATGATGTGAAACTTTTTAGAAATAAATCCTAATACATCCTAAAAAAAGATCTTGAAATATAAGCTTTTAAACCAAAGATCTATTGCATGCACATGAGCGAATAGGCTTGAAGATTGAAACTTGAAGCTTGAAAAAACCTGTTAACTAAGTGGAGAGTGAATACATGAAAGATTGAAGCTTTTAGAAGTAGATGATTCACTTTGGTAACCAACAGAGAAGGAAAAAGTTTGATTTTGATTTTAAGAGGGTGAAGAGAAGAAACCCAAGCCCAAGCTTGAATAATAGGATCACTTTCAAAAATCCTGTAGGACAAAACTCATTAGCACTGTAAAAGTAGCAAAGAGGAAGAGGAAGCAGCTGAACTCCAAATCCTACTTCGCCCTTGATGATTTGCAAAGCTAAAACAACCTTCAAACAAGTGATTAGATCTAGTATGATAGGTTAAATAAAATGAAAAGTGCACAAGTATAACTGACTACAAAATGCAACTTTTAGATCTTAGATAACTTTGCATAAATAAACAACTTGAAACTTCAAATGTTTATCCTAAGGATTAGAATATAATCTTCTTTAGATAAAACGGTCAGCACTTGCGTGAAAGGAAGAATAACTGAATAGATATCACCTTGGTTCAAGCATACATCATGAGATTTTGCACCATTTAGACCTCCAAAGTCTTCACTTTATTCCAAACTTGCTTGCCAAATAGCAGAGCATTTACAAAACAATACAGCATAGGTTCTGTTATCACCTAAACTGTAGTTACCCCTATGGATGTATCCACTCTAGGATGGCAATAGGGAAGGGCAACTCGAAAGGTGCAACCACGATCACCTCGACCTCCAGTATATGGTTGTCACGCCAATCGAGGCAACCTTCACTTTATGTTATCTAGCCCAGACAACAAAGGGGGAGACCTGATCTACTCCCGACAGGAGAGATCAAAACCAAGACACCAAATCAGGTTAATTCTAAGTGAAGTAAGGTGTATAGTTTATCCTAGACCTTAGGATGAAGTCACAAGACAACTGAGGGGTTCAATGAGTATAGCTTTGGTTCATTATTGATGTGAGAGTGACTTATGATTTGTGAAATAGGATCCAGGATTAAAGTACTAGTTCAATGTGAGAAAATCCACTGCCTTGGGAACTGTGTCCAATGCAGGGTAGTTTATTGGTTGAATTGGGGCTAACTAGTACAAGTGACAAGCTTGATCATGATACATGATGACATCAAAGGGTTTAGTTCACCACACAAAGGTCAAACCACAAGTTAATCCAACAATCTAGGAAAGTCGAATTGACTTGGAGAGAAACCAGTGCCTCGGGAATTGGGATAATGGAGTCAAAGTAAGGTTAACTTGTGGTTAAGGACTCCTATTGCATGAGACAAGTGGGCAATTAAAGACTTGATGGATGAATAGGTCTAGATCTAGAGATTTAATGTTTTGACCTAAGTGGACCACAATCCCTTAAAACAAGGAATGCTATCCCCAAGGCAAGATTTGACAAGGTGACCTACTAGACCTAGGTTTTGAATTATGCCCGTTCCAAATCCACAAAAATCTCATATACCCATGTTGTAGAAGTGGACCAACTCACTTCTCCAAGGTGGTGCGACTTTACCCAAGGAGGCCTAAAAGTGGCATAAATGACTCAAGACAAGTCCAATGGCATCCAAACTTTAGATCCAAGTAGTTTAAGCAAGTGAGAGTATGGATCTACAATTTCATGGCAATCCAATGGCTAGATCTTACTAGATCTGAGTTTAAAGATACCAAGTGGTCCAAAATGGGGATTAAATCCCTTAAAATGTGGAATAAGGCCCACAAGGTAGAAATCAGAAAAGTGACAATCTGGGGGTAGGTTATTGGATGTGTAGATCATGAAACAAGCGGGATCTCAACTACCCACGTACTAGATCTAGGTCAACCCACTAAACTAGGAAGTGCGCCCTTGCTTGGAGAGGCTAAATGCCTTGGGAAGAGGGTCAAATGGAGGCCAATCCTCACCAAACTATAGATCCGGGATGCCGTGGATACTATAGAGGTGGGTTTTAAATATCTTACCCAAGAAGCCACTAGATCTTAGTAGATCTGAAAAAATGTAAAAATGAGGGTTTGAAGAAATAAGGGTTTTATCAATTTATGAGCTATGTCAATGGATTGGATCAAGATAAGAGAAACAAACCTGTGGATCTTACCTGGGTAACCTTGTAGATGCCTTGATGATGATGATCTATGCAAACCCGATCAATTTGAGAAGCTTTGAGGTAGTTTTCTATGCAATCGATTTAGTCCAAGAAGCCAATGCGCCTTCCCTCCTGCACAACAAACGTCAACAATATCAAATTTGATGTAATCAAGAGATAAGACTAATGCCACAAGAGAAGTAACAGAAAGATAGCATAGATCACAATGATACTAATGATAACCCCCTGATACAAGCAAATGCCAAGAAAGTCGATTTGAAGAAGCCTTGCAAAATCGCCCTTGTTGAAGTCGCCCTCCTGTAGACAAGACAATGATTTCCAAAATAGATAGATCTTACCACAAATTCCAAATGCTAGGTTGCAATAGACTTTCCAATCACCATCTAAGAACACCAGATGCAAAGGAGACCACAAGAATTTCCACAAGAAAGTTTTTCTATACCAATAATCCAAGAGCCCAAAGACCCCTTACAATGAGAAGCTCTCTCCTTTAAATAGGAAGGAGAGGCATCAAAATCCTAACCTAACCACTTTTTGAATGAGTGGCTAAGATTAAAAGATACAAATGTCTAATCAATGGTTGAGATGAGCTCAACAATAAAATACATGGATCACTCATAAAATATAATATAAGTGGACAAAATCGCCCTAGAAGAGGGGAATCCCACCAAATCATGATGACAAAATATAATAAGAAACTTATGGTGGTTTCAAGGGGTAATTTTAGCCACCCTTGGTCAATCCCCATAGCACAATAATAATAAAATAGTCATCAATATACCAAATCATGCCTCTATGGTCAAATCGTAGGCCTTAAAAGACCTCAGAAATCATCAGAAGGTGCCATAAGTGATGGATGTGGGCCCCGATGAAGCTGAAACTGCTGGAGGAGGCGTGGAAGACATCAATCCATCATCAATGATCATCCCATGCCAAGACAATGCCTCAGTAGCCCAAATCGAATTTCTCAATAGCCATTTCTACCAATCCTGAAATGCCTCGAGAAGCGTGAAACTGCCGAAAACTGCCTCCAGGGGTGCCTGCACTGTCAAGGTGAGGGCACCAGTGTGTCCGGGAGGGGGGTAATATGATAAAAACAAGTGGTTGGACCACCCCCTCCAAGCACACCGCCCTAGGTCAATTGGATAAAAATCACATCTGCTTTGACAGGGTCTTCGACAGACCAAAACTGCACTGGAATAGCCAATTGAGGCTCAATCATCACTGTAAGTGCCCGGAACTGAAAACAGACTGTCTCATTGGACTCAGAAGGTCCAAATCCATCCAAGATGTGTACTCATACACCATATGAGTCTCTGCATGATCAAAATATATATCCAATATACCGGAACAGGTGAAATAATAATAATCTGTAAATGATCAAATAATTCTGTAAACCATGAATCATCATCATAACCCTGTAGCTGCTGCATAGAATGATCGTATACATGTACATAGACCATATATCATCTATCCATATCATCACAAGGTCCAACCATCTCATGCCCTATGGTTGACCTTGGTCAAACTAGGTTTGACCAAGTCAACATGACCAAATATAACTCAGACCACCATCATAAGCTGCTGCAAAGTGTCATAGGTTAATGCATGCTCTACAACTCATTCAAATAACAATTATAACACAAAGTAATCATTACTAGCGATCTAAATCCAAATATATAATGTCATTAATTATTATTATTACTCAGACTAGACTTTCAAGATCATACTCATTTCATCGTTGTGATCAATTTGCTAGTGAAGGGTGAAGGCTAAAATAACTGGCTAGGCTAAGGGATGACTTGACTGACTTAACTTTGTGACACTTTGGCAAAGGGAAAGGGAATACACACCATAGGATATACTGAATGAGCAACAACATAGGGAGTAGCGGTGTCTCACAAATGGATGAGTTGTTCAAAGAGGGTTTATTCACCTTTAACAGATGCGCACAATCCATAATACAAATGAGGCCAGCAATTGTTTTGATATAACCTAAGTCACCTGACACGGGGACACGAGACAAGTAGGACACGAAAATACGAGAGTCGGACACGGACACGGTGACCCCCGGAATCAGGACACGTAGGACACGTTTTATATACATATATATATTTTTAAAAAATATATTAAAATTTAAAAATATAGACATATAGATCCAAAAATATTTAGAAACTAGCACATTTACAAATATTCAATAGAAATTAGAATAAAAACACCTAAATGATTATGATTACACATTGTCATTCACAAATCACGATTCACGAATCACAACACATTTCACATTTGTCATTCACAAATCACAATGAGACATCAGACACATAGATGCATGTTGGAACCATATTTCTCATTAAGTCATCAAAATCGAAATGTATACATATATGTCGGAATGCCACTGGGCACTGGCAAATGACAAATAGACTAATAGTAAATACAAAAAGGGGTGGATCAAGATGGGAGAATCCCATATGTCAGTAGTCCTCCTCCATGCCTGAATCAACATACTCATCACTGCCACTGCCCTGATCCTCATCCTCCTCCTCCTCCCCCTCTTCCTCCTCTCTGCCCATCTGACGATCTGCATCTGCTGCTGTGGAGGATGACCCCTCTATACGATCACTATCATCAAAAGTGACCGGCTCTAGCACTGGATCATTAAGATCCATGTTTTCTAATGCCAACTCAATACTGCTGTCCAAACCCATATCATCAGGAAAGACATCCCACATCTTTGTCTTTCCCTTCACCCACTCCTCCCTCTTCCTGTAAATAAGACGAAGGTTGGAGTGCACATACACCATCGACTCTGCCCTGGACTGCTCAAGTCTGCTCTTCTTCACACTGTACAAGTTCCCATATGTGCTCCAATTCCTCTCACAAGAAGAGGATGATGTAACTTGAGAGATGACCCTGAAGGCTAACTTCTGTAGAATAGGGGATGTTGCCCCATGAGTTGCCCACCAAGCATAGGGTTTCTTACCCTCCCTATCTCTAAGCACATCATAGCCTCCAAATCTCCCAGTGCCAGTGGAAAAATGTACAAAGCCATCCTCCACCTCCTCAAGCATGTCTCCTCCTGAAATAGCCGTGTAAGTGCTATCTTCCTCCCATTTGCAATCTCTGCATCCATTTTAGGAGGGACTCTGTGTGAGGCCCCTGATCCACCAGTGAGCCACTCCTGAGTGTAGAACTTGGGGTTCAAGGAGTGGGCCAAGCAATGCAAAGGTGTGCAATTCTTATCCCACCTGGAGATAAGAATATCTCGAATAATGGTCCATAAGTTCTCTGCCGATGTCCCATACTCGGGACACTCATTCTCCATGACAATGGACCTCATGGACTCAATCATGGAATCCCACTCCTCATAAACCTCTGCTAGAATGGGTTGGTCCGTGTCTGCAAACCGCAACAAAGAAATGATTGGCTCCATGATCTTAATGGTAAGATCCACCGTGTCCCACCAACCATCATTTAACACCATGTCATTCACCTTTTGTGAAGCATCCTGATCCGTCTTTCTCCAAAAAGCCCAAAACTCTGAAATCACAATGGACCCAAGAGCGGTTTTGACCTCCCTCAACCTCTTGAGCATGATGAATGAGGAAGCAAACCGAGTATCTGCAATCTTCAGCAATGAAAGTTGTGTGTACTGTTTGTAGATGGTGAGGGCATTTGTGTGGTTTTGTACAAAGTTACGGATATGGCGTGCATCCTCAATAAGGTTGTCAATCCATGTCACATCCGAAGCAATGGCTTTTAGTGCTAAATTCAAGGAATGGACAATGCAAGGTGTCCAAAAAACCTGTAAGAGCAATAAAAGCATGTATCAATGACTCTATAACACTAACATTGAAATGACCAAATTCAAACAATGAACAAATTAGAAATGAAAGGTGTCCAAAATGAACATACCTGTGGATATTTAGCTTCCACAATCATGCGAGCAGCCTTGCAAACAGGTGCATTGTCCGTTATGATTTGTACACACGACTCAACACCTACTTCTTCAATGGTTTTGATGAATAAATCACCCATAAATTGTGCATCCTTGTATTCCCCAAGAGCATCCACCGCTTTCAAGAACAACGGTCCATTTTGGGAAGATACCATGAAATTGATGAGTGGATGGCGTGCGGGATCCGTCCATCCATTAGAAACAATACTCACACCGGATGAGGGCCATGTTGATCTAATTGGCTCAAGAATTTTATCTACCTCCTTATTTGCTTTAACCAACAATGTGGTTCTAAGCTTCTCTGAACCAGGAGGCACATAACCATTTGGAGCTCGTTCCAAGATAGTTTTAACCGTCTCAAAATACAATGGTGACCATGCAACATTGAATGAGATGAAGTTGAGGTAGAAGAAAAATGCAATAGTAAGGTCTACCTCTTCTCGCGCCTCTTTTTGGAAAATCTTATTGTTATCACACAACTTGTAGTTGCCCCTAAAGGTATCCCATCCGGGACGGTAGAGGAGTTAGGCAACTAAAGAGGTGACCCAAGAGATGCCACGGTTCCCAATGCAATGTGGGAGTCACGTCAACCGAGGCACTCTTCGCTTTAGGTCAAGGTATAACTAGACCAAGGGGGAGACCCTATACCCCAATCACAGTTGATTGGACCCAAGCAAAGGTTTTAAAGGGTGAATGAGTGATAAGTTACGGAAACCAATGCAAGTCTAAATGGACCTAATGTTTAGGGCATGGTTGAAGGTGGTATCAAGGATAGTTAGTGTTTCAACCTATATATGGTTTAGGCCACTTGATGGGGTATGATTATTAAGTATAGTACCATGTGTTTACACAAGTGGGTCTTATTGCCTTGGGAAGTGTGAAATGGTTTTAGATGGGCCCACAAGGTGAAGCTAAGTGTGAAGATGGTACTATAGGCTAGATCTAGGTTGGATCTACAAGTTAGAGTTGGTTCTAGGGTTACCCATGTGTTAGATCTAGGGTTTGACACTAATCCCAAGAAGTGCGCCTTGCTTGGAGAAGGACTAGTGCCTTGTTGGATGGGCTAATGGAGTCAAGAAGGATGTCAAAGTGTAGATCGGGACACCTAGAAGCCAAGTCAAGTGGTTTGGATGAGATCCAATGGTTGGATCTTGCTAGATCTAGCCTATAGTACCATCTTCACACTTAGCTTCACCTTGTGGGCCCATCTAAAACCATTTCACACTTCCCAAGGCAATAAGACCCACTTGTGTAAACACATGGTACTATACTTAATAATCATACCCCATCAAGTGGCCTAAACCATATATAGGTTGAAACACTAACTATCCTTGATACCACCTTCAACCATGCCCTAAACATTAGGTCCATTTAGACTTGCATTGGTTTCCGTAACTTATCACTCATTCACCCTTTAAAACCTTTGCTTGGGTCCAATCAACTGTGATTGGGGTATAGGGTCTCCCCCTTGGTCTAGTTATACCTTGACCTAAAGCGAAGAGTGCCTCGGTTGACGTGACTCCCACATTGCATTGGGAACCGTGGCATCTCTTGGGTCACCTCTTTAGTTGCCTAACTCCTCTACCGTCCCGGATGGGATACCTTTAGGGGCAACTACAAGTTGTGTGATAACATTTTTGGCGCCGCTGCCGGGGAAGGTAGAGGCCTACCTTGGTTCAACATATGTTTTGTCTCACTCTCTCCCTGCACTTTAAACGACATACATCTTGGTAGAAGAGTTTAAAAATCTACCTGGCGACTCCAATTCGTGACTCCGCTGAGGATCGGCCCCATTCCCATCTTTCAATTTTGTAATTTGTAAATCATAAATGAATTCAGACATTTTCTTCCAAATGACAAGGTGTATGAATGAAATATATGAGAATCTATCTCGCTATAGAGGGCAGTTGGAAGAAAGTAATGAAAGTCAGTCAACATACCAATATGGGAGTGATTATGTACGTAATTCGTATGACTCTCATCTTTCTTTTCATTCTTCAAGTGAAAATATTAACCCAATTAATCCAAACAAAATTCAATCTCAACCAAGGCCTTACAACCAAAGCATTCGGTCAAATGACTCTAGTGTTCCAGTTAGACATCCACAACTAATCCCTAGTAGAATGGCCAAAGTCATTAGAAATCCAGCTAAGCCATCTCCTTTTGACTTTTCTGAAATTCATGGGGCACCTCATCTTATGCCAAATAATTACTCTGAATGGTTGCCTCGTTTCTATGGAAATTATTTTGAGTCAATTGAAAATCATTTACAAAGATTTTGGGATTATATGGAAGTTAGGGGTGCTGATGATGAAGATGTTTATATGCGGGCCCTGGGTGAGACATTAGGTGGAAATGCCGGATTATGGTTTGATAATTTAGCCCCAGGATCCATCACTGGTTATGATATGTTTGTTGGGTTATTAAAGAATAAATGGGGTAGTAATGTTAAAAAATCCTTAACAGAGACATCAAGCAATAACTGTGTTGTTGAGGATCAGTTTGATAAGGACCATGATAATAATAATGACACTTCAAATCAGTCCTTGAGTAGCCCTCCTTTTGATCTTGAAGAAATTTCTGATTTTGTGTTTGATGAGGATCCTTCAGAAAAAGATTCCCTTAATCATTCTATCATTAACAATCATTCAATTCCTTATCACCTTATTGAAGAAGAAGAAAGTGGAAACATTGACCAAGACCCTTTAGTAGTGCTTTCACATGATCATTGTGCAAATAATCAGGATGCTTTAAATGAACTTGTTGACTATATCCCTGATCAATTAAATGAAAATGATCAAGTATCCTCTTGTGAATCTAATAATGAATCAATAGAAGGTCAATCTCAAGATGAGGATGAATTAGTGAATCACACTAGATGCTCTAATCTGTGTTCCACTTCTTATAATGAGTCTTTAATTTTTTCCATCCTTAATCAAGACAACTTAGAGTTAGATGGCTATGGTCAATCTTGTCCTCATATTGTAAATGTTAAACTTGATCAAAAGATTAAAATCATTCCTACAGTCAAGAGTGCTTTCTTTTGTCAAAATCCAAGGTCAAACTTATTTATTCATTTGGGAGAATTTTTATATTTGCAATCCACCCTCCCTTCCCAACTCTTTCAATCATCTTTGGGTTGGTGCTCTAATCATTTTTTTACTTTGGAAATTTTCAATAGGAAGCATAAGCACGATTACATGATTGGAGAAAAAGCACTTCATTTCCCTTTTCAGTCACCTTGGAACAGTGATGCTTGTTGTCAAATTATCAATCATTCTTGGTGGCTAGAAAAGGTGTTTAAAGATCAATTTCATCTTTTCTCTATTTTTGAGCATCAAGTGGGTCTAGTTTTGATTTTTCGTCTTCTCAGCTTTAATTTATCCCCACTTGGTTTTTATTTGATCATCAGTCCCAAGGAGAATCAAATTGAATATGTGAGAGAAGCAAATGAAGAAGTTAATTTGTGTGAAAAAGAATTGAGTCGCATGTCTTATGTCTTTCCTCCATCCATCTCTGAAATTAACTTGCATAAATTTTATGATCCTATCAATTCTTGGATGGAGGATGTTTGCATTAGTCATTTTTCTCCTTGGCATGATCTCATTTTGCACCATTCAAATTTTTCCTCAATTTCTGAACAAGTCAAGAAGATTGTGCTCTTAAATTCAGTAATCTTTAATCCAATCTTGACTTGCTTTATCAACAAAAATCAAAGAAAAATCATTAACTTATTTGATGAATGGTTGCACTGGATTTATGATTTTACCTAACATTTGTGCTAATTGGTTAGAGTAGGGTAGGTAGGTCCTGAATAAGCTCACTGGAGCAGTAGGATTTGTGTGATTTTTCTTTTTCTGTGTGCCGAGTATTGTCCTTTTTCTTGTTTTTTTTTGCCTGAGTTGAGTCTTGCTCCTTCCTAAGCTTGTCTCTTCTCCTGCATACATTTAAGAAATTATAGTTAGCATTTATATTTGTTGGCTGCCTGTGCAAGTTGAGATTGCCTGAATCAAGAAGTACTCTTGTCCTCCTGCACAGTAAATAAAAATGATAAACGATAATAATATATGCCATGTTAGTTTAAATTTATATTTTGACGCATTTTCAGTTTATGCTGTAGATTAGTTTTCAGTTTTATTTTATATTTGTCCCATACATGCTCCATGATGGTATTCTAGTTTATGTGAGAGCAGGAACAGGTGCAAGATAAAAGCTGAAAGCAAGGATGGTGCAGTGCTGGATTGAAGATTGATACAGAGCAGTTCGAGACCAGAGATTCTGAGGTTCTCAAGCGCTCTCTCCCTTAGAGCACTTGTCCCAGCTGGAGCCAGATGTTATCACACCATAGTAGCAGGGCTACTATTCTTGTACAGCAGATATCTGCACATTCCAGAGCTTCATTTATTCCAGAGCATGGCTACATATATTGGATCACTCATGATCAGAGCAGTACATTATTCAGATTGTATGACCTTGTGTCAAGGCTGAGCCTTGAGAGTTCAGATTTGATGACTGATGTGACCACTTTTCCCATTACAGTTTCAGTTCAGTGCCTAGAGATTTACTTCAGCAGTGTTTCAGATGATGCATGATGATTGCTATTATGATGATGTTGTATGATCTATGGATATTGTTCTCACTGACTGTGGATTATTAGCTTGTTGATTTAATCATGATTATAGCATGTGCTTGGTATATTATTCCTGATGTGGCAAAATATTTAAAATGAACTGTAAACCTTAAAATGGACAATTGCTTGCACTCTTAGGTCATCTAACAAAACTTACTGGTATTTCACCTTACATAGACATGGTCTTTCCCGACACCTTTTGTCTGCTAGTGTAGGCTCCATATCCACTTGTCTCCATCCATACATGACCTTCCTGTTTGACTTTAAACCCTGACTTGTCTTATTTGACTTTCTGATGCTGAGGACTTCCCCATTTTTCTACCTCTGTGTTTGGACCGCATCCCTGTTTATTCAGTGTCTCGGCTCTGAGTTGGTGACAGAACTTGCCTTTGGTGAGTTGGATTGTAGGCCTTGGCTCGAACTCCCCCTAGTCACTTGAGATGTTGTTGGCTAAAACTGAAAGCTCATGTTCTACCTGTGGAAATTAAATAAATTCGCCCATGGAAACAAAAAGAGGGCAAGAGCAATGAAAAGCTAAAAAATACTCCTCGAAGAGTATAAAGAGAGGTCCAAAAAGCAATAGTTCTTAAAAGCTATATCTAAACAATTGCTGACCTTGTGAAAATATGAAAAACATGCCCTGGATGCAAGCTGCAACTAGTTGTGCTTCTCAGCACATCTGAAATCCGAAGGGTTATGTAGGCCAAAAAGGCCATGGAAATAAATTGAATGATCCTAATGAACTTGGATCAACTTGATGTAGACATGATGCCTAAGTTGAATAAGCACTCTCTAAACAACTTATCCATCTGTGAGGCACAGCCATTCCCCGTGTTCTTTTGTCCAACACAGAGTTTGTAGCTTCCCCCTCTCCCAGTCCAAAGTATTTTTGAGTTGAGTTAGACAAGTCACACCCTTGGCCCAACCTTGCTGCCTAGCCTTCATCCTTCACTAGCAGTTTGACCATGTCCAATGGGTGAGTTTGTCATTTGAACTATGGTGCAAGTGATTTATTATAACCACGGAATATGTTAATATAATTAATGCCACTGAATGGAATTTGTACTTTGAGCTTAGCTATGAAATGATTAAAAAAGCATTGTCTTAGTCTACTGATGTGATTTATCCTTGATTATATATATTCTTGGGATCCGTGATGATGTGGACCATGTATGGATGATTATTGATGATGATTTATGGTCCCACATGTTTGATGATGATATTATATGATGGACATATGATACAGATGATGTTTGATCCAGTTCAGCAGGTTATTATCATTACAGATCAGCAGATTATACATTGTCCATATATGGTGGACCCTACAGCTGGCCCATTAGGGCAACCCAGGGTGTATGAGTACTCATTCCTAGTGGATTTGGGTCTTCTGGATCCATTGAGACACTTATCTTTCAGATCCGGGCACTTCTGACAGTGATTGATGCAGTTTTACACTTGTTGACCAGATTTGGGGCTGATTTCCCAGCCTGAGCAGCAGGGGCCCCGAGAGGCCGGTTCACCTAGGGCGCTGATGATGGAGGGGGTGGTCCAGCCACTTGTTTTTACCATTTATCCCCCCTCCCGGAGAGCCTGGTGGGCTCAGTTTGACAGCGCTAGCACCCTAGGAGGCAGTTTTGGCACTTTCACAGTTCCCGAGGCAGTTAAAAAATGGGATAAAGTGGTCACTGAGGAAATCGATTTGGGCAATTGAGGCAAGGTTTTGGCATTTGGTTTTCACAGAGGTCTTCCAGGGTGATCTCACTATCTTCCAGTCAGTTTTCACCATGTGGGTATCTCCAGATTGATCACAGGAGGACATTTACTGCTTGACTGTCATGGATTCTGAGGACAGTTTTGGTCATTATCATTATATTGGGCATATTTTATTATTTTATTGTGCCTTGGGGTGAGCTAGCAAGGATTTATACCTCCTAGCCCCACCATGTGCTTATTTTATCTTGTCCTAGTCATCATGAGGTGGATTATTGTACTTTATACCCCTCTTATGGGATGACGTCACCCTCATTGTACCATTTAGTGAGGGCGCTATTGTTATGTTGAGTGATCCATGTGATATTATGTTATGGATTCATCCTAGCCATTGATTGTATGATGAGATCTTATAATCTCAACCACTCATTTGATGTAGTATTGTAGAGTGGTATAGGGTTTTGGTCTTTATTATCCTATATAAGGAGGAGACCCCCCATTGTAAAGCTCACCTTTGGAGCTCTGGAATATTGGAATAGAAGATTTTTTGTGGAGCACATCTCTCTTGGCTTGTGGATTCTCTTGCATATTGAATATAAAGTATCTCTTCTATGTATCATTGTGGATTTTTGTGTTTTTGCTAACCTTTTGACAGGAAAGTCGAATTGGAGAGAGGAGGGCGACTTTTGGAGGGTTATTGTTGGAGGGATCCACATATTCTCTCTTGGGTTGATCTTGTGACAGGGAGTATCATTATTGTATCTTCGTGACATAGTTGATGCTTTCTATTACATCTTTCTACCATTTTCATAATCATCTTGCTTGACTTGTTTCTTTGATCTTGTCTTGTAGGAGGAGGACGATTTGGCTATCTTGGAGAAGGGAGATTTGGTTGGAGCACTTGGATCTCACTCTTGAATATAAACATAGGAGAATGCTATCAACTTGCAAGGTGGCCATAAGCAAATTGAGGTAAGATCTACAAGGTATGTGCCTCTTTCATCCATTCTATCTCCATTGGTCATAAAACCCTAATTAAATCAAACCCCAATTTTGGTATTTTTTTAGATCTACTTAGATCTACCCTTGCAATTGAAAAGATTTTAAGAACCCACCTCTATAGGATCCACCCCTAGTTGGATCTATAGTTTGGTGGTGATTGGATAAAAATTGACACACCTTTCAATGCATAAAGCCTTCTTGAACCTAAATCGATTTTCCTAAGAGAAGCTTGTTGGGTAAGATCTAGCACATGGGTAGGTGAGATCCCACTTGATTTGACATCTAGACACTTGATCACCTATACCCATATCCTTACTTTGGTGAAAACTACCTTGTGGACATCTCTCCATGTTTTGAGGGGTTGAAACCCCCTTTTGATTTTCTTGGTACCTTAAAACTTAGATCTACTAAGATCTACCCATTGGATTCACTTGAAACTTTGAAGGAACATAGATCGGGGTACTAACACCCCGGATCTACATTTTGGTGGCCATTGGACTTGGTTTGGTCCACCAAACCCACTTTTTGCCTCTCCTTGAGAAAGTCGCACCCCTTTGGAGTTTTGAGTTGGACCACTTCTAGGAAGTGGGTGTTGGAAATTTTTGTGGATTTGGAATGCCCATGCCTTGAAACCTAGGTCTAGACTGTCCTTTTGTCCCGATCTACCTTGGGGATTGCATTCCTTGTTTTAAGGAATTGTGGTCCACTTTTGGTCATCACTCAAAAACCTAGATCTAGTAAGATCTAACCATTGGATCACATCCATTTCACTTGACTTGGCTTCTAGGTGTCCCGATCTACACTTTGACATCTTTCTTGACTCCATTAGCCCACTAAACAAGGCACTAATCCTTCTCCAAGCAAGGCGCACTTCTTGGGATTAGTGTCAAACCCTAGATCTAGCACATGGGTAATCCTAGAACCAACTCTAACTTGTAGATCTAACCTAGATCTAGCCTATAGTACCATCTTCACACTTAACTTCACCTTGTGGGCCCACCTAGAACCATTTCACACTTCCCAAGGCAACAAGACCCACTTGTGTAAACACATGGTACTATACTTAATAATCATACCCCATCAAGTGGCCTAAACCATACATAGATTGAAACATTAACTATCCATGATACCACCTTCAACCATACCTCAAACATTAGGTCCACTTAGCCTTGCATTGGTTTCCGTAACTTATCATTTATTCACCCTTTGAAACCTTTGCTTGGGTCCAATCAACTGTGATTGGGGTATTAGGGTCTCCCCCTTGGTCTGGTTATACCCTGACTTAAAGCGAAGAGTGCCTCGGTTGACGTGACTCCCATATTGCATTGGGAACCGTGGCATCTCTTAGGTCACCTCTTTAGTTGCCTAGCTCCTCTACCGTCCCGGATGGGATACCTCTAGGGGCAACTACAAGTTGTGTGATAACACTTATCCATTGGACCACCTGTAGATTGCCTCTTTCTTGTTTGATAAGTATCCCCACGCCCACGCCCATGAATGCTAGGTGGAAATGGAGGCTTGGTGCTAGAGGACTTCCTCAAAAATGGAAGAGGATCATCCTCTTTTTTCTTGCTTGCTGCTGCCACCTTCCCTAAGCCAACATGATCCTCTCTTTCCATATCCCTCCTTTGGTGAACAGTCACCACTTTGCATGAAGAAATCCCACAAGAAGGAAGGGCCAACAAATGGTCCTTAACCCAGAAATATGTGCTCATGAACTCATGCTTGCAAAAATTGCATCTCCAAGACACATTGCCTCCCCCACCAAGCTTTTCCCCGGGTCCATCTTTCCTTGTCACATACTTCCACAAAGGGTATTTTTTTTCTTGGGCTTGTTGTCTTGCTAAAACAGGGTTAAATGGAGCCATAGAATGAGCTCCACTAGCAGCCAATGGAGCACTTGACGGAGGAGGAGAACCGCTTGTGCTTGGTGGAATAGGAGGGGAGGCCCTAGATGGTGCATTTCTCCCTCTCCTTTGCCCCCTACCTCCTACCCTAGCTGATTGAGACATTCCTTTTCTTGTGTGATGGTTGAGCTTGCAATCCTCTACACAAATCCACCGAAATGCACTTGGAATCACTTGGAAACAATGGATAGCCTTCAAATCTCCTTCAAATCTCCTTCACCTGCACATACAACTCACTCTCAACCAAATGCTTCCTTGCAAATGACAAAAAGAAAGGCAAAATTTTGTTTTTAAACAAACCTGGACGCCTTTTTTCCGCGCATAATGTGTCCTGTTTTTCCGATTCGTGTCCGACAGTCGGGACACGCTTTAAATTCGTGTCCGATTCGATCTAAAATCGTGTCCCAAATCCGGATTCGAAGGAAAGTCGAATCGGACACGAATTCATATTGAATCGTGTCCGATTCAACGATTCGGGACACGGGGAGGGGTTAGAGCGAATCCGGTTTCTTTGGATATAACATTTAAGTTCCATTGCTTTTTGGGCCTGAAGTTTCCATAGCCTTGGTCTATGTGTGTTTATAAACACATTGCATAAATTTACATTTATTTTAGGCTTTCTGCTGCAGGTGTGTTTTTAAGGCACTTGTTTACCTGAGCACTTCTAGATGTGTCACAGATAGCTTGTTTACCTAGGTATTTACATTTCCAAAAGATATAACATTTTATTTTCATGGCCATTTTCATTTGGCATGCCTTTCATTCATGTGTGTTTAGAAACACATTGCATTAATGGGCTTTTCATACAAGATATAGCATTTCATTTTTTCTAGATTTTGTATTCATGGCAGCACTAAAAGTTTCAGGTTTAGCCAACACAACTTTAGTGACTAGGGGGAATTCACAAGGAGCTCCAACTCACCACAGGTAAGTTTTGTCACCAACTCAGAGCCGAGACACAATAAACAAGGAAGCTCATCCAATATAGAGGCTACAATGGGGAAAAGATCCTCCATGTCACTAGTCAAGTAGTAAGTCAGGGTGATAAACTAAAAGGTAGGCAATGGATGGATGAAGACAATGAATAATGGAGCCAACACTAGCAAGCCAAGGTATGGTGGAATGATCACCTCTATTCTCCCTAAGGAGGGTAAAACCAATGAGTATGAATAATGAACTTCTAAGTCTGAGTAGGGATAATATAATATATATAATAAGATCAACTAGGTCCACATATCTATATGATCGCCAGATCATGACACTAAGTGCTAAGACATGCTATAAGAATAAGTATAAAAGCAATATAACCATAACACAATGATATACTTGCTGAGTCATATACCTGAATGCTCATCAACTTGTACCATCATCTGTCCTCTGAAACTGCTGCTGTAACTCTGGGCACTACTGACTGCTATGTACCAATGGTATAATGGCTACATTGGTCATCTCTCTGAGTGTCCAGAGACTCAGTCATGGCATGGGGAATATATACTGCTGTCCAACATCTGATAGTGGTCCGATATAGATGCTCATCTCAGCATCTCAAATGTAAGGGAACTGGCTGAATAGTGTACTGGCATCAGAAAATAATGTATGGTAGCCCGACTACTATATATGTGATAACAGGTCCAAAAAGAAATTATCAGATTTATCGGCGAAAATGTCGGCAAACATCGGCAATATATCGGCAAACTTAAAAAAATACAAAAATATTCATTTTTTTTCAATTTTCTAAACATCTAAAGCAACAAGAACATCAAATAAACACATTGCCACATGCATATGGAAAGAAAACTGATATATAAGATGTATTGCTAGACATCACACATCAAAAATGAATCGTGTCCTTCATTTTTTTTCAATTTTCTAAACATCTAAAGCAACAAGAATATCAAATAAAGTTTAAACAAATTGCCACATGTATATGGAAAGAAAACTGATATATAAGATGCATAAATAATAAGACGTATCGCTAGAGTCTAGACGTCACACATAAAAAATGAATCATGTCCTGGATCTTGAGTCCCCGACTCATGAATCACCAAAAAAATACAATCAATGTATATCTCATAGAGTCAACTGTCATATGCAATGAAATCAACTAAGTAAAGTAAACTATGGATTCCCTCTACCCCTTCTACGGGTAAAGGTAATCGCTCTAGTAATGGCTCTGCCTCTAGAGCTAGAATGCCCAAGTGCTCGTGGGGGTCGTCGTGGACTATGGCGTCCTTTGCCTCTAGAAGTGCCTGGTCTCTGATGTAATGTAGAAGAACTAGAAGACTGATAAGGTACTACTACGTCACGCTCATCAAGTCCTCTACCACTGCTACTGCTACCACTGCCCTTATATCTGGGTCCCTCTGGCTGAGACGGTGGTCGTGACACCTGTGGCCGTGACAACGGTGGCCGTGAAACCGGTGGCTGTGCAACTGGACAGTGTACTGGTGGCTCTGGTGGTGGCACACTCTCAAAGCCAAACCCCTCATCCTCCGATATCTCACTCTGGGGATCCTGTGTATCATGATCATCCTCTAACCAATCAGGGGTTGCCTCCATAACAGGTTCCTCAATCTCCACTCTCCACGCAGTAGTGGTGTCAATGTCATCCAATGAAATGGCCTCCACATCAGGTTTTTTCTGAAGTTGCTTCACCCACAACCTGAGATTGTAGGAGACGTACACTAGATCATTCAGGCGTTGGGTATCCAACCTATATGAGGACAGCGAATTTATTAAATTAGAATATAGAATAAATAAATTATAATTACCCATGGGACATAAATTACAATAGATAATGAATTTCGAATTTATTTTCAAATTCTCTAACCTGTTGCGCTTCTTGGTGTGTATTTTTTTAAATACACTCCAGTTGCACTCACAACCATAAGAGCTGCATGTCTGGCTAAGGATCCGAACAGCAAGACTTTGGAGATGGGGTACTCGTGCGCCATAGGTTTCCCACCAATTATCTACAATGAATTGGAGAAAGTTAGAAACATAAGAGAAGACATTGAAAATTTAAAATTTAAAACAAAGAAATAAATAAATAAATTGAATTTTCATTCTTGAAAGTTGAACTTGAAACAAGGTGAAGCTTACTTGGCATTTTGTTCTTCCTGTCCCTGATAGCCATAGCAAACCCAAATGTTCCTATGGCCCTTTTATAGATTTCCAACTCTTTGGAAATCTCTGAACGATCATCTTCACTTGGCACCATCCTCTCGACACATTCCAAGAACCCATCCATTACCTCTCCATCAAACCGGAAGCCACAGGAGTAGGAGAATGTGGGGTTGAGGAATAGCCCTGCAGCATGAATGGGGCGATGAAGTGTGTTGTTCCATCACTGATCAATCACCGCCCATATCAATTGTTGCTTCGCTTGCCCATCCTCTCCCTTGTCCTCACAGTAGGCACGAATGGCCTCTTTGGCCTTATCCATGGCCTCATATAGGTAGCCGATTGCGGGCTTGTCTCCATCAACCAAGTGAAGAACCCTTATCAAAGGTTCACAGATGGCACACACCTCCTTCACCCCATCCTAGAAGCTCTCCTGGTATGACACTAGTCTGGATATGGCAAGTCCCTCCGGTTTAGTGCTAATCGATAAAGCACGCCACTCAGCTGAAAGGAATATAGTTTGCAAGTCCCACTTAGAAGTATGGAGAGACTGAAGAGAGATGAAACAAGTGGCAAAGCGAGTGATGGCGGGACGAACCAACTCCCTGTCATGAGTAAACTGCCTCATCAAGCTAAGCACATAAGCATGATTGTATATAAATTTGGTGATGCTTCTTGCTGGATCAATGACATCCCTGATAAACTCATTCTTTCCCATATCCTCTAAGATCAAGTTGATACAGTGTGCAGCACAAGGGGTCCAAAACAAAGAAGGATACATGTCCATAAGCATCCTGCCAGCTGCCACATAATTCGCAGCATTGTCCGTTATAACTTGGACAACATGCTGTGGTCCTACCTCCTAGATGAACCCATCCAACAACTCACATAGTAATGCTGCATCTTTGATTTGTGCAGATGCATCCACAGATTTTATAAACATTATGCCCCTGGGACAATGAACCAAGAAATTGAGAAGGGTCCTACCCTTCGTATCGGTCCAACCATCTGACATCATTGTGCGTCCCGTGACCTCCCATGAACCTCGAAGCTCCTCCAACCTAGTAGTGCAATCAACCTTTTCATTATCAAGGAGGGGCCCTCTTGGCTCCTCATAAGTGGGGGGCTTATACCCCGGCCCAACAGTAGCAACGACATCAAACATAGGAACGTAGAATGGGTTCCTCGCAAAGTGGAATGGTATATCACTCCATAAAAGGCACCGACTCACAAGTTTGTCTGCTTCCTTTTTCTCATTTATCTTGAACATTGACTTTATACCTAGTTGTGCACCAGGCTCAGATTTCGGAACATAGTAATTAGATGTTGTTGAAGGCATGGCGGAAGATGAGGAAAAGGTCTCACTCCCCACTCCCCCTAAAGTGTGTCCGGCTGTCCCGGATCCTAATGACACTCTCATTCCAAGTTCCTGCCTGAGAGCTTCCCTTTCATCTTTCTTCTTGCCAATACTTTCAATTGCGAGTTTGGCCCTATGAATAATTTCAGGTGTGGAGTTTTTGCAAATATCCACCTCCTGCCCTGAAAGTTGTGCGAGGTGGTATTTGAGCCTACTTATCCCCCCCGTCATCTCCTTCCCACACAAATTGCATTTTAGCTTTTGGCGATTTTGTGGATCAAGAGGCTCTGCGTAGTCCCAGAATGGATCCAAAGTCTTCGGCATGTTTGCAACTTTGTAAACTAGTGTGGAACTTTGAAAGTTTGAACCTGCAACATAAAAAAAATGATTTTTAGCATAAAATGATAAACATAAGATGATAAACAGAAAATGATAAAACAAAAAGTTAAAACATGAAAATTAATTAATAATTAATAATTATTAATAATTTAATTTAGTAACTTATTAAACATCTGAATTTTCAAAAAAATTGTAATGTGCATGTTGCTGCTCTGCTGCTTGCACATTACTATATTAGCAAATAGCAATGCTAAATTGCATAACACAGAGCCACTGTAACTTATAGTGGCTCTGTCACCGACTCACCTGTGTTCACAACTTCACTGTTAGGTGTTAACAATTTTAAAGTGAAGTATTTTGTTTCAGTAAAATATTTTGTTTCATTAATATAATATATTATTATTTCCACTGTCTTAGCATAATTCATGACTGAAGCAGCCAGATATGCAACAATTTCTAATGAACAAGTCGTTTGCTGCTACAAAACTGTCAAGAGAATAGAACTGTCACACCCTTCAATGTGATCTCCAACCCTTTAATACAGAAGCTCAATGCATGATCATCAACTCGTCCTAGGCTCGTAGCAGCCTTAGGAAAGAGGAAAATTAATGCTTACTTAGCAGGCTGTGTGTGGATGCATGCCAAGGGTTACTTTTTTTGTGCTTTTCCTTGCTGTGACATGGCTTTTCTTTGGTAAATAAAGTTGCTAAGACCTTCACTTCAGCACTGAGCATTTGTGGAAGTCAATTAGTAACCTTACAAAGTTATGTGAATAGCTGGGGCATTGTATTTACTATTTTCACATGTAAAATTTATGAATTCTACTTTGCAGTTTTCCCACACTAAAAAAAGAGTACCCTCTAAAAATGGAAGAAAAAAAATGAAAAGTCTCTTCTCTTGATAGCATAACTAGTACATGGTAGTTCTCAAAAGTTTCTTACCACCAACACATCAATTATATAAAACCTTACTTGCACTCCAAACCCATCTAACTTGCAAATATATATACAAAAACATTTAAGTGAATACCCAGCCTCTTAATCACTAAACATAAAAATACATAAAAACCTATAATGCAAAACAAACCTTCAGATGCTCATAAATATAGTATTGAATATCAAAATCTGATAATGTTGGGTAAAGGACTTTGAAATCTGCGTTTATTACATATTAAAAAATCAGGCTAGGAGTTTTAGATAGTTTGGTCCCAAACTATATCAAGTAGTTTAACAATCTTAATAGCAAGGTCAACAATATGGATGAGCAATTGACTAATGTTGTTTATTTGCTAAAACTTAAAAGTGCTAACATCCTATATGACAACATTGCAAACTGTTGTCTAGCATAAGGTCTTATGTGGCAACTCAAACCCAAAATCGAGTGGTATTGGAGGATTTTTGTCGCTAAAATGGTTTCTCTCAAAGTTGGAACCAAGCTAGGAATTTCAACTGGAATATGACTGCCAAGTGGCTATTGTTTCCATATTCTAACTGTATTTAAAATTCTTGCTAATTTGCTAATTTTTAATTGTTAAAACTTAAAACTTATAGCGTTTAACAGTTTAAACTTTAGGGTTCATTTTTTTTAAATTTTAAATTTTTAAAATAAAACTATAAGCATCAAGCCATAATATGCAGGGGGGATGGGACTTACCTTAGCAGTTAGCTCCAGCAACAACGCGGAGTGTGGACAGCTCCAGCAACAACGCGGAGTGTGGACAGCTCCAGCAACAACGCGGCGATAGTCTTCTCCTCCACGACGACGATAGACTCCTCCACGACGGTCGTCTTCAGCAGCAGTCTTCTCCTCCACGACGGCGATAGACTCCTCCACGACGGTCATCTTCAGCAGCTCTCACTCCACTTCCAGCAGCAGCTCGGGCCTCACTCACTCCACATCCAGCGCAACAGCAGCAGCTCTCAGTCACGAAGCGTCGAAGAAAAATAAAAACCCCCAAAAAACATAAAACGAACCTTTTAACCCGCGGGCGGCGATGTCTGTCGTTCGACTCGCGATTTTTTCCAAAATATCGCTAAAATATCGCGAAAATATCGTTTTAAAAATCGCCCCGATTTTTTCGGCGATTTTTCTCGATAATATCGCCGCTGAGAAAATGTCGCGATATATCGTGACATCGGCGATATATCGCCGATGTTTGTAACACTGCAACTACTTAACATAATGTTGACTGGGCCGACCCCACTAGGGTGGTCTAATAACCTTTTAACCCATATGACTCATACAGGGCCGACCCCCACTAGGGAAGTCTAATAACCCAAGTTACCACATTCTCCACGGAGAAATAAAACATCTCCGGATATACAATAGGGGCTCCACGGAGGAATGAAACATCTCCGGAATAATAAAGTACAAATATAATATTCTTAGAAGTTACAATATCTCAACACGGAAGGTGTGGGATGCATCGCAAAAATCCTCTGAACAAACCTTATGCCAATTCCTTGCCTCAATTGCGCAAATCAATTTCGTCAGTGGCCATTTCTTCCATTTTTTATCCCTGTAATATCACCTTTAAAATAATAAAATTCATGTATCTCTCTTCCTGGTTCCCCAGGCACAAATCTGACTGCACCAATATGTCTGGGAGCTTGCTAATATGGTAATAACGAGTGGATGGACCCCATACTTCCTCTGTAGCGCCCTAGGAGAACCAAAAAGATCTCAAAATGTGCTGACATGCCATTTTATATGGCAAATATGCAATAAAGTGGTAATTTGACCATAAACTCATCCAAAAGTTCCTGAAACTGATATCTGAATGTACCAATGGACTCATAAGGCCCAAATGTAGTAGAGATTGTTGAAATTTCATCAAGTTAGGGTTATATACAGAAAAATAACAATTCATCATATTCTAATGCAGAAAATACATTTAATAAACATTTACAAATATCGAATAATAAATAGTGCAGTAGTAAAAACTATCATAACATAAATTTCATGTCTTTAGCACTCTCAGGTCACTGTGTTAAAGTACTTTTAACACTACCCGTTAGGTCACTGTGCTAAGTTAATCTTCAGCAGCATGTAACGTAGAATAAATGAATCTAACCACATAATAATAAAAGAGAAGATACTTACTTGTGTGTGGGACCCTTCCTATAAAATACTCAGAAGAGTTACTTACTTTCAGTAAACACTGTGCCTCAGAGAGGCCAGTCAAATCTGGAAACTATCAGACCCTACAAGAGGGTAGTACAAACCAGAGAGAGAGAGATGACAGGTTGAGATACAGTCAAATAGTCAAAGACAGTCAAAGGTAAGTCTCAGCATAATAGATCTGAATCAAAGACAAGTCTTAGCACATAGATCAGTCCACAAATAAGACTCAGCACAAAGATCTGGCCACAGTAAAGGTTCAGCATATGTAAACAAAGTCTGAACACATAGATCAGACTCAACAAAGTCTGAGTACAATAGATCTGTCCTGCATGAGGTCTTTACACAAAAGATCTAACCACCAGAACTCATGGCCTTCATAAGTATGCACTCAGTAGAGTAGATCAGACCCTACAGGCCTCATACCATCCACAAATATATAACCAGCAGACTAGATCAGAACTCAAGGCTCACGGCCTTCACAAATAAGCTCACTGTGAACAGAAAAACCCTCAGTAAAGATGCAGAACAACAGACCTGTTATTAGTCAAATCTCAGCACAAAAGAACAGACTTAAGTAGATCTGTTCCACTTCACAAAGAACAGAAAAGACCCAAAAAGGTTCACCGCAGGCAGAGAAAAAGTTACTAGGTGTCACGGCCTTCACACATAAGTGAATTCAGCAGATATAAATAACCTCAGGACTCACAGCCTTCCTTAACAAACATACGGATAGCAGACCGGAACTCAAATAGGTAGATCGGATCTCACACTAGGCAGATCGGGCACCAAACAAGCCACAAAGGGCAGGGTGGACCTCAACCAAACCTCAGCAAAAAGGGTAGGATCTCAAACAAACCCTTCATGGCTCAGCTAGAACAAAACAGAAATGTTTACGGCCTTGTCTCCAATGGTAGCAGCAGATAACCCTTGAACAGATATGAGAAATGTGGTAGACTCCAAGCAGTAGAAAGGTCCTCAAACCCTTGACGTCAAGCAGAAAAAATCAGATCTGAAATAATGTGAAAATGATATGATGATCATGTTAATTGAGACCTAATAGACCTCATTAAATAGGATAATAGGATTATTAAAATAATCCTTTAAATTAGGAATCCATAGAATTAGGAAAGATAAAAATAATAAAATAGTATTTCATTAATTTAGGGAAAGGCCACTTTAAAAAATAAAGATAAAATAAAAATATAAAATATAAAATAAATAAAAGATAAATAAAAATAAAAATAAAAATAAATAAGAGATAAAAAAAAAAAATAATAAAAAATAAATAAGAGATAAAATAAAAAAATAAAAAAATAAAAAATAAAAGAGTCACATAAATGGACTAGTACCCATAAGACTAAAACAACAAAGGTGGTATAAATAAAAGGTGGGTCAATGACCCTATTTACCACAAATCAAAGACAGGGTACCACAAGACTTAATAAACAACAAGGTGCAAGGACCAAAAGTAAATCACCCAAGGTGGAAAGGTACAACCAGTCATCTCTCTCTCAAATGTACAAATGTTCCATATAACCTGAAAGTTCATCATCATTGTATAAGGAAGGGTTCACACAGATGATGTGATCATGTGGTCCTCTCAACTGCTCCTTAGGTCAAATGTTAGTAGCTTCCACAAGGGGTGGCCAGTCCCTTGAGAAGACCAACCAACTCATCCACCTCGAAGACCTAGGAGAAGAGGACATCACACATCATAATCTTGGTAACTGACCAAGTGCCTCCATTCTCAAGGACTGGCTCTCAGCCCTAGGCTGAGTTCCCAGTCCCAGACTGGGTCAATATCCTGGTAACTGACCAGGTGCCTCCATTCTCAAGGAATGGCTCTCAGCCCCAGGCTGAGTTCCCAGTCCCAGACTGGGTCATGTTGATCAACCATCTGGTCCATGACCAGGTTCTCCATTCCCCCAGAGAATGGTCCTCAGCCTCAAGCTGAGCATTCAGTCCTAGACTGAATGTTGATCAAACATCTGCAGGACCTAGGATGTCTCTGTCTCAACCTGCAAGATCTGCTTGGTCCTCAACCAAGAAACTGTCTGGTCCCGGACCAGAATACCCTAGAGACAAATAGGGGCCCTAGCTACATGCTAGGGACTTTGCCATGGCATCCATCTGCTTGGTCCTCGACCAAGAACCCCAGGAGATAGCTGGGGGCCCTAGGGTACCTTCTAGGGTCTTACTCATTACTCTGCCTGGTTAACTTGACCAGGAACCCTAGTTAACTGACTAGGGTACCATTCTCTCTGAGAATGGGTCTCGCAGCTGCACTAAAAATTAATAGAGATGAGTGCTCATACATCATGTGACCACTTGGATAATCATATGTGAGCTCAACCATGCGCGGACAATAAAAATAATGGTTTGTAAATAATAATAATGATAAAAATCATCAAACCATCACATAAAACCCATGTCTGATGCATGGAACCATCAAATGGGCACCATAGGACCACAAATAATCAATCTCGAACTTTATCGGTCTGACTCATCCTAGATCTTGCGGTTGACATGGTTAAACTGGGTTGACCAAGTCAAAGCTGATCAAAATAATGACCCAAGCTCAAACTGACTTATGCTGCAAGTGCAAATGGATAAGATATGCTCATTTAATTATTTCAATAGCAAGACTAAAGTATAAAGTAGCATTTCACTGGCGATTAAGCAATAATTCATCAAATATAAGTCTAGATTAAAGTAATTAATTACTAAGAGAAAGACCCTCAAGTGTATACTCATTTCATGGACGTGACCATTTTGCTAGAAATGGGTGAAGGTGGAAAAGACAAGGCTAGGACAAGGGGATGACTTTACAACTTCAACACCATGACACTTTGGATAAAGGGAAAGGGAAAATCACCTAAGCATATGTTGGACATAAAACACACAAGGAATGGCAGTGTCTCACAAATGGAATACGTTGATTTGAGGGGTGCCTATTCAACTTAGCAAATGTTTATGTCTCACGTCCAAGCTTTAAACAAGCTCCTTGAGGATCTTTTCTAAAACCACCGTGACTAGGTGCACAACTAACCGTAACTTGAGGTTCTAGGGGACACTTAGAATTAGCTTCCCCTTACTCCATCTTACATCCTAACCCGTAGGCTTCGAGAGGAATTAATCATTACATTTCAATCATGGCCAGCAATCTTTAGATTTAGCATACATTTAACCACTGCTCTTTAGGCCTTATGACCGTTTGGATTTTGCATGTGCTTAGAAGTACAACTAATTGCAGCTTTTATCCAGGGTGCTTTGCATTTCACTTCATAGCTCTCTTTCATTGTGCTTAAAAGCATAGTTTTACTTTATAACCATGGGCTTGCATAGAAGATATAACAATGAGTCACATATGCATGTAATGATGGTAGTACAATTTGCTTCAAGTCTAGCTGACACAACTCAGGAAACTAGGGGGATCATCCACAATTAAGACCAAACATCGGGGGCAACCGACCAGAGAGGTCAAGGATTCAAATCCAACTCACCTAAGCTCAGGAACCAACACCAGCGGGTTCTCTTGGCCCAGAAGGATCAAGGCTTCGGTAAGTTCCGTTGCACAACTTAGAGCCAAGACACAAAACAACAGGGAGTCTATCCAACATAGAGGCATAAGTGGGGAAGTCCTCCATATCACAGGCTGAAGTGTAAGTCAGGATAAAATCAAATACGGAAGAGAATGGAAGGATGGGTAAAGGTGATAGGTGATGCCATAAGTAGCAAGCCATAAATGGTGGGAATGACCAAGTCCATACTACTTAAGAGGGTAAGACCAACGAGTATACACAACAAATTCTGATTCCAATTAATTAAACCACTTTAATTCCAAACAGTCAACTAATAACCATATCCATATATATATATATCGCCAGATCATGACCACTAAATACCTAGTCAAGCTACTAAGATAAGTAAAAGAGCACAATAAAGGTATCCAATGCACAACCATATACTTGCTGGGTCATATACCTGTATCCATCATCTAAACTATCAACTGTCACTGGAACACTGCTGCTGCAAAACTCTGAGCACTATCACACTGCTCTGTATGGAAGAAAATGACCACCTCAGTCATCAAATCTGAGGTCATGAGGCTTAGTCATGGCATAAGGCTATAATGTCTGCTCTGGGGCTGCTGAAAATATGAGTGATCATAGAATAGCTGCTCATCAACTGCCGATCTCAAGCATCTCATAGTAAAGGACTGGCTCTGAAAAGTACTGGAATCTGGTCTGAAGGCATGGTAGCCCCGGCTACTATGAATGTGATAACATACATATTTTGTTTGTGAGACAAAAGTTGTTGATTTTTTGTACCTAGGAAAGTGTTCCCCTAGGTGACTTTTGCCTTAGTCACTTAAAAAGGGGAAATAAAGTGACCCTTGCATTAAATGACTTGAGATGAGCATTTAATTTGACTTTAGGGATTAAAGTCACTTTTTGGAAAAAATTTAAGTGAAGTGAGTGAAATTATTTTTAAATGAGATTTAATGAGCATTTAATCTCATCCACTCGTCTAAGCCAATCTCAACCATTGGATTAGAAGACCATTCACTTACCCTAGGGTTTTCACCAAAAAGGCAAGGGAAGGCAAAGATGCCATTACTTTTGAGAAGAGAGTGAAGGAGAGAGCAGAGAGAGAAGGAGCACGAATTTCCAGGTAACGAGTTTTTTTTCTTAGCAGCATGAATTTCGAGACAACACTGTTTTCGAGGGAAAGAGATTTAGAATCAGCACGCATCCCGAGGAGGCCATACAACAGTTATTGAGGGCATGAGTTTCGAGGAGGATCCCTAAGCGTGAATCCCGAGATCAATGGCACAGAAATCGAGGCCGTACTTTGCACAAAATTCGAGGAAAGTTTCAAGCACATTTTTCGAGGGCTGTATAGTTTGTATGGACTATTCTCACTGCACAGATTTCGAGGTTCTATTTCTGCACAGAAATCAGCAGTAGGCACAGAAAACGAGGTTCTGTAGTTGGCATAGAAATCGAGAAGGCTTGGCACAAAAATTGAGGAAGATTTTGGGTGCATTTATTGCGATGGAGATAAGTTGTATTTTCTACTATAATTGTTGTTCTATATTTTGCTGAAGAAATAAAAATCTCTCTCTCCAAATAGGTTTTCCCCTTGTGGGTTTTTCCTGGGCAAGTTTGCCAAAAATCTCCGAGTCTGAAATTTATGGTGTGCATTTATTATTTAATTTTCTGTCATTAAAAGTAAGTTTCAGCAGTGTTTTATTTGTCTGAAAATATTGTGCAATTTCCAGGCAACATGAAAACTAGGTTGGGCATTAAACATTGAAATTTTGACATTGAAAGCAGGTGGGTTGAAAACACAGAAAACTTTCATGGCATCAGAGCTTGGTGAGCAGAAAAAATTAATTTATTGCAGACAAACAAAAATTTCCAGAACTCAGTATTTTTCTTTTATCAGCGGGTAGCACCTTGTTGAGTTGGCAGTGAGATGGCTACAAGACTTTGGTTGGAGGATAGGCTAGATGGGACAAGGAATTTTGTTCCATGGAAAGCTAGGATAATGCTGATTTTGGAAGAGAATGAGTTATGGGATGACGTGGTAAAGCACACTATAGGCAACCCTATTCAGATTCCCGCTGCTACAGATGCAACAACATTATCAGCCTTCAATAAGAAGGACTGTAAGGCTAGGAGAATTTTTCTTAATGCAGTTAAAGACCACATCATTCCACACATTTCAGGTAAAGATTGTGCATATAAAATGTGGGATGCTTTGACTAGTTTATACCAGAGCACTAATGAGAACTGGAAGATGGTTCTAAGAGAGAAGCTGAAGGGTGTAAAGATGAATGGTGGAGAGGGAGTGACATCTTATCTTACCTGAATATCTCAGGTTAGAGATGAGCTAGCAGCAGTTGGGGAGGTAGTTTCTGACTCTGAGCTTGTGCGGACTGTAGTGAATGGGGCTTCCAAGCCTTGGGGTGCTTTTGTGCAGGCTATAGTGGGCAGGGAGAACTTACCTTCTTGGGATAGACTGTGGGATGATTTTGTACAGGAGGAGACCAGGAGAGGTCTTGTACAGGGCAGCTCTTCACAGGGTAGGGAGGATGAGGAGAATGTGGCATTGACTGCAAAGGGCAAGAAGAAGAAGAAGGGCCCCAAGCAGCAGTAGCAGTAACAGGGTGGGCAGAAGAAAGATTTAAGCAACGTCAAGTGCTTTGCTTGTCAGGGATTTGGGCACTATGCTTCACAGTGTCCAAAGAAGAAGAAGCAGCAGCAGACAACAGCCTCAGCGGAAGTTGATGATTTTGGAGAGAGTTTTCTCTTTGTGTTGGACATGTTGAGAGAGAGAGAGCCTCTATAGTTACCGTCATTGATTTGGAGATGGAGTATTCTTTGTTGATTGGCCATCAGATGGGTGCATCCACCACTAGCACTTGGTATATTGACAGCGGAGCTTCGAGTCACATGACAGGTGCTCGAGAGATGTTCTCTGATCTTTCACAGACATGTGTAGATGTGGAGGTTTTACTCGGAGATGACACCATTGTTAGAGCAGTTGGTCGTGGGACCATTACCGTTCAGACGGAGTCCATGAGTCCTATGATTTTGAGGGATGTGTTGTTTGTCCCTGGGCTGAAAAAGAACTTGGTATCAGTTTCTACTATTGAGGATAGGGGACTTGGGGTTTGTTTCTTGGATGGACGCGTGCAGGTATTCCCCAAGACTACAGGACTATCTATCTCCATGGACATTGGGGTTAGACGTGGGAAACTATACAAGCTCTTGTTTTAGCCTTAGCATGCTTTGGCACACAACAACAACAATGAGCTTTGTGAGCTATGGCATCGGAGTATGACCCATTTGCATCATCCAACTTTAAGATTGCCGAGGAGTATGGTTACAGCTTTACCAGAGTTTAGCATAGAGCAGAGTGATGTTTGCAGGGGGTTTGCTTTGGGAAAGTACACCAAGACTGCTTTTCCGAGCAGTGACAGCAGGTCAGCAGGGGTGCTTGACTTGATCCATATAGATATATGTGGTCCTATGTCATCAGTTTCCCTGACAGGATTTGAGTATTATGTCTCTTTCATCGATGACTATTCCAGGAAGACCTGGATCTACTTCTTGAGGAGTAAGAAGTCACCTTTAGTCTTGAGGATCTTCCAAGAGTTCAAAGCTCTTGTGGAGAATCAGACAGGGAGTAGGATTCGGGTCCTCAGTTCGGACAATGGGGGTGAGTATACTGTTATCACACAACTTGTAGTTGCCCCTAGAGGTATCCCATCCGGGACGGTAGAGGAGCTAGGCAACTAAAGAGGTGACCCAAGAGATGCCACGGTTCCCAATGCAGGTGGGAGTCACGTCAACCGAGGCACTCTTCGCTTTAGGTCAAGGTGTAACTAGACCAAGGGGGAGACCCTATACCCCAATCATAGTTGATTGGACCCAAACAAAGGTTTCTACGGGTAGGTAAGTAATGAGTTACGGAAACCAATGCAAGGCTAAGTGGACCTATGGGTTAAGGTATGGTTGAAGGAGGTGTAAGAGTTTGTTAATGTTTCAACCTATGTATGGTTTAGGCCACATGACGGGGTATGATGACTAGGTATAATACCATTTGTTTACACAAGTGGGTCTAGTTTCTTGGGAAGTGTGAAATGGTTCTAGGTGGACCCACAAGGTGAAGTTAGGTATGAGGTTGGTATTATAGGTTAGATCTAGGTTAGATCTATGAGTTTGAGTTGTTTCTAGGAGTACCCATGTATTAAATCTAAGGTTTGACACGAATCCCAAGGAGTGCGACTTGCTTGGTGATGGACTAGTGCCTTGTTTAGTGGGCTAATGGAGTCAAGAAGGATGTCAAAGTGTAGATCGGGACACCTAGAAGCCAAGTCAAGTGAGTTGGATGTGATCCAATGGTTAGATCTTACTAGATCTAGGTTTTTGAGTGATGACCAAAAGTGGACCACAATTCCTTAAAACAAGGAATGCAATCCCCAAGGTAGATCTGGACAAAAGGACAGTCTAGACCTAGGTTTCAAGGCATGGGCATTCCAAATCTCTGAAAATCTCAAACACCCACTTCCTAGAAGTGGTCCAACTCAAAATTTCAAGGGGGTGCGACTTTCTCAAGGAAGGGCAAAAGATGGGTTTGGTGGACCAAACCAAGTCCAATGACCACCAAAATGTAGATACGGGATGTTAGTACCCCGATCTATGTTCCTTCAAAGTTTCAAGTGAATCCAATGGGTAGATCTTAGTAGATCTAAGTTTTAAGGTACCAAGAAGATCAAAAGGGGGTTTCAACCCCTCAAAACATGGAGAGATGTCCACAAGGTAGTTTTCACCAAAGCAAGGATATGGGTATAGGTTATCAAGTGTCTAGATGTCAAATCAAGTGGGATCTCACCTACCCATGTGCTAGATCTTACCCAACAAGCTTCTCTTAGGAAAATCGATTTAGGTTCAAGAAGGCTTTTTTGCATTGAAAGGTGTGTCAATTTTTAGGCAATCACCACCAAACTATAGATCCAACTAGGGGTGGATCCTATAGAGGTGGGTTCTTAATATCTTTTCAAATGCAAAGGGTAGATCTAAGTAGATCTAAAAAAATACCAAAATTGGGGTTTTGATTTAATTAGGGTTTTATGACCAATGAAGATAGAATGGATGAAAGAGACACATACCTTGTAGATCTTACCTCAATTTTCTTATGGCCACCTTGCAAGTTGATAGCATTCTCCTATGTGTATATTCAAGAGTGAGATCCAAGTGCTCCAACCAAATCGCCCTCCTCCAAGATAGCCAAATCGTCCTCCTCCTACAAGACAAGATCAAAGAAACAAGTCAAGCAAGATGATTATGAAAATGGTAGAAAGATGTAATAGAAAGCATCAACTATGTCACGAAGATACAATAATGATACTCCCTGTCACAAGATCAACTCAAGAGAGAATATGTGGATCCCTCCAACAATAACCCTCATGAAGTCGCCCTCCTCTCTCCAATTCGACTTTCCTGTCAAAGGTTAGCAAAAACACCAAAATCCACAATGATACATAGAAGAGATACTGTATATTCCACATGCAAGAGAATCCACAAGCCAAGAGAGATGTGCTCCACAAAAAATCTTCTATTCCAATATTCCAGAGCTCCAAAGGTGAGCTTTACAATGGGGGGTCTCCTCCTTATATAGGATAATAAAGACCAAAACCCTATACCACTTCATAATACTACATCAAATGAGTGGTTGAGATTAAAAGATCTCATCATACAATCAATGGCTAGGATGAATCCATAACATAATATCACATGGATCACTCAACATAACAATAGCGCCCTCACTAAATGGTACAATGGAGGGTGACGTCATCCCACTAGAGGGGTAAAAAGTACAATAATCCACCTCATGATGACTAGGACATGGTAAAATAAGCACATGGTGGGGCTAGGAGGTATAAATCCTTGCTAGCTCACCCCAAGGCACAATAAAATAGTAAAATATGTCCAATATAATAACAATGACCAAAATTGTCCTCAGAATCCATGACAGTCAAGCAGTAAATGTCCTCCTGTGATCAATCTGGAGATACCCACATGGTGAAAACTGACTGGAAGATAGTGAGATCACCCTGGAAGACCACTGTGAAAACCAAATGCCAAAACCTTGCCTCAATTGCCCAAATCGATTTCCTCAGTGACCACTTTATCCCATTTTTTAACTGCCTCGGGAACTGTGAAAGTGCCAAAACTGCCTCCTAGGGTGCTAGCGCTGTCCATCTGAGCCCACCAGGCTCTCCGGAAGGGGGGATAAATGGTAACAACAAGTGGCTGGACCACCCCCTCCATCATCAGCGCCCTAGGTGAACTGGCCTCTCGGGGCCCCTGCTGCTCAGGTTGGGAAATCAGCCCCAAATCTGGTCAACAAGTGTCAAACTGCATCAATCACTGTCAGAAGTGCCCGGAACTGAAAGATAAGTGTCTCAATGGATCCAGAAGACCCAAATCCACTAGGAATGAGTACTCATACACCCTGGGTTGCCCTAATGGGCCAGCTGTAGGGTCCACCATATATGGACAATGTATAATCCGCTGATCTGAAATAATAATAAACCTGCTGAACTGGATCAAACATCATCTGCATCATATGTCCATCATATGATATCATCATCAAACATGTGGGACCATAAATCATCATCAATAATCATCATACATGGTCCACATCATCACGGATCCCAAGAATATATATAATCAAGGATAAATCACATCAGAAGACTAAGACAATGCTTCTTTAATCATTTCCATAGCTAAGCTCAAAGTACAAATTCCATTTAGTGGCATTAATTATATTAACATATTCCGTTGTTATGATAAATTACTTGCACCCTAGTTCAAATGACAAACTCACCCATTGGACATGGTCAAACTGCTAGTGAAGGATGAAGGCTAGGAGCAAGGTTGGGCCAAGGGTTTGACTTGTCTAACTCAACTCAAAAATACTTTGGACTGGGAGAGGGGGAGGCTACAAACTCTGTGTTGGACAAAAGAACACGGGGGATGGCTGTGCCTCACAAATGGATAAGTTGTTTAGAGAGTGCTTATTCAACTTAGGCATCATGTCTACATCAAGTTGATCCAAGTTCATTAGGATCATTCAATTTATTTCCATGGCCTTTTTGGCCTACATAACCCTTCGGATTTCAGATGTGCTGAGAAGCACAACTAGTTGCAGCTTGCATCTAGGGCATGTTTTTTTCATATATTCACAAGGTCAGCAATTGTTTAGATATAGCTTTTAAGAACTATTGCTTTTTGGACCTTTCTTATACTCTTCGAGGAGTATTTTTAGCTTTTCATTGCTCTTGCCCTTTTTTTTTGTTTCCATGGGCGAATTCATTTAGTTTCCACAGGTAGAACATGAGCTTTCAGTTTTAGCCAACAACATCTCAAGTGACTAGGGGGAGTTCGAGCCAATGCCAAACATCGGGACAACCGACCAGAATGATTTAGGCCTACAATCCAACTCACCAAAGGCAAGTTCTGTCACCAACTCAGAGCCGAGACACTGAATAAACAGGGATGCGGTCCAAACACAGAGGTAGAAAAATAGGGAAGTCCTCAGTATCAGAAAGTCAAATGAAACAAGTCAGGGTTTAAAGTCAAACAGGAAGGTCATGTATGGATGGAGACAAGTGGATATGGAGCCTACACTAGCAGACAACTGGTGTCGGGAAAGACCATGTCTATGTAAGGTGAAATACCAGTAAGTTTTGTTAGATGACCTAAAAGTGCAAGCAATTGTCCATTTTATGATTTACAGTTCATTTTAAATAGTTTGCCACATCAGGAATAATATACCAAGCACATGCTATAATCATGACTAAATCAACAAGCTAATAATCCACCGTCAGTGAGAACATATCCATAGATCATACAACATAATAGCAATCATCATGCATCATCTGAAACACTGCTGAAGTACATCTCTAGGCACTGAACTGAAACTGTAATGGGATAAGTGGTCACATCAGTCATCAAATCTGAACTCTCAAGGCTCAGCCTTGACACAAGGTCATAAAATCTGAATAATGTACTGCTCTGATCATGAGTGATCCAAAATATATGTAGCCATGCTCTGGAAAAAGGAAGCTCTGAAATGTGCAGATATCTGCTGTACAAGAATAGTAGCCCTGCTACTATGGTGTGATAACATATACCTCCAATGAGTTCGATGAGATTTGAAGACAGGAGGGCATACAAAGATAGTTGACAGTTCCTGTTATCACATATATAGTAGCCGGGCTACCATACATTATTTTCTGATGCCAGTACACTATTCAGCTAGTTCCCTTACATTTGAGATGCTGAGATGAGCATCTATATCGGATCACTATCAGATTTTGGACAGCAGTATATATTCCCCATGCCATGACTGAGTCTCAGGACACTCAGAGAGATGACTGATGTAGCGACTATACCATTTATGCAGAGCAGTCAGTAGTGCCTAGAGTTACAGTAGCAGTTTCAGAGGATAGATGATAGTTCAGAGGATGAGCATTCAGGTATATGACTCAGCAGGTATATCATGGTGTTATGGTTATATTACGTTTATATTCATTCTTATTGCATGTCTTAGCACTTAGTGTCATGATCTAGCGATCATATAGATATGTGGACCTGGTTGATCTTATTATATATATTCTACTGTCCTTACTCAGACTTGGAAGTTCACTACTCATACTCATTGGTTTTACCCTCCTTAGGGAGAATAGAGGTGATCATTCCACCATACCTTGGCTTGCTAGTGTTGGCTCCATTATTCATTGTCTTCATCCATCCATTACCTACCCTTTAGTGTATCACCCTGACTTACTACTTGACTAGTGGCATGGAGGATTTTTTCCCCACTGTAGCCTCTGTACTGGATGAGCTTCCCTGTTTATTGTGTCTCGGCTCTAAGTTGGTGACAAAACTTACCTTTGGTGAGTTGGATTGTAGGCCTAGATCATTCTGGTCGGTTGTCCCGATGTTTGGCATTGGCTTGAACTCCCCCTAGTCACTTGAGATGTTGTTGGTTAAAACTGAAAGCTCATGTACTACTTATGGAAACTGATAAATTCGTCCATGGAAGCTAAAAAGGGCAAGAGTGATGAACTGTTAAAAAAATACCCCTCGAAGAGTATAAGAAAGGTCCAAAAAGCAATGATTCTTAAAAGCTATATCTAAACAATTGCTGACCTTATATATGTATAAAAAACATGCCCTGGATGCAAGTTGCAACTAGTTGTGCTTATCAGCACACCTGAGATCCGAAGGGTTATGTAGGCCAAAAAGGCCATGAAATGAAATTGAATGATCCTAATGAACTTGGATCAACTTGATGTAGACATGATGCCTAAGTTGAATAAGCACTCTCTAAACAACTTATCCATTTGTGAGACACCGCCATCCCTTGTGTTGTTGCTCATTCAATATATACTATGGTGTGTATTCTCTTTCCCATATCCAAAGTGTCACAATGTTAAGTCAGTCAGTCACCCTTTTAGCCTAGCCATTTTATTTTAGCCTTCACCCTTCACTAGCAAATTGATCACAACTATGAAGTGAGTATGGTCTTGAAAGTCTAGTCTGAGTCACATAAATAATTAATGACACTATATATTTGGATTTAGATCGCCAGTAATGATTACTTTGTGTTATAATTGCTATTTGAATGAGTTGTAGAGCATGCATTAACCTTTGGCACTTTGCAGCAGCTTCTGATGGTAGTCTGAGTTATATTTGGACAATTTTGACCTGGTCAAACTTAGTTTGACCAAGGTCAATCACAGGACATAAGATTATTGGACCTTATGATGACACAGATAGATGATATATGGTCTATGTACATGTACATGATGATTCTATGCATCAGATATAAGTTTATGATGATGATCTAAGGTTTTCAGCATTATTCGATCTTTTACAGATTATTATTATTTCACCTGTTCTGGTATATTGGATATATTATATGATCATACAGAGATCTATATGGTGTATGAGTACACATCTTGGATAATTTTGGACCTTCTGAGTCCAATGAGACAGTCTATTTTCAGTTCCGGGTAGTTACAGTGATGATTTAGCCTCAGTAGGCTGTCCTAGTGTAGTTTTGGTTTGTCGGAGACCCTGTCAGAGCAGAGATGATTTTTATTTGGTTCACCTAGGGCGCTGATGATGGAGGGGGTGGTCCAGCCACTTGTTTTTACCATATTACTTCCCTTCCGGACACACTGGTGCCCTCACCTTGACAGCGCAGGCACTCCAGGAGGCAGTTTGGGGCAGGTACACGCTTCCCGAGGCAGTTTTGGATTGGTAGAAATGGCTACAAAGGAATTCGATTTGGGCTACTGAGGCAAAGTTTTGGCATGGCATGATCAGTGATGATGAGTGGGATGTCTTCCGCACCTTTTCCAGTAGTTTCAGCTTCATCGAGGCCCACATCCATCACTTATGGCACTTTCTGGTGATTTCTGAGGTCTTTTGAGGCCTACGATTTGTCCATAGAGGCACGATTTGGTATATTGATGACTATTTTATTATTATTGTGCTATGGGGATTGACCAAGGGTGGCTAAAATTACCCCTTGGACCCACCATAAGCTTATTGTTATATTTTGTCATCATGATTTGGTGGGATCCCCTCCCCTCTCCTAGGGCGATTTTGTCCACTTATGGTTATATTTTATGGTTGATCCATATATTTTATTGTTGAGCTGATCTCAACCATTGATTAGATCTTTTGATCTTTTAATCTTAGCCACTCATGTAAAAAGTGGTTAGGATTATGGTCTCTCTCCATCCTATTTAAGGAGAGAGCCTCTCATTGTAAAATCATCTAGAGATTTTTGGCTCTTAGCTCTTGGAATAAAATTTCTATCTTTTGGAGTGCATGCTTGGGTTGGAGTGGATGTTGGTTGTTTTGATTGTAAATGCTTTTGTCCATTGCACTGGAGGATCTATTGTAGCTATCTTGTATATTTGCCATATCTTTTTACAGGTGGAGAAGACTTCTTCAACAAGTGCGAATTGGTGGGGACGCTTGCCCTTCAACCTTGGAGGAGGACGTTTTGGGTTAAACAGGGAGTGGTTTTGTCTTTGCACCAACTATTCTTTGCTTATCTCTTTCTTGCTTGTATCTACCTTCAACATGTTAAACTGATTGATGCTTTGCTCCTTGGTTTTGACAGGTTAGAGGGACACATATGTGGCTTGGAAAAATCGATTTTGCAAGAGGGCTTAAAAAATTCTCCATTTGATCTTTGGCAAAAGTAATCCTCATCTCAACTAGCATTCATCTCTTCATCCAGGTATGCTCCAAAGGTATGATCTTCTTCTTCTTTGAATCATCCATAATTTCTACATCATAAAAACCCTAATTTATCAAAACCCTCGTTTTGGTTTTTCTTAGATCTATTTAGATCTAGCCTTGCTTTTGAAGAGATATTAAAAACCCACCTCTATAGCATCCACCCCTAGTTGGATCTAAAGTTTGGTGGTGATTGGGTTAAAATTGACACACTTTTCAAGGCAATAAAGCCCTCTTGAACCAAATCGCACTTCCTTGGAGAGGCTTGTTTGGTTAGATCTAGCATATGGGTAGGTGAGATCCCACTTGATTTGCAATCTACATATTTGATAACCTACCCCTAGACTCTTTCTTTGGTGATTTCTACCTTGTGGGCATCATTACACATTTTAAGGGATTAAAACCCCCTTGTGAACTACTTGGCACCTTAAAACTCAGATCTAGTAAGATCTAACCCTTGGATTATCTTGATTTTCTAGATCCATATATATCACTGCATAAACCACTTGGATCTACAATTTGGTGGCCATTGGGCTTGATTTGACACACCTTATCCATCTTTTAGCCCTCCTTGAGCAAGGTCGCACTTCCTTGGGTGACTGAGTTTGCCCACTTCTAGGACCTGGGTAGTTGAGATTTTAGTGGATTTGGAACGGGCATACCTTGAAACCTATATCTAGAGTATCATTTTGCGACGATCTGCCTTGGGGGTAGCATTCCTTGTTTTAAGGGATTGTGGTCCACTTGGGTCACTTCATTAAAAACCTAGATCTAGTCTAATCCAACCACTCTATCCCAATTAGCCCGCTTGATTTGACTTCTAGGTGTCCCGATCTACACTTTGACATATCATTTGACTCCATTAACCCATCCAACAAGGCACTAATCTTCCTTAAGCAAGTCGCACTCCTTGGGAATTGTGTCAAACCTTAGATCCTATAGGTGGGTATTCCTAATTTCAACTTAGATCCATAGATCTACTCATTATATGCCCCTTAGTACCAATTTCATCCCTTAAAGTCCACCTTGTTGGTCCCTTTGGGGTCATTCACATATCCCAAGAAAGTGGGTCCCACTTGTGTAATACATGGTACTAAATCTTGTCTTTTTAGCTCATCATGTGGCCTAAATCATACATGGGTTGAAACAATAATCATTTCTCAAACCACCTTCAACCATACTCTAATTTCTAGGTCCACTTTGCCTTGCATTAGTTTCTGTAACTTATCATTTACTCATCCCTAGGAACCTTTGTTTGGGTCCAATCATCTTTGATTGGTAGTAGGGTCTCCCCCTAGGTCTTGATTCATCTAGATATAAAGCGAAGAGTGCCTCGGTTGACGTGACTCTCACCTTGCATTGGGAACCGTGGCATCTCTTGGGTCACCTCTTTAGTTGTCCATCTCCTCTACCGTCCTGGATGGGATACCACTAGGGGCAACTACAAGTTGTGTGATAACAGTTCCATACACTCCGGAGCAGAATGGAGTAGCAGAAAGGAAGAACAAGGCTATTGTGGGAGCAACAAGAGCTATGCTTCATGATCAGGGTCTTCCTTTCTTTCTTTGGGCAGAGGCTTGTAGTACTGCAGTTTACCTGCAGAACAAGAGTCCCCACCGTGCCTTGGGGAGGAAGACTCTTGAGGAGATGTTCACAGGCAAGAAGCCTGAGGTTGGCCATTTTCGCATATTTGGTTGCTTGAATTACTCTCATTTCCCTTTTGTGAAGAGGACAAAGTTTGATCCCACTGCAGAGAGAGGCATCTTTGTGGGCTATGATGAGACTTCGAATGCTTACCGCATTTATCTTCCTGGCCAGAAGAAGGTTGTGAGGCGGGAAGTGAGATTTGAGGAGGAGAGAGCCTTCGGGAAGTCTAGAGAGTTGGAGCATGGGCAGCCACCGGCTTCCACACCTCAGGTGACACAGGGATCTTCAGTATAGATCACAGGTTCACAGGTTTCCGGAGTGACTGGGCCACATGTTACAGGCACAGGTTCAGTGGTTTAGCCAACAGGTACTCCAGGGACAGGTTTTGGTTTTCAGGTTACAGGTTCACCAGTGACTAGTTCACGGGCTACTGGTTCACAGGAAGAGGAAGCCTAAATGGCTTCGTGATACCTTGGAAAAAGCAGAGGCATTTGGTAGGTCGCAGGAGGAGGTCAGGACAGTAGTGATTGCAGATAGATTGGGCATGGCTCTAGTTGCGAGTCTTCGTGATTCAGAGCCTTCCACATTTGAGGAGGCCTCTCAGCACCAGGTTTGGAGAGATGCCATGATGGAAGAGTGCCATTCCATCATGAAGAATGATGCATGGGAGATAGTACCGAGACCAGAGGGGAAGTCTGTTGCTTCCAAGTGTATCTACAAGGTGAAGCATGCTGCAGATGGCAGTGTGGAGAAGTACAAGGCTCGTTTTGTGGCACGAGGGTTTTCACAGATAGAGGGAGTTGATTATGATGAGACCTTTGCGCCGGTTGCTCGTTATTCTTCCATCAGAGCAGTGATTTCTATAGCAGCAGAGATGGGTTGGAAGATCCACTAGATGGATGTGAGGACCGTATTTCTCAATGGTCTTCTGCAGGAGGAGGTTTACTTAGAGCAGCCACAGGGATTTAAGATTCATGGGAGAGATTCTAATGTGTGCAGGCTGAGGAAAACCTTGTATGGACTGAAGCAAGCTCCTAGAGCTTGGTACTCTAGGATTGATGCGTATTTGACATCGATGGGTTTTTAGAAGAGTGAGACTGATCCCAACCTTTACTACATTGTGGTTGGTGGAGATCCTCTCATTCTTTTGTTATATGTTGATGATTTGTTTATCACTGGGGAGGAGCGTCTCATTGCAGCTTGCAAGAGAGACCTTGCTACAGAGTATGAGATTACAGGCATTGGGTTGGTGCACTATTATTTGGGGATGGAGGTTTGGCAGGAGCCTGGTCATATTTTCCTGGGACAGGGAAAGTATGTAGTAGATATTCCGAGGAGATTTCGGATGGAGGATTGTAGGCCGATGTCCACACCAACTGGAGGAAGCTTCATGCTTCTAAGGGTAAGTTGGTGGATCCTACACTATACCGTCAGCTCATTGGGTCATTGATGTATCTGGTCAACACCAGGCCAGACTTATGTTTTGCGGTGAACACTCTTAGTCAGTTCATGGTGGAACCTAGGAGTGTGCATTGGGTAACCGCGAGACATGTGTTGAGATACCTTGCAGGGACAATGGACTATGGTTTGGACTATAGGGATTCGGGTGGAGTCAGTTTGGTTGGTTTCACAGATTCAGACTGTGCAGGCAGTGTGATGGATCGGAAGAGCACTTCCGATTGTTGTTTTAGGTTGGGCTCGACAGCAGTGTCGTGGTTCAGTCGGAAGCAAAAGTCTTGTTATCACATATATAGTAGTCGGGCTACCATACATTATTTTGCTGATTCCAGTACACTATTCAGCCAGTTCACTTACATTGAGATGCTGAGATGAGCATCTATATTGGATCACTATCAGATTTTTGACAACAGTTATATTCCCCATGCCATGACTGAGTCTTAGGACACTCAGAGAGATGACCGATGTAGCCATTATACCATTCGTACAGAGCAGTCAGTAGTGCCCAGAGTTACAGCAGCAGTTTCGGAGGATAGATGATGGTACAGGTTGATGAGCATTCAGGTATTATGACTCAGCAGGTATTGTTAGTTTTGTACCTAGGAAAGTGTTCCCTAAGTGACAATAGCCTAATGTCACTTAGAAGGGGGAAAAAGTGACCCTCACATTAAAAGTCACTTAATGAGACTTTATAATTTTAAAGTCACTTTTTGCTAAAGTTAAGTGGGTGAGTAAATATTTATTTATGTGAATTAAATAAAGTGATGTTTTTACTCTCATTCAATCTTGACCATTGGATTAGATCATTTGTCCATCGTTGGATTAAAACCCACTTAGGGTTAGACAAAAAGATGAGGGAGGCTCATTTTCAATTCAATTCTTGAGAGTTTGTGATAGAGAGAGGTCGAGTGAGAAAAGCTTGGAGACCAACACGATTTTTGAGGCACCTTCAGCAAGTTGGGCACTGAAATCGAGGCATGCACTTGGCATTTATTATCAGCACAAATTTCTAGAGAGCAGTTGTCATCTTCAGCACAAATCCCGAGGTGATACCGTACAGTAGCATTACCCTCTGCACGCAGTTCGAGGAAGATTCTGGGCTCTGTTTTCGAGGCAGCTTCACACTTTTCGAGGCACAGATATCGAGACATAAAACCCAGGCACAAATCCCGAGGTAAACTGGCACAGAATTCGAGGATATCAGTCTGCACGGTTTTCTAGAAGTGACTGGTACAGTTCTGGTCCGTACAGCAGTCATTTCAGTCACGGTTTTTGAGGTTGACTTATGCACTGAAATCGAGGAACAATCAACACAGATTTCAAGGGTGTTTGCACAAAAATCGAGGAGAGTACAGCACTGAAACCAAGGTCATTGTTTGCACAGAAACCGAGAAGCTTCAGCACGCATTTCTAGGCAGCTGTTGTGCATAGAAATCGAGGCAGTCTGGGGTTGCATTTAATGTGGAGATAAGTTGTATTTTTCTTGTACTACTGTTCCATTAATTTTGCTGAAGAAATAATAAATATCTCTCTCTGTAACTGGTTTTCCCCGTGGGGGTTTTTCCAGGGTTCGATTTTGGCCAAAAATTTATGAGTCTATCATTTTCATGTGTGAATGTTGAAATGTGTTTTTCAGCCTGTTAGTAGCATTCTATTGTGTGTTTGATTGCTACAGAAATTTTTATAAGTAACCTACAGCCTATGCATAACCGGCTGTAGGTGAAAACCACAAAATGTTGACACAAACCAGCAAACAGTAAAGTGCAAGAAATTCTACATGGTATCAGAGAAAGGGGGCATAAAACAGTGATAGTTTGCAGACACACATAAATTTTCAGACTTCAGAAACTTCAGTATTTTTTATCTTCTGTTAGTGGGCAGCGTTCTGTTGGGTTGGTGTTCAGATGGCTACAGGTCTGAGGATTGAAGATAGGTTGAATGGGACAGAAAATTTTGTGCCTTGGAAGGCCAGAATCTTGTTGATTTTGGAGGAGAATGAGCTATGGGTGGAGGTGGTGAGGAACACTGCTACCAACCCCATTGCCATTCCAGATGGCACAGATGCTACAGCACTTTCAACCTTCAACAAGAAGGACTGTAAGGCTAGGAGGATCATCCTTGATGCAGTAAAAGACCACATAATCTCTCACATTTCCGGGAAGACCAAGGCACATGAGATGTGGAGTGCTTTGACCCGCTTGTATGAGAGTTCCAATGAGAACAGAAAGATGGTTCTCAAGGAGAAACTCAAGAGTATCAAGATGAATGGAGGAGAGGGAGTCACAGCTTACCTCACTAGGATTTCTGCAGTTTGGGATGAACTGGCAGCGGTTGGTGAAGTGGTATCTCCTACTGAGTTAGTACGCACAGCAGTGAATGGGGCTTCAAAGTCCTAGAGTGCATTTGTGCAGGCCATAGTGGGCAGAGAGAACCTACCATCTTGGGAGAGACTGTGGGATGACTTTGTGCAGGAGGAGACCAGGAGGGGTCTCGTACAGGGCAGTTCATCAGGTGGTGGGGCAGATGAGGAGAACGTGGCACTGACAGCCAAGGGTAAGAAGAAGAAGGGTCCCAAGAAGAATGGGGCCAAGAGGCAGCAACAGCAGCAACCACAGGGTGGACAGAAGAAGGACTTGAGTAAAATCAAGTGCTATTGTTGTCAGGCGTTTGGGCACTATGCATCATAGTGTCCAAGCAAGAAGAAGAAGAAGGGACAGGGACAGCAGACAGCAGCCTCAGCAGAGGTTGATGATTTTGGTGACAGGTTTCAGAGGGAGTTTTCCCTATATGCTGGACAGATTGAGAGAGAGAGAGTCTCCTTAGCCACCAGCACAAACATGGATATGGAGAGTGAGCACTCATTGTTGACAGGGCATCAGACAGGTCCATCCACCACTGGTACGTGGTACATTGACAGCGGAGCCTCGAGACACATGACAGGTACTCTGGAGTTGTTCTCCGAGCTATCATGGACAGCTAGAGAGGTGGAGGTGGTACTTGGTGACAACACCATTGTTAGAGCAGTGGGTCAGGGGACCATTACATTTGAGAGGGAGTCCATGAGTCCCATGACTTTGAGGGATGTGTTGTACGTCCCTGGACTGAAAAAGAACCTTGTTTCAGTTTCCACTATTGAGGACAGGGGTCTTGGGGTGTGTTTCTCAGATGGGAGAGTGCAGGTGTTTCCCAAGACCACAGGTGTGTCTACCCCCATGGATATTGGAGTTAGATGTGGACGACTGTACAAGTTATTGTTTCAGCCACAGCATGCTCTAGCACACAGCAGCAGTGAGCTATGTGAGTTATGGCACAGGAGGATGGCCCATTTACATCACCCCGCTCTGAGATTGTTGAGGAGCATGGTCACAGGTTTACCTGAGTTCGACACTGAGCAGAGTGATGTGTGCAGGGGGTGTGCTTTGGGAAAGTACACCAAGACTGCTTTTCCTAGCAGTGACACGAGAGCAGCAGGAGTGCTTGATTTGATTCATTCTGACATTTGCGGTCCTATGTCCTCAGTATCTTTGACTGGTCACGAGTACTATATCAGCTTCATTGATGACTACTCCAGGAAGACCTAGATCTACTTCTTGAGGAACAAGAAGTCCCCACTTGTATTGAGTGTCTTCCAAGGGTTCAAAGCCCTTGTGGAGAAGCAGACGGGGAGGAAGATCAGGATGTTGAGATCAGATAATGGGGGTGAGTATACCTCCAAGGAGTTCAATGCTTTCTGCAGGCAGGAGGGTATACAATGACAGTTGACAGTTCCCTACACTCCTGAGCAGAATGGAGTAGCAGAGAGAAAGAACAGGTCGATCGTTGGAGCAGCGAGAGCCATGCTTCATGATCAGGGGTTGCCGTTCTTTCTATGGGCAGAGGCTTGCAACACTGTAGTGTATTTGCAGAACAGGAGCCCTCACCGTGCTTTGGGGAGGATGACTCTAGAGGAGATGTATTCAGGCAAGAAGCTTGAGGTGAGCCATTTTCGGATATTTGACTCTTTGACTTACTCTCACGTCCCTTCTGAGAAGAGGACGAAGTTCGAGCCCACTGCAGAGAGAGGTATCTTTGTGGGTTACGATGAGACTTCGAAGGCATATCGACTTTACATTCCTGGCTAGAGGAGAGTTGTAGTTAGGCGGGAAGTGAAGTTTGATGAGGAGAGGGCCTTCAGGAAGTTGAGAGAGATGGAGCAGGGGGAGCCACCAGCTCCCACACCTCAGTTGAGACAGGCTTCTTCGATACAGGTTTCAGGTCCGCAGGTTTCTGGGGTGACTGGATCACAGGGTACAGGCACAGTGTCTACAGGATCAGTGGTTCAGATTATAGGTACAAGGACAGGTTCAGGGACTGGCACAGGTTCAGGATCACAGGTTTTAGGCTCACAGATTACAGGGTCCTCAGGGACTAGTTCATCAGCTACTGGTCCTCGGGGTGTTAGACCTTCTACTTTTGGCACTTCCTCAGATGAGGATACACCAGTTTGGGAGGAGCCTTCAAGGAAGAAGAAGCCTAAGTGGCTTCAGGACACCTTGAAGGAAGCAGAAGCATTTGGTAGACCTCAGGAGGCGATCAGGACAGTTGTTGAGCCAGACAGATATGGGATGGCCCTTGTTGCGAGTCTTCGTGACTCTACACCTTCTACATTTGAGGAGGCTTCTCAGCATCAGGTATGGAGAGATGCCATGATGGAAGAGTACCATTCCATCATGAAGAATGATGCTTGGGAGATTGTGCCGAGACCTGAGGGGAAGTCAGTTGTGACTTCCAAGTGGATTTACAAGGTTAAGCATGCTACAGATGGCAGTGTGGAGAAATTCAAGGCTCGATTTGCGGCTAGGGGGTTCTCACAGGTTGAGGGAGTTGACTATGATGAGACATTTGCTCCAGTTGCTCGGTATTCCTCTATCAGGGCAGTGATATCTATAGCAGCAGAAATGGGTTGGAAGATCCATCAGATGGATGTGAAGACCGCGTTTCTCAATGGTCTTCTACAGGAGGAGGTGTATTTAGAGCAGCCACAGGGATTCGAGATACATGGGAGAGATTCTCATGTGTGTAGGCTTAGGAAAGCCTTGTACGGTCTGAAGCAAGCTCCTAGAGCTTGGTACTCCAGGATAGATGCATATTTGACTTCGATGGGATTCCAGAAGAGTGAGGCTGATCCCAACCTATACTACATTGTGGTTGGTGGAGATCCTCTCATTCTTCGGTTATATGTTGATGACTTATTTATCACTGGAGATGAGCGTCTTATTGCACAGTGCAAGAGAGATCTTGCTGCTGAGTATGAGATGACTGATATTGGGCTGATGCATTACTATTTGGGGATGGAGGTTTGGCAGGAGCCTGGACGTATTTTCCTAGGACAGGGGAAGTATGCAGCAGAGATTCTGAAGAGTTATCGGATGGACGACTGCAGGCCTATGTCTACACCTATGATCACCAACTTGAAGCAACTTCATGCTTCAGAGGGTAAGTTGGTGGATCCCACACTATATTGTCAGCTCATCGGATCGTTGATGTATCTGGTCAACACCAGGCCAGACTTGTGCTTTGCGGTCAACACTCTTAGCCAGTTCATGGTGCAGCCTAGGAGTGTGCATTGGACTGCCGCAAAGCACATCTTGAGATACCTAGCAGGTACAATGGATTATGGTCTGGACTACAGGGGTTCGGGTGGAGTTAGCTTGGTTGGGTTCACAGATTCAGGCTGGGCAGGTTGTGTGAGGGACCGGAAGAGCACTTCCAGTTGCTGTTTCAGCTTGGGCTCGGCAGCAGTGTCGTGGTTCAGCAGGAAACAGAAGTCCGTTGCATTGAGTTCTGCTGAGGTTGAGTATATGGCAGCCAGTCAGGCGACTTGCGAAGCACTGTGGCTTCGTAAGTTATTGGTAGATTTATTTGATCAGCAGCTGAGACCTACGGTGATTTATTGCGACAATCAGAGTTGCATTCAGCTCTCTGAGAATCTGGTTTTCCATGACAGGTCGTAGCACATTGAGATCAGGTACCACTTCATTCGAGACTACGTTTAGAGAGGGGCAGTTGAGCTACAATATATATCCACTGATGAGCAGGTTGCAGATGTCCTGACGAAGTCTTTGGGGAGGGGGAAGTTTGTCTTCTTCAGAGATAAGTTGGGAGTGGTGCGGAACACCTTCCTCAGTAAGAGGGAGTGTTAGTTTTGTACCTAGGGAAGTGTTCCCCAAGTGACAATAGCCTAATGTCACTTAGAAGGGGGAAAAAGTGACCCTCACATTAAAAGTCACTTAATGAGACTTTATAATTTTAAAGTCACTTTTTGCTAAAGTTAAGTGGGTGAGTAAATATTTATTTATGTGAATTAAATAAAGTGATGTTTTTACTCTCATTCAATCTTGACCATTGGATTAGATCATTTGTCCACCGTTGGATTAGAACCCACTTAGGGTTAGACAAAAAGATGAGGGAAACTCATTTTCAATTCAATTCTTGAGAGTTTGTGATAGAGAGAGGTCGAGTGAGAAAAGCTTGGAGACCAGCACGATTTTTGAGGCACCTTCAGCAAGTTGGGCACTGAAATCGAGGCATGCACTTGGCATTTATTATCAGCACAGATTTCTAGAGAGCAGCTGTCATCTTCAGCACAAATCCTGAGGTGATACCGTACAGTAGCATTACCCTCTGCACGCAGTTCGAGGAAGATTCTGGGCTCTGTTTTCGAGGCAGCTTCACACTTTTCGAGGCACAGATATCGAGACATAAAACCCAGGCACAAATCTCGAGGTAAACTGGCACAGAATTCGAGGATATCAGTCTGCATGGTTTTCTAGAAGTGACTGGTACAGTTCTGGTTCGTACAGCAGTCATTTCAGTCACGGTTTTTGAGGTTGACTTATGCACTGAAATCGAGGAACAGTCAGCACAGATTTCAAGGGTGTTTGCACAAAAATCGAGGAGAGTACAGCACTGAAACCAAGGTCATTATTTGCACAGAAACCGAGACGCTTCAACACGCATTTCTAGGCAGCTGTTGTGCACAGAAATCGAGGCAGTCTGGGGTTGCATTTAATGTGGAGATAAGTTGTATTTTTCTTGTACTGTTGTTCCATTAATTTTGCTGAAGAAATAATAAATATCTCTCTCTCTAACTGGTTTTCCCCGTGGGGGTTTTTCCAGTGCTCGATTTTGGCCAAAAATTTATGAGTCTATCATTTTCATGTGTGAATGTTGAAATGTGTTTTTCAGCCTGTTAGTAGCATTCTATTGTGTGTTTGATTGTTACAGAAATTTTTATAAGTAACCTACAGCCTATGCATAACCGGCTGTAGGTGAAAACCACAAAATGTTGACACAAACCAGCAAACAGTAAAGTGCAAGAAATTCTACAGGTATATCATTGTGTTATGGTTATATTGCTTTTATACTTGTTCTTATAGGATGTCTTAGCACTTAGTGTCATGATCTGGCGATCATATAGATATGTGGACCTGGTTGATCTTATTATATATATTATATTGTCCCTACTTAGACTTAGAAGTTCACTATTCATACAAATTGGTTTTATCCTCCTCAGGGGGAGAATAGAGGTGATCATTCCACCATACCTTGGCTTGCTAGTGTTGGCTCCATTATTCATTGTCTTCATCCATCCATTGCCTACCTTTTAGTTTATCACCCTGACTTACTACTTGAGTAGTGGCATGGAGGACTTTCCTGCACTGTAGCCTCTGTATTGGATAAGCTTCCCTGTTTACTGTGTCTCGGCTCTGAGTTGGTGACAAAACTTACCTTTGGTGAGTTGGATTGTAGGCCTAAATCATTCTGGTCGGTTGTCCTGATGTTTGGCATTGGCTCGAACTCCCCCTAGTCACTTGAGATGTTGTTGACTAAAACTGAAAGCTCATGTACTATTTATGGAAACAAATAAATTCGCCCATGGAAACTAAAAAGGGCAAGAGCGATGAACTGCTGAAAAATACTCCTTGAATAGTATAAGAAAGGTCCAAAAAGCAATGATTCTGAAAAGTTATATCTAAACAATTGCTGACCTTATACATGCATAAAAAACATGCCCTGGATGCGAGCTGCAACTAGTTGTGCTTATCAGCACACCTGAGATCTGAAGGGTTATGTAGGCCAAAAAGGCCATGAAATGAAATTGAATGATCCTAATGAACCTAGATCAATTTGATGTAGACATGATGCCTAAGTTGAATAAGCACTCTCTAAACAACTTATCCATTTGTGAGACACCGCCATTCCCTGTGTTGTTGCTCATTCAGTATATACTATGGTGTGTATTCCCTTTCCCTTTGCCAAAGTGTCACAAAGTCAAGTCAGTCAAGTCATCCCTTAGCCTAGCCAGTTATTTTAGCCTTCACCCTTCACTAGCAAATTGATCACAGCTATGAAGTGATTATGGTCTTGAAAGTCTGGTCTGAGTAATAATAATAATTAATGACATTATATATTTGGATTTAGATACCCAGTAATGATTACTTTGTGTTATAATTGCTATTTGAATAAGTTGTAGAGCATGCATTAACCTTTGACACTTTGCAGCAGCTTCTGATGATGGTCTGAGTTATATTTGGTCATGTTGACTTGGTCATACATAGTTTGACCAATGTCAACCATAGGAAATGAGATGGTTAGACCTTGTGATGATATGGATAGATGATATATGGTCTATGTACATGTACATGATGATTCTATGCAACAGCTACAGGGTTATGATGATGATTCATGGTTTACAACAGTATTTGATCATTTACAGATTATTATTATTTGCCCTGTTCCGGTATATTGGATATATATTTTGATCATGCAGAGACTCATATGGTGTATGAGTACACATCTTGGATGGATTTGGACCTTCTGAGTTCAATGAGATAGTTTGTTTTCAGTTCCGGGCACTTACAGTGATGATTGAGCCTTAGTAGACTATCCCAGTGCAGTTTTGGTTTGTCGGAGACCCTGTCAGAGCAGATGTGATTTTTATCCGGTTGACCTAGGGCGCTGTGCTTGGAGGGGGTGGTTCAGCCACTTGTTTTTACCATATTACCCCCCTCCCGGACACACTGGTGCCCTCACCTTGACATCGCAGGCACTCCAGGAGGCAGTTTGGGGCAGTTTCACGCTTCCCGTGGCATTTCAGGATTGGTAGAAATGGCTATTGAGGAATTCGATTTGGGCTACTGAGGCAATGTCTTGGCATGGGATGATCAGTGATGATGGATTGATGTCTTCCGCACCTCCTCCAGCAGTTTCAACTTCATTGGTGCCCGCATCCATTACTAATGGCACTTTTTGATGATTTCTGAGGTCTTTTGAGGCCTATGATTTGACCATAGAGGCACGATTTGGTATATTGATGACTATTTTATTATTATTGTGCTATGGGGATTGACCAAGGGTGGCTAAAATTACCCCTTGGACCCACCATAAGCTTCCTATTATATTTTGTCATTATGATTTGGTGGGATTCCCCTCTTCTAGGGCAATTTTGTCCGCTTATATTATATTTTATGAGTGATCCATGTATTTTATTGTTGAGCTCATCTCAACCATTGATTAGACATTTGTATCTTTTAATTTTAGCCACTCATTCAAAAAGTGGTTAGGATTTTGATGCCTCTCCTTCCTATTTAAAGGAGTCAACTTCTCATTGTAAGGGGTTTTTGGCTCTTGGATTATTGGTATAGAAAAATTTTCTTGTGGAAATTCTTGTGGTCTCCTTTGCATCTGGTGTTCTTAGATGGTGATTGGAAAGTCTATTGCAACCTAGCATTTGGAATTTGTGGTAAGATCTATCTATTTTGGAAATCATTATCTTGTCTACAGGAGGGCGACTTCAACAAGGGCGATTTTGCAAGGCTTCTTCAAATTGACTTTCTTGGCATTTGCTTGTATCAGGGGGTTCTCATTAGTATTATTGTGATCTATGCTATCTTTCTGTTACTTCTCTTGTGGCATTAGTCTTATCTCTTGATTACATCAAATCTGATATCGTTGACGTTTGTTGTGCAGGAGGGAGGGCGCATTGGCTTCTTGGATTAAATCGATTGCATAGAAAACTACCTCAAAGCTTCTCAAATTGATCGGGTTTGCATAGATCATCATCATCAAGGCATCTACAAGGTTACCCAGGTAAGATCCACAGGTTTGTTTCTCTTACCTTGATCCAATCCATTGACATAACTCATAAATTGATAAAACCCTTATTTCTTCAAACCCTCATTTTTACATTTTTTCAGATCTACTAAGATCTAATGGCTTCTTGGGTAAGATATTTAAAACCCACCTCTATAGTATCCACGGCATCCCGGATCTATAGTTTGGTGAGGATTGGCCTCCATTTGACCCTCTTCCCAAGGCATTTAGCCTCTCCAAGCAAGGGCACACTTCCTAGTTTGGTGGGTTGACCTAGATCTAGTACGTGGGTAGTTGAGATCCCGCTTGGTTCATGATCTACACATCCAATAACCTACCCCCAGATTGTCACTTTTCTGATTTCTACTTTGTGGGCCCTATTCCACATTTCAAGGGATTTAATCCCCATTTCGGACCACTTGGTATCTTTAAAGTCAGATCTAGTAGGATCTAGCCATTGGATTGCCATGAAATTATAGATCCACACTCTCACTTGCTTAAACCACTTGGATCTAAAGTTTGGATGCCATTGGACTTGTTTTGATTAACTTATCCCACATTTTACCTTGGGTAAAGTCGCACCACCTTGGAGAAGTGAGTTGGGCCACTTCTAGGACATGGGTATATGAGATCTTTGTGGATTTGGAACGGGCATATTTCAAAACCTAGGTCTAGTGTGTCACTTCATCAAATCTTGCCTTGAGGATAACATTCCTTGTTTTAAGGGATTGTGGTCCACTTAGGTCAAACCTAGATCTAGACCTATTCATCCATGAAGACTTCAGTTGCTCACTTGTCTCATGCAGTTGGAGTCCTCAACCACAAGTTAACCTTACTTTGACTCCATTATCCCAATTCCCAAGGCACTGGTTTCTCTCCAAGTCAATTTGACTTTCCTAGATTGTTGGATTAACTTGTGGTTTGACCTTTGTGAGGTGAACTAAACCCTTTGATGTTATCATGTATCATGATCAAGCTTGTCACTTGTACTAGTTAGCCCCAATTCAACTCCTAAATTACCTTGCATTGGACACGGTTCCCAAGGCAGTGGATTTTCTCACATTGAACTAGTACTTTAATCCTGGATCCTATTTCACAAATCATAAGTCACTCTCACATCAATATTGAACTAAAGCTATACTCATTGAACCCCTCACTTGACTTGTGACTTCATCCTTAGGTCTAGGATAAACCATACACCTTGCTTCACTTAGAATTAACTTGATTTGGTGTCTTGGTTTTGATCTCTCCTGTCGGGAGTAGATCGGGTCTCCCCCTTTGTTGTTTGGGCTAGATAACATAAAGTGAAGGTTGCCTCGACTGGCATGACAACCATCTATTGGAGGTCGAGGTGATCGTGGTTGCACCTTTTGAGTTGCCCTTCCCTATTGCCATCCTTGAGTGGATACATCCATAGGGGTAACTACAGCTTAGGTGATAACAAGTCCGTTGCTTTGAGTTCTGTTGAGGCTGAGTATATGGCAACTAGTCAAGCTACTTGCGACGCACTGTGGCTTCATAAGTTGTTAGTTGATTTATTTGATTAGGAGCTGAGACCTATGGTGATTTACTGTGACAATCAGAGTTGCGTCCAACTCTCTGAAAATCCAGTTTTCCATGACATGTTTAAGCACATAGAGCTATATACGACTTCATCCGAGACTATGTTCAGAGAGGAGCTGTGGAGTTACAGTACATTTCCACTGATGAGTAGGTTGCAGATATTCTGACAAAATCTTTGGGGAGGGGCAAGTTTGTCTTCTTCAGAGACAAGTTGGGAGTGGTGCAGAACACCTTCCTCGATAAGAGGGAGTGTTGATTTTTTATACCTAGGAAAGTGTTCCCCTAGGTGACATTTGACTTAGTCACTTAAAAAGGGGAAATAAAGTGACCCTTGCATTAAATGACTTGAGATGAGCATTTAATTTGACTTTAGGGATTAAACTCACTTTTTGGAAAAAATTTAAGAAGTGAGTGAAATTATTTTTAAATGAGATTTAAGGAGCATTTAATCTCATCCACTCATCTAAGCCAATCTCAACCGTTGGATTAGAAGACCATTCACTTACCCTAGGGTTTTCACCAAAAAAGCAAGGGAAGGCAAAGATGCCATTACTTTTGAGAAGAGAGTGAAGGAGAGAGCAGAGAGAGAAGGAGCACGAATTTCCAGGCAACGAGTTTTTTTTTAGCAGCACGAATTTCAAGACAGCATGGTTTTCGAGGCAAAGAGATTTAGAATCAGCATGCATCTTGAGGAGGCCGTACAACAGTTATTGAGGGCATGAGTTTCGAGGAGGATCCTTGGGCGTGAATCCCGAGATCATTGGCACAGAAACCGAGGCCGTACTCTACACAAAATTTGAGGAAAGTCTTAGGCACATTTTTCGAGGGCCGTACAGTCTGTACGGATTGTACTTACTGCACAGATTTCAAGGTTCTGTTTCTGCACAGAAATCGAGCAGCAAGCACAGAAAACAAGGTTATGTAGTTGGCATTGAAATCGAGAAGGCTTGGCACAGAAATCGATGAAGCTTCTGTGTGCATTTATTGCGGTGGTGGTAAGTTGTATTTTCTACTGTAATTGCTGTTCTATATTTTGCTGAAGAAATAAAAATCTCTCTCTCCAAACAGGTTTTCCCCTTGTGGGTTTTTCGTGGGCAAGTTTGCCAAAAAATCTCTCAGTCTGAAATTTATGGTGTGCATTTATTATTTGATTTTTTGTCATTAAAAGTGAGTTTCAGTAGTGTTTTATTTGTCTGAAAATATTGTGCAATTTCGAGGCAACATGAAAACTGGGTTGGGCATTAAACACTGAAATTTTGACATTGAAACCGGGTGGGCTGAAAACACAGACTCTACAATAAATTAAATTTTGCCAAACTTCGACACACTGCCGTCGATTAGTCTGTGTGAAAAGAACCTGTTTGCCAAACTTCGACACCTAGACAATAATGTAGGCTGCCTAGATTAATGATCTCAAAAGCTCTACTCATTTTTGATTTTATCTGTTCAATCGTGTTTGCCTCACTTCTTGTAATTATGGTGTCATCTACATAAATAACTAGTAAGATGATATCATTACCACTGCTTTTGACATATAGGTTGGCATCTGAAGGACTCTGTTGGAGCCCTTGCTCGACCAAGTATTTGCGCAGCATGAAGTCACTAATTCAATTGCTCTATACTCACATCAGATTCACATGTAACAGTACATAGATTCAATTTCCATGGGTGGATAAAACATTCTCAGGCACACACTAAATTCAGCTCTATATGATTAAAAATCCTGGCTGCAATCTCGAGAATGTATCAATAAAAGGGGGTATTTATAGACAGAAAATAGATCAATTAGACACAAACACTAAAATTGTTTGTGTGAAAGGTTCAATGATTTGCTGAGTCTTCAGTAGAAGCTGTGTTAGATTTGGACTGAATGTAGATTTTTATTGTTGCAGGTGTGTAGCTGCATTTGCCTCGGATCTTGTCTTTCTGGAGACCAGCTTGCTTCCACATCGCAGAAAGGGTGAAAAAATAATATCACTGAGTCTAGATCACTCGTAATGTCAAGGCTCCCATTCTGCTCTCATTATTTTAGTATTCTTTTACACCATAAATAAACAGCTGGGTTGCTAAGTAAAGAAACATTTTGAAAGGAAATATATCATCTTAATCTACAAAAGATCAAATGGAGTGTGTACTAGAATAAGGAATTTGTGAGCTGGGGATATGTGTTTTTCTGGTGTAGATAAATAAGGGAATAACCTTGTGGTATTTTACTACGTACTGCTATGACTTGTGCTAGAGTATGAGAGTGTTTTAAAGTAAGATAGTACATTGGATTGCTTCTTACTGCTATGACCTATTGTAGTTTTTTCTAAATCTGTAAACACAATACATCCTTATTTGCAAAGCAACATGCATTCTAATATTCTTATTTACTTTTGCCTTAGATATTTTGTGCTGTGTATCATTTGAATCCATGTAGCCTTCTCTGAAAACTCCTTCCTGTAATGACAAAAACATTTAATCGAATGACACAAGTCAGTGTTATAGGAGCTCACTTGTTTTTATGCTTTCCATTGAGAAATCTTATTTTCTAATTTTTCTTGTCCATTTACATTTTCTATGACAATTGATTTTTGTTCTCAGGTTAACTGGAGCAAACATGCTGCTGACTGTGGGATATAAACCCAAAAAATATAACAATATATGTATCAAAGATGAAGATATAATGATGATTGAATTTACAATAAGGGGCCCTCTATATATATTCCTGTGCAGGTTCCTTTAATAGTAAATACCTTTTTGTTAAAAGGTCATGTCTCTTGGTTAATAACTAACTTCATTTTATATTATTTATTACCTTTCTCTTTGATATCTTGTTTTTAATTTATATTTATTAGTTATCTTAATTAATTATATTTATTATTGTGTATGTAACATTGCACTCCCCTTTAGAAATGCTTTTTCCTCCAAGCAATCCTGGATAATTTCATCTTCCGTTGTGGAGAGTCATCTTGATTCTAGATCATGGTTGAATATTTGTGAGGTTTGTTTTGTAGTGGAAACATGATATTTGTGAGCTATTTTCGTGAATGATTTTGACTTCTTGACCCATATAATTTGTAGTTCTTCCCTTGTCATTTGAATTCCATAAATTGTTCTTAGAGGTTTGTGGTGTTACAACATGAACTAGCAGGTGTAGTTAAAGCTCCAAAGAATGTGGCTAGCCCAACTGCAACCTAGAGGTGTTACCAACTGTCACCTTGATAACTACCTCCCTGCACTTCTAGTTGGCTTTGCACTTTCGGTTGTCTCTTCTCCAACTCGAGGGGTGCTTTCCTACACAGGATTGCTAGGTTGTGGCAATGAGGGCACAAAGGAGATTGGAAGAGTTATCCCTAGCAAAACTTGAGGTCTTCGTAGTAGTATAGGTGATGGAAGGGTTTGGAGACTAGCGCCAATTCCTAGGGCAATGGAGTCAAGTGGAAACGAAACCAATGAAAGGGGGAACAAGTTCATGAAAAGGTTAGGGATAGTTGAGCCTTTGTGGTGCCAACCAACAAACCCTACTATATTACATCATAATTTTGGAAAACACTAGGAGCTTCCTTATGGTGCCTGTTATCACACAACTTGTAGTTCTCCCAAAAGGTTATCCTATCCAGGATGGTAGAGGTGTTAGACAACTAAAGAGGTGACCCAAGAGATGCTATGGTTCCCAATGCAATTGGGTGTCACGCTAACCGAGGCACTCTTCACTTTAGATCTAGCCTAAGCAAGAACAAGGGGGGGACCCTAGATAGCCAATGAGGGCTAACGAACCTACTCAAGACCTCCTAGGGAAATGTGAAGATGAAAAAGGAGAAGATCAAGAGAGGATAGATCTAGATCTAGGATGGATAAGTGGACCCAAAGAGTTAGGGCTTGGTTGAAGAGGCTTATAGATGGACAAATGTTCAATCAATGAAAGATAACGCCACTTATAGCTTTAAATTAGTAGATCTAGATGGATCTAATGCCAAGTAAAAATATCCAAGTGGGGCCCACCCTTAAATTAAGGAACATTGGTCCAAATGGGGTCCATAAGGTGAAGATCAAGATGAAATGGCACTAGAGGGTTTGCTAATCAATGGGTCTAATGATTTGACAAGGAACAAGAAATACCGAAATTGTGGATCTAGCAAAAGGCCACCTACCCAACAAGTGCGACCTCCCTTGGAGAGGCCCAGTGCCTTAGATGAGGGGGTGAATGGAGTCGGATGCCCACCAAATTTTAGATCTGAGATGTATTCATTAATATTTAGGTGGGTTTTAATTATTAAGCCCAAGTGATTGCTAGATCTCCATAGATTTGAAAAAAAAAAAAAATGAGGGTTTTGAGATCTAGAGAATAAATGGATAAGTTAAAAGAATAAAATACGTACCTTTCAAGCATACCTGGATAATGAAGATGGATGCTGATTATGACGAGGATTACTTCAACAAAGATCAAATGAAAGAAGATGTAGTTTCTCTTGCTTATGGGTTTTGCCCTAGTCCAGAAGTGCGCCCCTCTCTTCCTGCAAAACCAAGGAGACACAGCTCAATTAGCACAACAAAAATGAGGGTAGATGCAAACAAGAAGTATAATGATAGAGAATGATTGGTACAAAGACAAAACCACTCCTTGTTTAACCCAAGATCTGAGAGAAGATAGCAGGTTGAGCGTCCTCACCAATGCTCATTCCTTCAAAATCGTCTTCTTTCCCTGCGAATCGATATAGTGGAGAAAAATACAAGATAGGTACAAAAATCCTTTAGTGCAATGGAGAAGCATTTACAATCATCATAGCCAAACACCCATTTCAAGATCCAAGCATGTACTCAAAAGATATTTCTTCTATTCCGGTAGCCAAGAGCCAAAAATATCTAGATGCCTTCACAATAGGGGGGCCTCTTCCTTAAATAGGAGGAGAGAGACCAAAATCCTAAAACACTTTTGAATGAGTGGTGGAGACCAAAAGATAAACATAATACAATCAACGACTAAGATGAGCCGGTACAATATAACATGGATCCACTCACATGAGGGGGGTGCGCACTCACTAAAGGATGCCCTAGGGGGGTCCGCACCACATAAAAGTGACTAAGATACAAGTGTGCCACATAAGATGACAAGGACAAGTGACTAGGAGCACATGGTGGGGCTAGGAGGTCTTATTATCCTTCACTAGCATCACCCCATGGCAGAATGATATAACATATGACTCAATAACATGTCCAAGTGAACAAATGATCAAATCCCGCCCCCCTCAACTAAGAGAAGAATGCATCAAAAGACAACCCGGACACTGTGTGGACCCCACTGAATGCTGCAAGCTGATTTGGAAGGAGTGGGATACACCATAGATGACCTCTGAACATATCTCATGCCAAAACCTTGCCTCAATTGCCCAAATCGATTTCCTTAATGACCTTTTGAACCAATTTGAACCATAAATGACTCTCCAATTTGAACCATAGATGCTTAGCTGATGTGTATTCCCCAATACCTTCTTTGACTGAATTTGGAAGTCCATTCAAGAGAAACTTCAATGTTGTTGTATTGTCCTTCTTTGCATCTTTCTGTGTTGCTGCTTTGCCCTTTTTGTTTGATAGATTGGGTGGATTGATCACAATCTCCCAAACTCCAAAATTTTTGAGGTAGGCTTTCATCTTGCTCCTCCAACCAAAATAATCCTTCACATCAAACATAGGTACATCATTGATGAATTCTTCCTTTGGATCCATACTTGTGTCCATGGATCTCCTTCAAGCTTGCAAAAGATGATGGTGAAGGCTGGCTCTGATACCAATTGTTGGACACAATGTTCACATTGAGAGGGGGGTGAATCAGTGTAAAGCCAATTTTCAATCCTTTTAAACTTCTACTAATCAACTAACAATTCATCAATGTAATATACTTCCATTTACATCATTGTTGTATTGACATTGATCACTAATCATCTATGAATCAAAAGTATTTAACTCATTGAATCATAACACGTATCACAACACAAGAAACACAAGACAATTTAATCTTTGTAATCTTTTTGTATTTGTTTTGGACCAGATACAATTGTTAAGGTAAATCAACACCTACTGATACAAAGAGCACCAACTCCTCATCCAGGACCCAACCTAGATTTCTTAGGCCCACCTAAGAAGACTTGAGTTTCCAAACCCCAGATGCAAGACTAGCTTGCATTTACTATACAGTATACATACTCATATCATCACACACACACATATCTTCAGCCACTATCATATCACATCATCAACAACCAATGTGTCTCAACCAATCTCATCATCAACTTATCACTGTCTTGACCAAGACTGTCCACACCAATCATTGTCACTGTCATCTCATCATGTTGTCCATGCCATCGCAATCCGCTGCTATCTAGGCTTACACATATCTGAATTTATCATGCCCATAAATAAAAAGATCTTCAACTGTCATATCACATTAACCCATCAGCAATTTGTTCTTCATTATGTTCATGAGTATATCAGCAATAGTGTTTGTCCAAGAGCATTCTGTTCATGACATCTTTCTGTCCCTCAACTGATCCTCATTCTATCCCAAACATATATTCAATCAGCATCATGTCACCAAGCTGTCAATCACTCAGTAAAGCCCCAGAAATCAAAGATACAAAGATAATTTCATTCTGCTGCACTTGTCTTCCTCAATCATTATGTTGTTGCCTCACCGAACCTTCCTGAGCCATCTCCTCAAAAACCCCGAAATCAGTGTTAAAATATTAACCAGGAAAATGATTGGAGAGAAATGCATGCAAAGGTTTGCATGCATGCATGCAAAAGTGATTTTTGCATGCAACTGTTTTAGGTTTTTGGTAAACCTAACTTCTCAGTGAGATGTTACAAGGAAGACAGGAGGTGACTGTCTTCATCAGTGAGATCATTGATCTGAGATAGATAAAGAGAGAGGAGGACGACTTCACATGTGAAGGAGGGCGCATTCTTCAAGGAGGGAGAAGCTCATACCACATTCGGTAGAGTGGTTGAGTGTCTGTAACTTGCAGAGTATCTTCGTCTCAAAGATTGAGGAAGATCAGTGACGATCAGAGCTTAGATCTAATTCAATACGAGTCTTTCATTGTTGGAGGGAGGGCGCACTTGTGCATGCAGAGAGAGGACGTTTTCAGTCACTGGGCAGTCTTCAGAGCGAGTAGAGCTGAGCTGAGGATAGAGACAGATAGATCAAGCAGAGGAGGATATAGGGACACTCAGATCCAGTTTTCCAGTTAGGGCTTATTTCTTCCATGCATGCATCAACTGGATGCATGCAAATCTTGAGTTTGCCTGAAAAGATTACTGAGGTAACTTTGTATTGTACTTGTCTCTTTTCCTATATGCTCTGGGCTCGAGAAAGAAGATAGCCCCATAGTTTGTTGGTTTCTCCCGAAAGGGTTCCAGGGTACATCTATTGTTTATGTATGATTGCATGTATATTGTTCAGTTGGTAAAGGCATATCTAGTTGTTTGAGTTCATATTAATAGTGTATTGATATTGAGACTCATACCGCTTGAGATCTTTGAACGATCCAGAGGGAGTAGTGATCTCTGGATCAAATATTTACATGGTATCAGAGCCTTGGTAAGGGTCAGGGAGTGCTTTCATACACAGATCTTCAGCTGCAGCATCAGATCTACATCATGGGGAAAGAGCAAATTATTTGCACCTCTTGCTCCGCTATGGATATTGATGAGCGTACTACAGACGGGATTGACAGGGAGATGGCTCTTAACTCCTGTCAGTCATTGATGGCCTCCACTTCTAGTGTATGGTACATAGACAGTGGAGCTTTTAATCACATCTATGTTAGCTGGAGCTACCATATTGCAGACTGTGCGACCGAGGACCGCACAGTACCTTTTTTTTTCCAGATCAGAGATCAGCCGCCTTCAGACGAGGTAGTTTTGTTCAGGTTTCCCCTAGTAGATATATCAGAGGGGACAGACAGTTGTACAGTGCTACACACATTGTCACTTACCATCTACCACAGGGTCACCTCTTCCTTGCCAGGCTTTGACATAAGCCCATTTGAGACAGTTGCCTAGTCTTGTTTTGATCGAGACTATCACAGTACATTGTTGGTTTATTATGATTGCTCGGATTCAGCAGAGATCCAACTCAGAGATAGCTTCAGTAGCAACAGGTATATGGTGCAGCAGGTATTGCATTTGATGATTATTGCTCATGTTGTAGATTAGACTTCTTTATACTTGTTAGTACACTAACTCTGCATGAGATGATATATTTGGTGATCTAGCTATTGTATGATGTGATTGGGCCGTTGATGATGTCAGTCCACCCCTCCGGTTAAACTTATGTATATGCACGCTGAGTCATGTCCTCTACACTTGGCATAGACTTGATCACTTAGTCCCTCTCGGTAGCTGACTTTAGCTCCATTATCACTCTCCCCATCCATCCGACTCATCCATGATACTTGTTCCCGACTTGGATTCTAATTTGTGATCCCAAGGACCCCTTCCCCACTGATCTCTGAGTTTGCCATGACTCCCTGTGTATTGTGCCTCAGCTCTTTGGTGTGTGAGTTACACGGTTAGACCTGGGATTTGCTTCTGTCGGTTGCCCCCAATGTTGTAATGCATTTAGGATTGTGTAGCCTCACCGAGTGTTCCCCATTGGTCATCGAAGCATGTATTGCTCACCCCCATTACCTTTGCAGTAGGAGCACCATGTTTATATTTTTTGAGATATGTATGTAGCTCAAGAGGGCCTTGATGTAAATGAAGAAATGAAGAATTGTAAATCAAAGCCAACAAGGCTAATATGTTGTAAATGTAAAATCTAGCCAAAAAAAGGGCTAAGTATGAAACTCATTGTAAAATCCATGCAATGTGTTTATGAACACACATGGATTCAGGTCAGCCATACATGTCAGCATTTGTAATGGTTATTCCTCACCTAGTCCCGCGAGACAAGGAGGTGAGAGGGAGCAAGGGACAAGCTCAAGATTGCCCCCTAGAGTCTCAAGTTATGGTTTGCCGGACACCCAGTTTGGCGGTTCTAGAAAAGAACCTCATGGAGTCTTCGGATACGGATGTGAGTTGTGAGATGCTTGTTAGATGACTAGTGGTGGTTTCCCTGCACTATACCCATTTGTGAGGCACCGCCCTTCCCCGTGTTCTGTCATGGCATACTTACCTCAGTGGACCCCGCTTTCCCGAGTTGTCCAAAGGGTCACATGATCTTCATCCTTGTCCTCCCATGTCCTTTGCCTTGTTGTCCGCATCACCTAAAGTCAACAGAGTGGTCAATTCTATAAAATGTGCATAGCATTTAGTCTTCTGGATGTGGTGGGCCCACTTCACTGGGGCCTTGTATTATCTTGGGATTTAATGAATTTTTGATCACCATGTTATCATTGTATTGCTTAGTAATGTACTAACTCGTATAATTGAGCCTTGTCACTCCATGCTTGCACACAGGTATTCAGCTAGCACTATTGTTGACCAGATTTGACTTGGTCAAACTGAGTTGACTTGGCCAAAAATGGGCCCGAAAAAAATGTTGCGATCGGAATTTCGATTTCGATCAATTATTATCTATAGGGATCCCATATGAGCATGCAGGTGTCGGAATTGCAAAATACTGAAGCAATTGAGAAATTAATAATTATTATTGGTCAACTTTGACCTGTTTTAATTAAAAATTATGGATTTGGGGCAAGTAATGCCTAAGTGATGGATCGGGGTCATTCGAGTGGTCATCCCTACTACTTTTGGGTTCCACGATCGCATTGCAGTAGACGGTTCAGCAATCCGGGCACTAAAAGTGGGTCAAAAGCCCAATTTTCATCTTCAGCCATATAGACCAGCAAAAATTACATGGAAAATCAGAATTTGACTAAGGCAACTATAGGTAAATGGAAAAATCAATGGTTGGCAAAGGAAAAGGTAATTCATAAGGTAAATTGGTAATGTTTGATGTGATATTTATATGTTGTGGGGCCCTCTATTGGACAGCTCACACTAGAGATCGAATTGCCCATGAGGGGCGTTTTTCTCCACCTTGGCACAATTCGATTTTCATGTTTTTGATGGTGGGACGTTGTTGTATTAGTTGGGGGGGCTAAAACATACTATAGCCACCCCCCAACTTCTCTCCCACATTTGTATGGACCCCACATGGGTCCCCCTCTCTCCACATGTGCTCTCTCGAGGGCAATTCGCACCCCCTCAAGGAGATCTCCACCATTCGATTTTGTTGGTGAGGGAGTGATCTCCACCCTTCATTTTGGGGGGAAACTTGGTAGGAGGAGTGGCCTTTCTCTATAAGAGAAGGCACTCACTCCATTTGTACCTCTCTCTTGGCATTTTTTTGGACTTGGAATAGAAGAGAAAACGACTTGAAGCTCTCTACTTGGGTCTTGTGGTGATGTTGCTTTGAGTTTTGCTGATTGATAAGCTATCTTGATGCACTAGTATAGATTGTTGTTTGTTTCCAGCATTGTTTCTCACCATTGTTTGCAGCAAATACAAGTCTTGGAGGAGGGTGCACCATTTGGCTTCCACTGCTGCTCCACTCTTCAAGATCGGTAACAAAGGGAAGTATTTTTTGCCACTTCAGCCAAGCATTTTCCTCATTCTTATTTGTATTACTGTAGATTTACTTACTTGTCAATACTAATCTGATTTACTTGTCCATTGGTGTTGGCAGGCAAGCAGGGCAAATTGGTGGAGCTGGGAAAATCGAACTCACTTGGGGGCTTCAGCAATCCATGCTATTTGATCTTCTGGACGCTATAACCTCAGCAAAGTCAACAACTTCAGCTCATTCCAAGTAGGTGTTCCATTTCTTCCTCTTGCATTTCATTTTCTGAAAATCTTGGAGAGAAAATCACTAAAACCCTTAAAAATCAAAATCTTTAAAATCAACCATTAAAATTTGTTTTCCTTTAAAACCCACAAATGATTTATGCTTAAACGCTTATATTCCAAATTTCATTTGATTTCGACTCCATCTACCCACTTAACCATGCACTAGTCTTTCACTGAATTCGCCCCACCCGGGCAAACTATCTAATCACGCTATTTGGTTGATTTCTGGGTTATGGGTACTTGATATTTGGTTTTAGAACGTCATTTTACCATAGGATATTAATCTTCGTTGGCTGGAAGTGAGTATAAACACTCATTTTTCTATGCCCTAGGTCCATTTATCCATTGATTTACTCATTCCCCTAGGGCAGTTTCACTCAACTTCTTGCTGGCCTGTTTTTGTGTTTTAAATCAGCTTGCTAATAATCTTATAATCACTAGAAGATGTGTCTCAATTGCTTAATGAACTGCTGCCATGTTTAAGTAAATAATTAAGAGCCTCATTCCCCATAGGCAGGGTTCCCAACCACTCTTCTAGTAAATTTCTGTTTGCTTATTTAATTTCCAGCCTTCTAATCTCTCATAGAATTCATCATTTACATGTGTAATCAGATCGGAATATGCTTCATCTAGTATACTTTCCCATCCAAAATCTCGATTCCACTAGGTTGGAAGAAATATCACTTATTCATCCATCTTGTTGCTCGCTTTGCATATATTTTGGGTCTGGGGTGTCTAATTGTTGAGTCTCAACCATCACTGGTTGAGTGGGGTCTCCCCCCTGGCTTGGCTACGTGCCTTGTCTAAAGTGACTGTAGCCTTTTCCGGTGTGACTTCTGTCCCTTGGACGGAAGACCTAGTTACTGTTGGTTACACCTTCCTAGCTGTTCACCTCTACCGTTCCTATTGGGATACCTACCACCAACAGCTAGAGTTTGTGTGATAATAGAGATTCGAGTCATATGACAGGTGTTCGCGGATATTTTTCTGACCTAGCAGAGGATGGGATAGATCTTGAGATTGTATTGGGAGACAACTCTATGGTCAAGGCTATAGGACGAAGAACTGTGTCCTTCCAGAAAGACTCTGGAGAACAGATGAGAGTTCGTGATGTCCTATATGTTCCAAGACTTAAGAAAAATTTGATCTCTGTTTATACTATTAAAGATCGAGGACTATGGTTGATGTTCAGAGATGGAATCGTGCTAGTTCACCCAAAAGGATCCAAGGTTTCCTCAGTTGAGAGGATTGGAGTTCGTTGTGGGAAGCCAGATCAGATAATGGGGGAGAGTACACCTCTGCTGAGTTCAATAAGTTCTGCACTCAGGAAGGCAACTGACTGTTCCTTATACACCTCAATAGAATGGGGTGGCTGAGAGGAAGAACAGGGCCATTATTGGAGCTGCGAGATCCATGTTGCATGATCAGGGATTGCCATTTTTCCTTTGGGCTGAAGCATGCAACACTGCAGTCTACATTCAGAACAGAATCCACCATAAGGCTTTGGGGGATAGGACTCCTGAGGAGGCTTTTTCTGGGAAGAAACCTGAAGTTGGGCACTTCAGGATTTTTGGATGCCTCACCTACTCTCATGTTCCTTCGAAGAAAAGGACAAAGCTAGAACCCAATGTAGAAAGAAGAATTTTGGTTGGGTATGATGAGACTTCAAAGGCCTATTGCATTTACATCCTTGCTCTCAAAAAGACTGTTGTGAGGCGGGATGTGAAGTTCAAGGAGGATTGGGCCTTTCGAAAGTCATGTGAGTCAGAGAAGGAAAAACAACAAGTTGCTACATCCCCACTTGACACAGGACAGGGCACTGCTCAGCAGTCAACAGGGTCCCAAGTATCTGGAGTGACAGATGCACTAGATATGGTTTCTACAGGTACAGGAGCAGGGATCGACATAGGATCTCAGGTTGGTGATCAACTGAGATCAAGATCCTTGATTACAGGTTCTCGAGCTACAGGATCAACAGCTACTGGCACCTCTACTGGAGGTACTCACTCACATACAGGATATTGGGACGAGGATGAGGAGTTCTCATCTCAGGATGTCACTTCAGGGAAGAGAAAGCCCAAGTGGCTTCAGGACACCTTGAAGGACGCTTAGGCAGCAGGAACTCCCAAGAAAGATGTGAGAGAAAGAAAGGCTCCACAGAGATTCTGCAGTTACTTAGCTTTAGTAAGCAGCATCAGTGAGTCAGAACCTTCCTCATATGAACAAGCAGCAGGAAAGCAGGCTTGGAGAGATTCCATGTTGGAAGAGTATGCTTCCATCATGAAGAATGATGTCTGGGAAGTGGTTCCCAGACCTGAAGGAAAATCTATAGTCACCTCCAGATGGCTCTATAACATTTAGTATGTTGCAAATGGCAGCATTGAGAAATAGAAAGCCAGGTTTGTGGCTAGAGGGTTCTCACAGATAGAGGGAGTTGACTATGAGGAGACGTTTGCTCCTGTGGCCAGGTATTCTTCCATCAGGACTGTGATCTTTGTTACAACAGAGATGGGATGGAAGATCCATCAGATGGACGTCAAGACGACATTTCTCAATGGACTCATCGAGGAGGAAGTCTACATTGAGCAGCCAGATGGCTTCGAGGTACGTGAGTGAGAGTCTCATGTATGTAGACTGAAGAAAGCCCTGTACAGTTTGAAACAGGCACCCAGAGCTTGGTACTCTAGGATAGATACCTATTTACAACAGCTAGGGTTTCAGAAGAGTGAAGCAGACCCAAATCTCTACTTCATTGTGGTAAGAGGAGATCCTCTTATTCTTGTGCTCTACGTAGATGACCTGTTTATTACAGGAGCAGAGAAACTCATCAGTGATTGCAAGAAGGATCTTGCATCTGAGTTTGAGATGAAAGATATCGGGTTGATGCATTACTTCCTAAGGATGGAAGTCTGGCAGGAGGATGGGCATATCTTTCTCAGTCAGGGCAAGTATGTAATGGACATTCTGAAGAGATTTCAGATGCAGGATTGCAAGCCTATGACTACCCCTATGACGACCAACTGGAAGAAGGAAGTGGCTTCTGAGAGTAAGTTGGCCGATTCCACTAAGTATAGACAGCTCATCGGTTCCTTGATGTATTTGGTCAACACCAGACCAGATTTGAGCTTTGCAGTCAACACCTTGAGTTAGTACATGGTTGAACCCAGAGATGTGCACTGGGTAGCACCAAAGCAGGTTTTGAGATACATTAGTGGAACAACAAAGTATGGACTGAATTATGTGAGGCAGGGAGAAGTCCAACTTGTGGGGTTCACAGATTCAGACTGGGTAGGGAATGCAGGTGACAGGAAAAGCACCTTCAGTTGTTGCTTCAGCTTAGGTTCGGCAGTTGTGTCATGGGTAGCAACAAAGCATGTTTTGAGATACATCAGTGGAACAACAAAGTATGGACTGAATTATGTGAGGCAGGGAGAAGTCCAACTTGTGGGGTTCACAGATTCAGACTGGGTAGGGAATGCAGGTGACAGGAAAAGCACCTTCGGTTGTTGCTTCAGCTTAGGTTCGGCAGTTGTGTCATGGATTAGCAGGAAGCAGAAGTCCGTTGCATTGAGCTCTGCTGAGGCAGAATATATGGCGGCTAGCTTAGCCAGTTGTGAAGCCATCTGGCTTCGCAAGATGTTGGTGAGTGTATTTTATCAGCAATTGCAGCCTACGGTGATTCACTGTGACAATTAGAGTTGTATCAAGCTCTCTGAGAATCCAGTGTTTCATGATCGATCCAAACACATTGAGATCAGATATCACTTTATTTGTGATCATGTTCAGAAGGGAGCAGTTGAGCTACAGTACTTTTCTATAGATGAGCAGGTTGCATATATTCTGATGAAGTCTTTGATGAAGACCAAATTTGAACACTTCAAGGAAAAGATGGGAGTAGTAGTACAGAATCCTTTCCTGGTTAAGAGGGAGTGTTAAAATATTAACCAGGAGAATGATTGGAGAGAAATGCATGCATGCATGCAAAAGTGATTTTTGCATGTAACTGTTTTAGGTTTTTGGTAAACCTAACTTCTCAGTGAGATGTTATAAGGAAGACAATTGATGACTGTCTTCATCAGTGAGATCATTGATCTGAGATAGATCAAGAGAGACGAGGACAAATTCACATGTGAAGGAGGGCGCATTCTTCAAGGAGGGAGAAGCTTGTACCGCATCCGGTAGAGCAGTTGAGTGTCTGTAACTTGTAGAGTATCTTTGTCTCAGAGATTGAGGAAGATCAGTGACGATCAAAGCTCATATCTGATTTAGTGCGAGTCTTTCATTGTTGGAGGGAGGGTGCACTTGTGGATGCAGAGAGAGGAGGTTTTCAGTCACTGGGCAATCTTTAGAGCGAGCAGAGCTGAGCTGAGGATAGAGATAGATAGATCAGGTAGAGGCAGATACAGGGACACTCAGATCCAGTTTTCCAGTTAGGGCTTATTTCTTTCGTGCATGCATTAGCTGGATGCATGCAAATCTTGAGTTTGTTTAAAAAGATTACTGAGGTAACCCTGTATTGTACTTGTCTCTTTTCCTATATGCTTTGGGCTCGAGAAAGAAGATATCCCCATAGTTTGCTGGTTTCTTCCGAAAGGGTTCCAGGGTACATCTGTTGTTTATGTATGATTGCATGTATATTGTTTAGTTGGTAAATGCAGATCTAGTTGTTTGAGTTCATATTAATAGTGTATTGATATTGAGACTCATACCACTTGAGATCTCCGGACGATCCAGAGGGAGTAGTGATCTCTGGATCAAATATTTACAATTGGAGCCACAATCCCTCCGAATTCTTCCACACAAATTCACCCTCTAAAATAGAAATTCATCCTCTATTTATACTTTTTCATTCCATCAAATTAGGAGGCTGACTTGTCCTCTTTATTCTTATTTTATTATTAATAAGATTAAATAAATAAAAAATGATTTATTCAAGGTAACCGTCCTTCATTCAAGGAGATAACCCAACCATGGCATGCCATTTTCTTTTTTAACTTTGAATAGTGGCTCTCTTTCCATTAATTAAAGATAAACCAAATAAGATTTATGTTTGGGTGACCTTGATCTTATTCCACGTCATCTTCTTCAAGTATATATATATATATATATATAGATATTTTTTTTTTCATTTTTCTTTACACATCATCAAACTGCCCCTTAACCAATTTTTGAAATGCCCGTAAGGCCATTTCAAAATGCTTACAGACTCTTGAGAAAATGCCCACATAGGGCTCCTTCAGATTTCCCTTAAGCATGCCCGCATGGGCCTTGTTCAGCCCTTCACAAATATCCTGCAAGGCTTTCATTGATAATGCCCGCAAGGGCCTTAGATAAATGCATGCAAGCTTCATAAATATGCTCGCAGGCATGCAGAACAATGCCCGCAAGGGGTCTTCCTGGATGCCTTCAAATATGCCCGTAGGGCCACCATAAAATGCATGCATAGGATTAATAAAATGCCCGCAAGCGGGCCATAGAATGCCCGCAACAAATGCTCTTCAAATGCGCACTGCATACCACCATCAGATGCCCGCAAGAGGGCTTTGAAATGCTTGCAAGGGGCCTTCCAAATGCCCACATCATCATGCCTTAAGAAGAATGCTCGTAGCTTCCTTGTCATCATCCTTGTCCTTGCCATAGTCTTTTGCCTTTGTCTTGCATCTTCCACATCATCAATTTGTCATGCTTGCTAAGTCATAGAATTTGTCGTCCATGCTTGCTTGCCAAGTTCCTTTTGCCATATCATGCTCGCTTTGTCATAGATGCTTGCTTGCCTCCAACCTTGTCATTCAATCTTTGTCCTCATTTGCCATGTTTGCCATGTCATCCATGTTTGCCAAGTCATCATGTTCTTCATGTCATCATTCTAGTCTTTGTGTTGATGTCATAATGTGTGTCATGCTTGTCTATGCATTGTGCCATGTCATTTAACCTCTTTCTTGTCATTAACCAACATTTGTCATGCCATGTCATCAAACACGATGCTTGACAAGTCATCTTGCTTGCTTGCCACTTGTCTTTGTCTTGTCCTTAGCTTGCCATGTCCTTCTTTTAATGCTTGTCATAAACACTTGTCATGCTTGCCATGTTTGTCATACTTGTCACCTTTGCCATTCCTCAAGCCATGTGTGTTCTCCTTGTCTTTGCCATGTCTTCAACATTTAGCTTCTTCAACTTGACCTTGACCTTGCCATATCATCACTTTGACCTTTGTCATTAATGTGTTGTCATCAATGACAACTTTAGCCATCACCTGTCTTCTACTCTAAGCCCAGACACCATGGCTACAACCTGTACTACCCAAGCAACCTGTTCAAGAACCATTTTTTTTCTTTTGAAATCTGGATTTTTTTTTTCAAGACCCTAACTTCCTTCAAATCTGAAAATTTTCTCAAAACTCCTGTTTTCTTCAAATCTGAAATTTTTTCCATAAACCCTTGTTTTTTTGAATGTTTAAATTCTGATTTTTAACTCAACTTTGATACCATGAAAGTTTTTGTGAATCCCAACCCGGTTTCAAGCTTGAGCTTCTCTGCATAGTTTAATGCCCAAACCAATGTATGCACATTTTTATCATAAAATGACTAAACTGAAACACATGGAATTCTTTTTCAAATTTAAAACAACTCAGAAATTTTTACTTTCAGCCAGTAAACTCATACTTAGAAATTTAAATTAGCCAACCACATAAATTTTGACACAGGAATTTTTGACCAAATTGGTCCAGGATAAAACTGCTAAGGGAAAACCTGTTTCTGAGAGAGAATTTTTATTTTCTTTAGACAAATTAATGAAATACAACAGCTGTACTTATCTCAACCATTTTCGGTATTTGTTCCCAAAATTGCTGCTGTACGGACAACATTAAATACAGTACGACCACCTCGAAATTCATGCCCAATCCTTGCTGTACGGATTATCAAATTTCAGTCTCAAAATTTGTGCTGTACGGCTGCATTAATTGTTGTACGATACTGTCTTGATTTCTGTGTTGTACGACTGCATTAAATGCAGTACGACTGTCTCGATTTTAGTGCTGTACGGTACTATACAGATACCTTGAATTCTGTGCAAAATAGTGCTCTACGGATTGTCTTGGGAGACGTGCCCAGCCTATCCTCCTCGATTTCTATGCTGGAAAATTCTTCTTTCTCTCATTGGTTCGATTTCTCTCAAACCCTCATTTCTTCTTCTTCTTGCTCCCTCTCTTCTCCAAAACTCTCTCTTGGAAATTGTGAACAATGAATGAGTTTTGCCTTGCCCAAGTCCTTTTTGTTCATGGTAACTTCCTCTTTCAATCTAATGGCCTAGATTAGATTAGATGAGAGATTCTCATTAAATGCTCAATTAAATAATTAATAAATGACATTTAGTGCACCTCATGTCATTTACTAAAGTATGAGTACCATCTTTTAATTAATCACTCACTTGACTTTTATTAAATATGAACTTAGGATAACCATGAATTTATCTTTTAATAAAGTGACTTTACAGTTATAAAGTGCATCTCACTTTATTAATTAAATAAGACTAGGGTCACTAATTAAAGTGTCCTTGTCCACCCCAAGGCACACTAGGTGAACAAACACTTCCTAGGTAACTTTTCAACAAATTTGTGGGTGCACTAACCAAAACTGTTATATTTTCACATTAGCTTGTAGGCTAATAACTTAAAATTAGCTGAGGCTAGTCTTATATAAAGAGTGTGTCCCTCTCATTGTAAAATCACAACAAGATATGGGTTCATTATGAGATCTTTTCTATTTCTCTTCGTTTATTGGAGCTCTTGATGCTATGCACACCTCTGTTTGGATGATCTTTCTTTGTTCAAGGTTGATGTGATGAAGTGCTAGGGTTCTTTTACACATGCTATTGGTTGATGCTAAGAATAGTTGTGATAACTCGTGCTCAAGGGTGACCTAAGGTGCATCTCCTTGCTCATTCCTTGGTTAATGTTGGTAAGTTCATCTCCTAACCCTAGTTTAATGTCAATTTTGAAGTGCTTTGGGCTAAGCAAGGGTTTTTTGCTAGCATTTTGTCAACTTTGTATGAGGAGTCCTTCCTATGAAACAAGCTCTCCATTGTCGTTGGGCCTTGGACTTCTTCTCTTGCCATAATTAGGCTCTTCTACCAAACACTTGTGGTTTCTATTTGATGCCCTAATTGGAATTTTTGAAAACTATTCTAAGAGAGGGACATTGGTATTGATCTCTTAGTGCCCTAGATTGTGACAAGAATCATATGCCCCATCTTTTCAACAAATCTATCTCCCTTTTATCAATTCACATGCATCTTTATATATCGAGAAACCCTAAACACTATAATATTGCCAGAAAAACCGTAAAAATATAAATAAATTCAAAAAATCCAAAAGTAGTCGTGAACTTGTTTTTTTGGTCCACCCTAAAACCTCGCCCTAGGGTTTTAGCCACAAACCCTAGAGGGCATCCTCTTTCAAGGAAGTGCATTGGGATACGTGAAAACTTGTAATTGGTGAATTGGACGTGATTTGGTATTTTTTGTCCACCCTAAAATTTTGCCCTAGGATTTTAGTGACAAACCCAAAGGGCATCCATATTTGAGGAAGTGCATTGGGAAACATGAAATCGCCCAAATTAGGGTTTTTGTGGGTTTTTTGGAATTATGACTGGACCATCAAGTGCACCCTAGGCCATTTGATCATTTCCCCTTCAGAGCACACTTTTTTGAGGTGGTGCCTTGGGAAGTGTGAAACCCTTCCTTGGGATTTGTGAAATCTATTGAAGTGGTGTTATTTACTGATATTGATTGGTAGATTGAATTAACTCCTATTATACAATCTATGTGTCTTTATTATCTATTGTTGACTCCCTATAAGGCATTGATCTCAGCCATTAGGCTTGTAGAAGGGTATTTGTAGGTGTGTTGGTGTCTGTAGGTGTTCTTCCTCTATTGGGCACTCTCTTGTGGACTGCACCCACATGAGCATAGTCAAGACCGCATAGGACTATCAGATAACAGTCAAGGTCTACGAGACTATCAATGACTATCAGATACTTTGGGAGTAATAGTCAGGATCGCCAGGGACAGTCAAACATCTTGGAGAGGTCAGATAGCCATATGTTTGGCCAGTGAGGTACAATTGTATAGTGAGATAGTGAAGAAGAAAGAAACCACTTTGGAAGTGGTCAGGACTTGAAGAGCATCACAGAGGATGACAAGCTCTTACAGAACTTCTCTAGACCGTAGAAGATTCCAGAAGTCAACAAGCAGAAAGCTAGGGGCTAAAGATTGTGACTGGAAGAATACCTTCCTTGCTAAGAGGGAGTGTTGATGATTTGAGTAGCATCGGAAGATATTCCACAAGAAAGAATAACAACCAGCCCTAGAATAAGTCGGCCTAGTTAAATTGACCCAATAAAATGGTCAAGTCCACCCAGTTAAAGGGGAAAATGACCCAGTCAAGAGGACAAGTCGGCCCAATAAGAAAGGTAACCTTTTGTAGTATAAATATAAGCGAAGTCGACTCATTTGGGACACACCAATTCGCTCAAGCAAGAGAAAAGTGCGCAGATCCAAGGGTGACTAGCTAAGGGTTCAAGAAAGCATCGTGAAGACAAATTTTTGGGGTTTTATCTCTCTCTCTCTCTCTCTCTCTCTCTCTCTCTCTCTCTTCTTCGGGATCAGAGGTTATTCTGTATCTTTCTTGTATCATTATTCTGTAACTAGTGTTGTGTTGAATATGGTTGTCATTGATGACAAGCCATTAATGACAAAGGTTAAGCATGATGACATGAGAAAGGTCAAGAGGTTGTTGACATGGCACAAATGACAAGGACATGATGGTGATTGGTGACATGGCATGATATGTAAAACACATCAATGTATGACAAGTGGCAAAGTATGACAAGGTTGATGACTTAGCGACAAGGAGGACAATGAAGGACATGATAAATGGCAAAGATGTGTTGTTGACATGGCAAGAAGGTTGAAGTGATGGTGACATGGCAATGGACAAGAAGCATGAACAATGGCAATGGAAGACAAGAACAAGGACATAGCATTGGGTGTGCCTGCATCTTTACTGAGCCCATGCAGGCATCTTGAGGAGGCTGCCTGTGGGCATTCTTGTGAGGACATGCGGGCATCACTCAAAGGCTGTGCGGGCATATTTAATGGAGCTGCGGGTATCTCAATATAGCCCCTGCGGGCATATTTAAAGCCCTCCTTGCGGGCATTTTTGGGCTAGCTGCGGCCATCCTTGAGATAGCCCATGCAGGCATGTTAAGGAGTCCATTGGGGGCATTTTTTAAAGGCCCTTACCGGCATAAAAGTGGTGACAAGCGCACTCTGCTAATGTGGCAAGAAAGTCAATATATATATATATATATTTGAATTAATTGAAATAAATTTTGACAAGTCCCCCTCCACAATTTATGGAAAGGACAAGTACAAGTAGAAGACAAGTTCATTGTGAAAACGTGAGTGCATTGTGGAGAATTCGGGAGGCATAAGTGAGCTCTGATTTCGTGGGGAGGCAGTATGAGGACAGTTAGGTGGCAGTAGTAAAGCAACAATAAAACCTTTTTGTTTATCTTTTATTTTCTGGGTTGGATTGAGGCAGCTAGTTGATGAAGAAATGATGATTGGACAGAATGAAGACATGCTGATTATTTGATGTGCATGGATAGAATGGAGATAGGGCAGCAACAATGACATGTTGATGACAAGTCAAGTTACATGGTTGTGGACAGAGGATGATGTGCTATTTGAGCTTCAGTGAGTTGGGAAACAAACAAGGGTTTCTTGTTTGATGATATTTGTAATTTGCAGACCTAAGAAAAGTCTGAAATATCATTTGTAAGTCTATATTTGTTGGGGTGTTGAAGCATCCTAGTCAGTTGTAGCTGACAAAATCATTCTTGTGGTTGGAGCCACATTTGGGTTGTAGCCCAAACTGGAGATTGAAGTCTCCAATCATAAAAAGTTTACATGTGTTCATATGATCTATTTGATGAATGGCATACTCTAAAGTTGGTGTTTATTGATATATATATATATATCAGTGTGAATGATGATCTATGATTGAATGTTAAAGTAGAAATACAAATGATACAAGTTAGGGGTTGAAGTTTAGAAGAAGAAGTAGTAATAGAACTAAGTGCTCCCTCACTGATTCACCCCCCCCTCTCAGTGTGCCATTGTGTCTAACATGGTGGGCACTAGAGTTGGCATTGTATCTTGTTGAAGAATCTTATCTAGGGAAGTTTGTTGGGTTTTTCCCATGAGAGGGTTTTCCCAGGGTAAAATTGTGTCTATTGTGAATGTGTTTCTTTCAGTGATCCTTTTTATGCATGTAGTTTATATTTATGTGAATGATAAGTAATAATAAGTTAATAACATCTAATTGCTAAGAAAAATCAACATGGTATTAGAGTAGGACTAAATAGAAGCCATTACCAATACAACCAAAAACTATGGCTCGGAATTTTGGCATATTTATCTATAGATTGGACTTCAAAATAGTATCTTGGAACTCGCCCTACTGAGGCGCGCCTTTCTATGGAAGCGGTTTTTAGTTTTTTGTAGGAGATCAAGATCTAGGGCTTCCAGTTTTGAGTTGTTTTGTCCATAGAACTAACCAAAAAGGAGTGTTTTCCAACTCACCCTAGGAGGGTGCATCTATCTGTGGAATTAGATTTATCATTTGACAAACTTCATTTTTGGCCTACCCTCTGCTAGGGTTTCTAGGTCAAATCTTAGCTTTGACAAGATGATAACCAATCTAAGGGTTGAGGATAGATTGGATGAAGCAGATAACTTCAGATCTTGGAAGCATAGGATACTTCTCATCCTAGAAGAGAATGATCTCTTAAATTCCGTCAAAGAAGTTATCCTGGAAGAAGAATATGGTCAAAGCAAAAAGAATTCTACCTGATTCAGTCAAGGACCACTTGATCCCTCATGTGTTAGAATTGAAGACTCCTAAGGAAATGTTTGAGGCCTTGACAAGATTGTATGAAAGCAAGAATACTAGTAGAAAGTTAATATTAAGACATCAGTTACAAAATGTGACGATGAACGAGTTAGAGGCAAGTGTCCTCCTACTTTACAAGAGTTTCTTAGATCAAGGATCAACTAGCAACTATTGGAGATATTGTAGAAGAACAGGAGCTTGTGTTGACAATATTGAATGGTTTTCCCTCTACTTGGGATGTGTTTGTTCAAGGTCTCTGTGCAAGGAAAAAGCTACCCAAGTTTGATAAGCTATGGACAGATTGCAGTCAAGAAGAAGCAAGGTTGATCTCCAAAATGCAAAAGACAAATGACGAAGAAAATCAAGCTCTTGCAGCTCATTCAAGAAGAGGAAAAAGAATAAAGATTACCAAGATTATTGATAGAAGACCAATATCAGAGAACAAGAAGGATATGTCCAAGATCAGGGGCTACAACTGTAACGAGTTAGGATACTGTTATCACACCATAGTAGCAGGGCTACTATTCTAGTTTAGCAGATATCTGCACATTCCAGAGCTTCCATTATTCAGAGCATGGCTATGATGATTGTATATTTTGTTATCACTCATGATCAGAGCAGTGTATTATTCAGACTTATGTTAGACCTTGTGTCAAGGCTGAGCCTTGAGAGTTCAGATTTGATGACCGATGTGACCCTTTATCCCATACAGTTTCAGTTCAGTGCTTAGAGATGTATTGCAGCAGTGTTTCAGATGGCATATGATGTTTATTACTATGATGATGTTGTATGATCTATGGATATTTTATCATTGACCGTGGATTATTATCTTGTTGATTTAGTCATGTTCACAGCGTCTGCTTGGTATATTATTCCTGATGTGGCAAACTATTTAAAATGAACTTTAAATCATAAAATGGACAATTGCTTGCACATTTAGGTCATTTAACAAAACCCACTGGTTTTCCACCTTACATAGATATGGTCTTTCCTGACACCAGTTGTCTGCTAGTGTAGGCTCCATATTCACTTGACTCCATCCATACATGACTTTCCTATTTGACTTTAAACCTTAACCTGTCTCATTTGACTTTCTGATACTGAGGACTTCCCCATTTTTCTACCTCTGTGTTTGAACCGCATCCCTGTATGTTCAGTGTCTCGGCTCTAAGTTGGTGACAAAACTTGCCTTTGGTGAGTTGGATTGTAGGCCTAAATCATTCTGGTCGGTTGTCCCGATGTTTGGCATTGGCTCGTACTCCCCCTAGTCACTTGAGATGTTGTTGGCTAAAACTGAATGCTCATATTCTACTTATGGAAACTTATAAATTCGCCCATGGAAACTAAAAAGGGTAAGAGCGATGAACAGCTAAAAATACTCCTCGAAGAGTATAAGAAAGGTCCAAAAAGCAATGGTTCTTAAAAGTTATATCTAAACAATTGCTGACCTTATATGTATATGAAAACATGCCCTGGATGCAAGCTTCAACTAGTTGTGCTTTTCAGCACACCTGAGATCCGAAGGGTTATGTAGGCCAGAAAGGCCATGAAATGAAATTGAATGATCCTAATGAACCTGGATCAACTTGATGTAGACATGATGCCTAAGTTGAATAAACACTCTCTAAACAACTTATCCATTTGTGAGGCACAACCATCCCTCGTGTTATTTTGTCCAGCACAGAGTTTGTAGCTTCCCCCTTCTCCCAGTCCAAAGTATTTTTGAGTTAAGTTAGACAAGTCAACCCCTTGGCCCAACCTTGTTCCTAGCATTCATCCTTCACTAGCAGTTTGACCATGTCCAATGGGTGAGTTTGTCATTTGAACTATTGTGCTAGTAATTTTATATAACAAAGGAATATGCTAACTTGATTAATGCCACTGAATGGATGTTATACTTTGAGCTTGGCTGTGAGAATGATTAGAGAAACATGTCTTAGTCTACTGATGTGATTTATCCTTGGTTGTATATTATTGGGATCCGTGATGATGTGGGCCATATCTATACCTATTGATGATGATTGATGGACCCACATACTCTTGATGATGATGCTATATGATGGATATAGGATGCAGATGATGATTGATGCAGTTCAGCAGTTTTATTTATTACTTCAGATCATCAGATTATGCACTGTCCATATATGGTGGACCCTATAGCTGGGCCATTAGGGAAACCCATGGTGTATGAGTACACATTCCTAGTGGATTTGGGTCTTCTGGATGCAATGAGACACTTATCTTTCAGTTCCGGGCACTTCTGACAGTGATTGATGTAGTTTTACACTTGTTGACCAGATTTGGGGCTGATTTCCCAGCCTGAGCAGCAAGGGCCAGGAGAGGCCAGTTCACCTAGGGCGCTGTATGAGGAGGGGGTCGTCCAGCCACTTGTTTTTACCATCTACCCCCCCTTCCGGAAAGCCTGGTGGGCTCAGTTGGACAGCGCAGATGCCCTAGGAGGCAGTTTTGGCACTTTCACAGTTAGCGAGGCAGTTAAAAAATGGGATAAAGTGGTCACTGAGGAATTCGATTTGGGCAATTGAGGCAATGTTTTGGCATTTGGTTTTCATAAAGGTCTTCCAGGGTGATCCCACTATCTTCCAGCCAGTTTTCACCATGTGGGTAGGCCCACAACGATCACAGGAGGTCTTTTACTGCTTGTCTGTCACAGATTTTGAGGACAGATTTGATCATTTATATTATCTTGGACATATTTTATTATTTTATTGTGCCTTGGGGATGAGCTAGTAAGGATTGATGCCTCCTAGCCCCACCATGTGTTTCTTATGTCATGTCCTAGTCATTATGAGGTGGATTTTTGTACTTTTACCCCTCTAGTGGATGATGTCATCCGCACTTTGTACCATTTAGTTAGGGCATCATCATTATATTGGGTGATCCATGTAATATATTGTTATGATTCATTATTAGCCATTGATCATGTATTGAGATCTTTTAATCTCAACCACTCATTTGATGTAGTATTGTAGAGTGGTATAGGGTTTCGGTCTTTATTATCCTATATGAGGAGGAGACCCCTTATTGTATAGCTCACCTTTGGAGCTCTGGAATATTGGAATAGAACACTTCTTTATGGAGCATATCTCTCTTGTCTTGTGGATTCTCTTGCATCTTGAGTATACAGCATCTCTTCTATGTATCATTGTGGATTTTGGTGCTTCTACTAGTTTTCTTGCAGCAAAGTCGAATTGGTGGAGAGGAGGGCGATTTCTTGAGGGTTATTGTTGGAGGGATCCACATATTCTCTCTTGGGTTGATCTTGTGACAAGGAGTATCATTATTGTATCTTCGTGACATAGTTGATGCTTTCTATTACATCTTTCTATCATTTTCATAATCATCTTACTTGACTTGTTTCTTTGATCTTGTCTTGTAGGAGGAGGACGATTTAGCTATCTTGGAGGAGGACATTTTAGTTGGAGCTCTTGGATCTCACTCTTGAATATACACATAGGAGAATACTATCAATTTGCAAGGTGGCCACAAGCAATAGAGGTAAGATCTACAAGGTATGTGCCTCTTTCCATCCATTCTCTCTTCATTGGTCACAAACCCTAATTAATAAAAACCCCAATTTTGTTTTTTCTTAGATCTAGTTAAATCTAGCCTTGCTTTTGAAAAGATCTTAAGAACCCACCTCTATAGCATCCACCCCTAGTTGGATCTATAGTTTGGTGGTGATTGGGCTAAAATTAACACACTTTTCAAGGCAATATAGCCCTTTTGAACCAAATCGCACTTCCTTGGAGAGGCTTGTTGGGTTAAATCTAACATGTGGGTAGGTGAAATCCCACTTGATTTGCAATCTACACACTTGATAACCTACCCCTAGACTTTTACTTGGGTGATTTCTACCTTGTGGGCATCATTCCACATTTTAAGGGATTAAAACTCCCTTTTGAATTGCTTGGCACCTTAAAACTCAGATCTAGTAAAATCTAACCCTTGGATTGACTTGATTTTGTAGATCCACATAGATCATTGCCTAAGCTACTTTGGTCTACAATTTGGTGGCCATTGGACTTGATTTGACACACCTTATCCACCTTTTAGCCCTCCTTGAGCAAGGTCGCACTTCCTTGGGTGACTGAGTTTGCCCACTTCTAGGACCTGGGTAGTTGAGATTTCAGTGGATTTGGAACGGGCATACCTTGAAACCCATATCTAGAGTATCATTTTGTGACGATCTGCCTTGGGGGTGGCATTCCTTGTTTTAAGGGATTGTGGTCCACTTGGGTCATTTCATGAAATCCTAGATCTAGCAAGATCCAACCATTCTATCTCAATTAGCCCACTTGACTTGACCTCTAGGTGTCCCGATCTACACTTTGACATATCTTTTGACTCCATTAACCCATCCAACAAGGCAATAGTCCTCCTTAAGCAAGTCGCACTCCTTGGGAATTATGTCGAACCTTAGATCCCATAAGTGGGTATTCCTAATTTCAACTTAGATCCATAGATCTACTCATTACATATCCTCTAGTACCAATTGCTTCCCTTAAATTTCACCTTGTGGGTCCACATTAAGCCATTTCACATATCCCAAGAAAGTAGGACCCACTTGTGTAACACATGGTACTAGATCTTGTCATTAGAACTAATCATGTGGCCTAAATCATACATTGGTTGAAACACTAATCATCTCTCAAACCACCTTCAACCATACTTCAATTTCTAGGTCCACTTTACCTTGCGTTGGTTTCCGTAACTTACCATTTACTCATCCCTAGGAACCTTTGTCTGGGTCCAATCATCTTTGATTGGTTATAGGGTCTCCCCCTAGGTCTTGATTTATCTAGATATAAAGTGAAGAGTGTCTCGGTTGATGTGACTCCCACCTTGCATTGGGAACCGTGGCATCTCTTGGGTCACCTCTTTAGTTGTCCATCTCCTCTACCATCCCGGATGGGATACCACCAGGGACAACTACAAGTTGTGTGATAATAGATACTATGCAAGAAATTGCACTCAAAAGATCAAAAAGGGAAAAAGGAAACGTCATGCTCATATGGTAGATGACGATGAACCTACTTCACACAAGAACTCAAGGGAAGCATTGGATGAAGAATTTGTCCTTTAAGTACTATCACTCAAGGGAGTGGTGTTTCTAAGCACACAACTTATTACATAAATTCTTTAGAAGAAATTGGAAACAATTTCAAGCATAAAGTTAAAGAGTAAGAAAATCCTCCGACTAGCTAGATTAAGGTGAAGCAAATAACATACTCTTGACAAGAATGCCAAGAGATCTTTCCAAACTATGAAGGTAGCTCCAAGGAGATATTGGATCTAGTACATGAGGACCAAGGATGAAGACTTCAGCAAATTCCAGACTTGACGAAGAAGAAGATCAAGGTCTTCAAAATCAAACGATGGAGTAGAGTACGCTTCTAGAAACACCAATGACTTTTGCAAGGAGGAAAAAATCAAGAGGGAGCCTACAAAACACATGAAAGATAAGTATTTACTGTCATTTGAGTTATTCCTTAAATTCCTAAGTATTTTGAAGGATATTGTTCATAACAGTCATATGTGTTGGATTTTGTGCAACTTCGGAAGATATTATTTATTGTATTTTATTGTACTTGATTGTACCTCCTAAGGGAGATGAATTTGATGTAAATTATTTATGTAAACCCTGAAAGAATCAATGTAAACCTTGGGATGAAAAACAAGCAAAAGAAAAGATTAAAAATAATTATTAAACGCTCCCCAAGTGAAGTTGGCCCAATCTTCTAGAGAAGTCAGCCCAGTTAGGGTAAAAGGTCAATTTGACACTTGTATAAAGAGAGGTAAAGTTCACCTCATTTACTCACTCACTCATCCACTCAAGTTCGTCTTACTTGAGAGAGAGAAGTTCGCATGTGCTGGAGGAGAAGAAGACTGTTTTGGGGTTTCTACTTTTGGAAGACATTTGCCATCTTTTCTCTTTTATGATTGTACTCTGATCTCGGGATTATCATCTCTATACGAAGGTTGCTAGGTTTTCTCCTATTTGGGTTTCCCAGGATAAACTCTGTGTTATTGTTTTGTGCTTTGTCTTTCTTCTAGAGATCTTGGTTATGCATTTGAATTATTATGCTATGAATGTATGAAAACTAACAATATGTAGATCTGTGATACAATTTTCTTTTATGCATTTATGTATGACTAAGATTGATGAACAGTAGGCTCATGTTATATTGGGTAAGTAGCCTATAGTGCTGCACAACATCCCATGAACCCTTGATGGAGCTAGTCTACGATGAAACCTCTTTGCTAAGATACTGAGAGCAGTGCATGCTCTTGATAGTGTGTTCTGGTGAAGATGGAAGGCACCTAGATAGTTACCGTGTGTGTTTGGGAAATGGATGGCTGTTGTGCTGAAGCATTGGCTAAGATGCATTGGTTACATGGTTGTGTGCATTATGCATAAGAAATTGTCACTGCATTGAATTGATTGATTAGTATGCAATGTTGTTGACTATTTGACTAAATTTGACTTGTAGGAATGACCATATGCTATGGCCCACAAGAGAACGATAATGAGACTTGTTTTGAAGAACAAGTGATGGATGTGAAATCAACCAAGATACAGTTTCCATTTATATTCATTATTCGAGAGGGAGAAACATGCTCGGTAGCAGGAGGCTTCTAGGAGCATGGCTCTCAGCTCAGGTTCTAGATCAAGATAGCAGGATGGCTTCCGTGATAGAGGGAGCAACCACAATGAATATGATGATTGTTTAGCAACAATATTAGTCATATGTGGACCCATGACCCACAGGTTCAGAGAATCTCATATGTAGACTAGTAGTTGAGAGCAGGAGGCTCCGAGGAATGATTGGTATTTCTACTACAGATGTTCATCCTTCCGATGATCATGGGGAGTTTTGCAACACAGGTTCTAGATGGAGACTGGAGTGGTATCTAGTGATCTTAAGAGCAAGAGGCTCATATCAGTAGACCCATTTGATGGGAGATGACACAAATGGATACACAGAAGATCAATAATGAGAAGGCTGCAAGTCACTCTAGTACAAGACATTTAGAGGTAGAGAATGTGAGATGTCCAAATGCAAAGGGAGCATGGTGCTCAAAGGAAGCAGATCACAGAATTCAAGAATCTTGGCATGATTCTTGGGATTAGAGGTGTGGCAGAAACCAGATGGAATTTTCCTCAGTTAAGGAAAATACATAGTAGAGATCCTGAAGAGATTCAGGATGATGGACTGTAAGTCCATGGCCACACATATGATGATGAATCTGAAGATGATTCTTCTTCCTATTTGGAGGATCTCACAGATAGTTGAGTGGATCCTAGATGTAGCTGGTTAACACCAGATCAGATATATGCTTTGCAGTCAGTGCATGGTAGAGTTTAGACATATACAACAAAGTAGAGTTTAGACGTATACAACAAAGCATGTGTTGAGGTACCTACATGGTACAATTGGATTTGGACATAGACATGTCTCTGACAGAGAAATAAAGTTGCAAGGATATATGGACTCTAGCTCGTCAAGTGGACGAGAAAGAGCACATCAGGGATGTTTCTCCAGTATGAGATCAAATATGATATCCTAGTTTACCAGGAAAGCAGTCGTCAAGAGTACTCAGTACAGCAGAGGTAGAGCATATTGCAGCTCATAGTGCAAGATGAAAAGCAGTAAGGATTTAGAAGGTTCCTAATCAGTTATATCCGAGACATAGTGTAGAAATGAGCGGTGCAACTTCAATACATATCCACAGATGAGCAGATTGTTGATATGCTTACTAAGCCTCTATCTAAAGTAAAGTTTGAGTACTTCCGGGACAAGCTTGGTATAGTACGGAATGACTCCTCTCATTAAGAGGGAGTATTGATGTTTCTCCATGGGCAGTGGTGAGTAAACAAATTCTCTTAGTTAGTCATGTGGGAAATGACTCAGGAGTTATCCCCACTTGTAAGTCATGCAGTGGTACATGGCTCAGACACCGGTTAGCCATACAGTGGTAAATGGCTTAGATTAGCCATACAGTGGTATATGGCTCAGATTAGCTATGCAGAGGTACATGGCTCAGATAAGCCATGTAGTAGTACATAGCTCAGATTAGTCATGCAGTGGTGCATGGCTCAGACATCAATACTTGGCTAAGATAAGCCATGCAGAGTTACATGGCTCATACATTGGTATGTTATGCAATAGTACATGACTTAGACACTGACCTGATTAGTCATGCAGTGATACATGACTCAAATTAGTCATGCAGTGGCACATGACTCAGATAAGTCATGTAGTAATGCCAGATTCGGATATCGGTAAGTCAGTCATCCAGGGGCTGCAGTATTTAGCTTGGGGCTACAATATACAACCAGGAGTTGTAGTATACAACCAGGGGATGTAGTATCTCTTGTGGACTGCACCCACATGAGCATAGTCAAGACCTCAGATAACAGTCAAGGTCTCCGAGACTATCAGATACTCTGGGAGTAATAGTCAGGACTGTCAAACCTCTTGGAGAGGTCAGAGAGCCATATGTTTGGCCAGTGAGGTACAGTTGTATAGTGAGACAATCAAGAAGAAAGAAACCACTTTGGAAGTGGTCAGGCCTTGAAGAGAATCACAGAGGATGACAGGCTCTCAGAGAACTTCTCTAGACCATAGAAGATTCCCGAAGTCAACAAACAGAAAGCCGGGGGCTGAAGAATACCTTCCTCGCCAAGAGGCAGTGTTGATGTTTTGAGTAGCATCGGAAGATATTCTACAATAAAGTATAACAACCAGCCCTAGAACAGGTCTGCCTAGTTAAATTGACCTAGTAAAATGGTCAGGTCGGCCCAGTTAAAGGGGTAAATGACCTAGTCAAGAAGACAAGTCAACCCAATAAGAAAAGTAATATTTTCTAGTATAAATATAAGTGAAGTTGGCTCATTTGGAACACACAATTTCTCTCAAGCAAGAGAAAAGTGTGCAGATCCAAGGGAGTCTAGCTAAGGGTGCAAGAAAGCATCGTGAAGACAAATTTTTGGGGTTTTATCTTTCTCTCTCTCTCTTCTTCGGGCTCAGAGGTTATTCTGTATCTTTCTTCTATCATTATTCTGTAACTAGTGCTGGGCACTAGAGTTGGCATGGTATCTTGTTGAAGAATCTTATCTAGAGAAGTTTGCTGGATTTTTCCCATGAGAGGGTTTTCCCAGGGTAAAGTTGTGTCTACTATGAATGTGTTTCTTTCAGTTATCCTTTTTATGCATGCAGTTTATGTTTATGTGAATGATAAGTAATAATATGTTAATAACATCTAATTGCTAAGAAAAATCAACAAGGTTGTGGTGACATTGGATCTAACCCCTCTCTTATGCTTACCATCACTAGCATAGGCCATACTTAGTCTGCTTTGAAAGGATTGCTAGTTTGAGTGGTAACAAGGGGCACACCCTCAACCCTGGGGGACGTGTCCCCATGTAACAGTGGTAATACACCAAGGGCTAAGCAAGCTCAACAACTGGGACAGATGTACTAGAATGTGCTCATGGCTTTGCAGGATTTTGCCGAGTGAAAAAACTTTGAAACATTTAGACTACAAGGATCTAAACCTTTCTTGGTTAAAAGAATACTCATGAGTCACTTGTCTAGCACAACTGTCATAGTTGTGCTTGTTATACATTACAGACTAACCCATTATAAACAATTGCAAGTGCTATCTCACTTGTACAATAATTTTCAACATGACCATGAACAAACAGATACAATTATAACCAAAAGACTTTTAATATCTGCTTGTAGAAGCCTTGCAACTGCAACTTCTTTAGAACATCATCATCTTCAATCCTTGAATTAATACTTGTGAAAGCTAAGGGATAACAGTCTCAAGTCTTGTTTTATTTCCTTTTTTAACCAATGAAACTACCCCCTCTTCTTGCTAAGTCTAAGCCATTGCAAACCATTTTCCAACTCACACAGAGATTAATTACGATGATACTCGAGCTATTGAGATTTTTGTTGATGTAGATTATTTAAGTTCAGTGCAATATCAAAAGTATGCGGAAGTGAAAAAATGAAAATTGCACAAAACAAAGTTTCTGGAATATTACCTGTCAAAAATATTTTGTTGATGAACTATAGATATATTGCTTTCATGAATGGCATACTTCTACTGCTGAGAACATGGCAGAAATTAGTTTCCCAATCAATTTACTTTGAACCAAATCTAAATTAATTTTTGAAAATGGTATGCAATGAGTTAAAGAGCACTGTTTACCAAGCAAAGTTTTTACTGGCAGATTAAATTCAAATATTTCCATTGATGATTCAATTCAAATTTCAAGCTACTTATTATTGGCTCCCGGAAAGATTAAAAAAACCTCTTTAATGTTTAGCTATTCACTTTTACATGCTTGTGATATTCTTTAGGTGGTAGTGACCACCTAGAATTGTCATAGTCAGTTAGGTGGTAGTGACCAAAGAATAAAATTTACCACTGGTTTAGATTAAGTAGGGGATTTTACGCAAAGTAAGACTTTTCTCTCAGAAATGCATCATATATTACAGCAGCATTACAAGAAAATTGCCTTCCTATGAAAACCAGAAACATTAACATCTGAGCATGTGTCCCAATAGGTGGTAGGGACACATATTTAGGGAGAAAACTGAATTTGGATTTTATAAGGAATGCTCTTTCCTGTTTAAAAAGCCTCAATTCCTTTAAGCTAACTCGGGGATGTTTCCTAAGGAAAAGTAGCTTTGCACCTAGGTTTCCAAAGAATTTCAACAGTGGACAGCCAAAACGTTTTACACCTGGATATCCACAGAAATCGAATCGTACAGCTGAATTATGTGCCATAAAAAAATGTTGCTGTCCCTAATCATCCAAATGTCCCCAAGGAGAGGACCTTTCCAATAAATAGGTGCAGTGAAAAAAAAGTTAAATTCAATGTGAAAGCATGGCCAAAAAGTTTTGCCAGACGGGCATCTCCATAAGACATGCTAAACCATTTCATCCGCACCACAAAGTTTCCACGTAGAAAAAATACTTTATACTTGTAGAAAAAATGAGATGTCCGAATAGACTAGCACCTCCTTACCCAGTGTGCTTCAGGACCCCAACTCCCCAGATTTTGTTCAAGTGTGGAATAAGTTTGGAGGTGTGTCCTACAAGGTCAAGGTCATAAAGGTCATTTATCACATGTTTGTAAGAAGGGCTTCCCACTACTCTACTTCCAATCTCTCTAGATAGGTCTTGACCCATTGCACATACAATATCAAATACAAAAAAAAACTTCTTTAAATTTATCTTTGTTTGTTGCAAAATTAAAATTTCTTAAAGTATCAGAAAAGATACGTGAAGAAATAAAAGAGAAGTAGGAATGGGAATTTACGATAGAGAAATGGAAATTGCGATGTTTCGTAATCACTAACTAGTAGCTTATGTTTGTGTTTTGGCTCTTTCTGCAGAATGTGGTTCCACAAGCCTTTCAAGGCTGATGAATGGCTGCTGTTTGTGGTAAGATTTTGTTTAGGTACATTAGAAAAAAAAATATTTGGCTTAGGTTGGACTTGAGATCATCCAGCCAGAATGGCATCCAAGCTATAATGTATATCTGTTCTCCACCAATCTATTTAATCAAGTCATATTAACTCCTTACATGGTTTTATAATACAGATAGAAAGCCCAATTGCAAGCAATGGTCGTGGATTCAACATTGGTCGTATGTACACAAGATCTGGAGAGGTAGGCCATGTCTCTAATTGACAATTGGACCATTTCCATCTATTGATGCTTCCAAATTTTATTATGTTTTATTAAGTGCCATGGTTGACTGATATGGAGTATATTGAACTGCAGCTTGTAGTGTCAGTGGCACAAGAAGGATTAATCCGAAGAAAGATGCAGCCAAGAACAAGACTATAATCTTAGACATAATTTAGATGGAGAGAATTGGTTTTGAATTTAATGTCCTTTATTTAGGTAGTATTTATGTTATTCTTTTCACTATTGGATAACATGAGAATTTGTGATTAGCGTGATGAACATCATGTCAGTGAACTGCCTTTGATATGCCGTAATTTGTATTCAACAAGGGACCAGAACTGTGGCCAACAGAATAAGTCCTCGGTGAGTTGTTAATCCATTGTTTATCCCATGCTTGGCTTGATCTCTATATTTTGTATTATTTTCACCCTATGATCCAGAGCAAATTGTACAGCCTATGATGAGCTCACATCAGACAGTGAGCATTGTCCCCAGTTTAGTGGAGAATGTACCCGCACAGCCAGATGTACACCCAATGCAAGCTGGATACTGTCCACCTTGTTATCTTATCATATGTCTACCACATGCCGCCCTGCAATAGAAATATGATCAAGAAAGATACTGTTTAACATCTCCAATACGAGGGTCCAAATATTACCTTCTTTAGATTTTTGAATCTGACTAAGATAAACCACTGTACTCAGAAATAAGGTACATACTATGTATTTTCTCAATTACTATCTTATGCAGTATTTCGATCTGATTACATTTAATTCAGCGATTTCTTTTCTGGAGTTCCATCTCTACACAAGAACTCAACCATGTAAATATTTGATTCAGAGATCACTACTCCCTCTGAATCACCTTGAGATCTCAAGCAGTTTGAGTCTCGATATCAATACATACTCATATAAATATAAACTCAACAGCTAGATCTCTTTACCAAACTGAAACACGTGCAATCACACATAAACACCAAATATACCCTAGAAAACCAACAAACTGTGGGGATATCTTCTCTCTCGAGCCCAGAGCATATATATAAATGGACAAGTACAATACAGTATTACCTCAAAGGTAACTCAATCCTTGAATCAGACAGACTCTAGATTTGTATGCATCAGTTGATGCAAGCACTGGAAGAGTAAGCCCAAACTAGTAAACTGGATTTGAGTATCTCTGCAGGTGCCTCTGACTGATCTGCCTCGCTGTATCACACTGCTCTTATTTTCTCTCTCTGAAGACTGCCCTCTAAAGAATGCGACCTCCACTACATGCAGAAGTGCGCCCTCCCCTCTGGATCTCTGATGCTTGTACCAGACCGGATCTCAGCAGATTTGAGCTCTGATCATCCCTAACCTTCCTTGAATGCTGAGGCAAGGCTATCCTAGAAGTCTCAGACTCTGAATTGGTCGATCTGGCTCCAAATGAGCTTCTCCCTCGTTGGGAAATGCGCCCTCCTCCAAGTGACCACGTCCTCCTCTAAACTGAGCAGAAATCCCACTGATGAGCTATCTCAGTTCTTAGTATTGGGTGCCTAGTGAATCTGGAGCTAATGATCACTGATCCAACTCAGATTTGACCACCCTATCTCCTGTAGCAACTCCTCTCTCTCTCAGAAAGTCGCCTTGCATCCACAATTGCGCCCTCCTCACTCCAACACTATCACTCTTTGATAATACAACTGGGCAACCTCATCCGGGGACCCCCTGCCTCTATAAATAATCTCACTGATGAATTAGGTTTACCAAAACCCTAATTGTCGGTGTATGCAAAAATCACTTTTGCATGCATCCAATGATTGCTGATAGGTCATGCATATCTCGTGCATGCAAAGGTCAAATCACCCCAGAAGGTCCGCATGCAACCACCATTGGACTCATGCCACTGAGTAGAGTGCATCTCACCCTCTACTCCATCCTGATTCCTACAGTGTTGATGTATCTCCATGCAAGGCATCTGAATCATGGAGGACATCCCGAAGTTACCATACTCTAACACTTCTTCTTAACGAGGGAAGTCCTACCACTGATGCCTGGATCTAACAAGTCCCCTGCTGCTGATACTGATCTGGATGACCTGCCTGTCACTGCTGCCCTCTGACCTGAAGAACGTTGATAAATCTCCATAAGTGTGGCTTCAGAAGAAGCCCCCTGATCAACCACTGTTGACTCTGTCATTGCACTCTGATTCAGACTCCCTTTGAATCTCTATTGATGTAACCAATCCCAAATACTGCTGTCAAGTGGATCCACCGCTCTATAGGTGGTCTGTCTATGTCCCTGAGCTGACTCAACTCTGTAAGTCAACTCCCTCTGTCTTTGAGCTGACTCAGCTCTCTCCTGAGCTAAGTCCATCTCAGCTATCTCATACGAGCTCAATCTCTGACTGGTGTCTGCATGAGCAGCATGCTCATCCATCTGATATGATCCCAAGGGCTCAATCTCTTGAGACTCATCACTATCAAGAGCATCTCGCTCATCCATCTGAACTCCAGAATCACTCCCCTGATCCTCCTCATCATGGTGAGCATCTTTCCCACTCAACTGCTGACGAGACTCACTCCTCCTGGCCTCATCTCTGCTATGAACATCTCGCTCATCATCCCCCTCTGACTTTGAAGAGGATGTACTCAACCATCCTGATGTGCCCGTAGTAGGTTGTCCCTGAACCAAGTATTCACTGTTGATCCTGTGACCCAACAAGACTGGGTCTACTCCTCTAGGGTAGGTGAAGATCTGATCCTGTTGGAACACTATTGAGTGGCCAGCAGCTGCCAAAGATGCTACTGCGAGGATACTCCCTCTCAATCCTGGAACAAAAAGCACTCCTGATACCTCCAGGAGCTCCCCAAGGTCAAGCATAAATCTCACTCTGCCCACTCCAGTAACCAAGTGATCAACCCCTGCACATCCCGAGCTAACTACAAGGGTGTGTGCTCTAGGATAAGGAATGCATCCCGCACCCCTGTCATGTGACTACTGAGCATGTAGTCAACTCTCCAACTTTGATCAGCTTGAGCCTCTGGCAGGCTACTATCATGTCTTGACTGAACTAAGGCTAATGAGAACTCCTTCTCAAATCGAGAAGTAAACTCATCAACCTCCTCTATTGTTGCCACCTGCTTGTCCTTCACCTGCTTCCCTTTCTTCTTATGCGAACATTGTCCCGCATAGTGTCCATAGTCGTTGCAGGCGAAGCATTTGATCTTGCTCAGATCCTTCTTCTATCTGCCTCTTTGTTTCCCGCCTGCTGCGAGAGCCACATCCTCCTCCTCTGGAGTGGTAGAAGTTGAATCCTGTATGTACCCTCTTCGGATCTCCTCCTGTGTGAAATCGTCCCACAAACAATCCCAGTTGGGAAGGTTATCTCGAGCTATGATGGACTGAACGAACAATTCCCATGGCACAGTAACGTCATTCAAGGCCTGTCGAACCATCTCACTATCCTCTACCTTCTCACCAACTACTACCAACTCATCCCTCACCTGAGTTATCTTGGTGAGATAGTTAGTCATGTTCTCATCCTTCCCCATCTTGATGCTCCTTAGCTTCTCTCTGAGAACCATATTCCTATTTGCATTGGAGCTCTGGTACAGACTAGTCAATGCATCCCACATCTCAAACACATTGTCCTTGGTAGAGACATGTGGGATAACATGATCCTTGATCGCATCAAGAAGGATCCTTTGAGCCTTCACATTCTTTTTTTCATACACTGCTTTTCCAGTGGCATCTGACAGAACTGTAACTGGATTTGCCGTTGTGCTGTTCACAACATCCCATAGTTTACACTCTTTCAACAAGAGTGTAATACGTGCCCTCCATGCCCTATAGTTGGAGGCCCCATCCAACCGGTTTTCCATTCTCAAGCTAGTGGCCATACTCTCTTGACTGAAATACTGTAACCCATAGTGAACAAGAATCTCTCCTGATCACTGATCTGGCAGATCTATCACAGATCTGGCAGATCTATCTCAGATCTAACCTCTGAACTCACAAATCTGATAGATCTGACCTCTATAACCTCAGATCTGAGCTGTTCTCTTCAGATTTGGTAGATCTGGTCTCTATCTCCACTGATCCACTAGATCTATCTCAGATCTAGTCTCCAACACCACAAATCTCTGTGTGACCGCCCAATCTGACCGTTACCAGGGCTCTGATACCATGTAAATCTTTGATTCAGAGATCACTACTCCCTTTGAATCACCCTGATATATCTCAAGCAGTTTGAGTCTCGATATCAATACATACTCATATAAATATAAACTCAACAGCTAGATCTCTTTACCAAACTGAAACACATGCAATCACACATAAACACCAAATATACCCTGGAAACCCCAACTGAGGAAAACCAGCAAACTGTGGGGCTATCTTCTCTCTTGAGCCCAGAGCATATATATAAATGGACAAGTACAATACAAAATTACCTCAAAGGTAACTCAATCCCTGAACCAGAAACACTCTAGATCTGCATGCATCAACTGATGCATGCACTCGAAGAGTAGGCCCTAACTGGTAAACTGGATCTGAGTATCTCTGTAGGTGCCTCTGACTGATCTGCCTCTGCGTATCACATTGCTCTGATCTGCTCTCTCTGAAGACTTCCCTCTGAAGAATGCGACCTCCATTGCATGCATAAGTGTGCCCTCCCCTTTGGATCTCTAATGTTCGTACCGGACTGGATCTCAGTAGATCTGAGCTCTGATCGTCCCTAACCTTCGTTGAATGTTGAGGCAAGGCTATCCTGGAAGTCTCAGACTCTAAATTGGTCGATCTGGCTCCAAACGAGCTTCTCCCTCGTTGGGAAATGCGCCCTCCTCCAAGTGACCACGTCCTCCTCTAAACTGAGCTGAAATCCCACTGATGAGCTGTCTCAGCTCTCAGTACTGGGTGCCTAGTGACTCTGGAGCTAATGGTCATTGATCCAGCTCAGATCTGACCACCCTAGCTCTTGCAACAGCTCCTCTCTCTCTCTCAGAAAGTCACCCTGCATGCACAACTGCGTCCTACTCACTCTAGCACTGTCACTCTCTGATAATACAACTGGGCAACCTCATCCGGGGACCCCCTGCCTCTATAAATAATCTCACCGATGAATTAGGTTTATCAAAACTCTAATTTTCGGTGCATGCAAAAGTCACTTTTGCATGCATCCAATGATCGCTGACAGGTCATGCATATCTCATGCATGCAAAGGTCAAATCACCTCGGAAGGTCCACATGCAACCACCATTGGACTCATGCCACTGAGTAGAGTGTATCTCACCCTCTACTCCATCCTCATGCCTATAGTGTTGATGTACCTCCATGCAAGGCTTCTGAATCATGGAGGACATCTCGAAGTTACCATACTTTAACAAACCAAGTTGCCCTTGTTTAAATTATCTTGTCTATCATTGAAATCAAATTGTGTTGTCTATCATTTAAATCTTTTATTGAATCTTTGGGTATTTTGTTCATTTGTTTCCATAGACAAATTATGACCCAAAATGGATGTACACGTATACTATATGAATTTATTGATGCTTTAGGTAGGAGAGCTGAGAGTTTGGAACATTTCAATGGTGGTGTTTATTTTGACCAATTTGGGTCATCAACTTTTCATGTTTTTTTGAATCCCTAACAACAATATGATGGCTTAGGGTTACTATTGTCTTTCCTAAGACTCAACAAAACATGTTTCTCTTATCGAGACCTTTCCAACGAGCTATCATGCACTTAAAATGGAGTTTGTATGATAAAATTTGGGCCCTAGCAAGGTAGGGGTTGAAATTATTCCTCCAAGTGGTGACCATATCAGCTCACCATAATTCGAACAATGGGAGTTATTAATGTGGGGGAATCTATTGATCCTTCTAGAAGCATCATCGAGGTTCCAATAGGGTTTTGAAACCTTAAACCTAACCCTAGCCCCAATTCTAGCTATCAAAAACCTTGCGGATGATAATTTTTCCAGAGGTCACTACTCGCTCTGGAAAACACAATCCCAACTCTGCCTCAGTTCACTGCAAGCCTCATGCAAAGAAACCCCACTTCTCAAAGCTAGAGAAGTATTAATGAAAATCAATAAACTCAAAGAACAAGGCACATGGAATATGCTTATCAACAACAACTAAAGCAATCACACAATGACACCAATATATCCTGGAAATCCCAATGGGGAAAACCACCTGTTGAGGGCTTTCTTCAATCTCGAGCCAGAGCATGTAATAAGAGGTGTACAATCATAAATATAAGGTAAAGAATCCTGAAGGGTAAAAAACCTAGATATGCATGCAGCTGCTACTACTGCTCTGGAGATATGAACCAATTGATTTGTACTAATTGATTTCTGATCTCAGCTTGTAATGTCCTCTTTTGCTTAAGCACATAGTGTTGGATTTTGTGCAACTTCGGAAGATATTATTCATTGTATTTTATTGTACTTTTGTTGTACTTGATTGTACCTCCCAAGGGAGATGAACTGGATGTAATTATTAATGTAATCACATGAAAGAGTCCATGTAAACCTTAGGGTGCAAATATACAAAAGAAAATTATTAAAAATAAATTATTTATTGCCCCCAGGTGAAGTCGGCCCAGTTAGGGAATTTCTGGTTTTTGCACTTGTATAAATAAGAGGCTAGTGCAACTCATTATCTCATTCTCACACTTGCCTTTTTTGCATCACTTGAAGAGAGCTGATTTCGCATCACTTAGAGGAGGTAGCTATTTTTGAGGTTTCTACTTGTGGAAGACATTTCCACATTTTCTTCTTTTCATATTTGTACTCTGATCTCGGGATTATCATCTCTACGCGAAGGTTGCTGGGTTTTTCCCAATTGGGTTTCCCAGGGTAAACTCCGTGTTGTTGTTTTGTGCTTTATCTTTCATCTAGTGATCTTGGTTATGCATTTATGTTATTATGCTATGAATGTATGAAATCTAACATGGTATCAGAGCAGTTCTAGAAGAAGCCATTGCCGAAGCATTGTCGGAACCCTATCGGAATTAAGGTTTCATCTTGTGAAGTCTTCACCATCATTTTGAAGAAAAGAGCCTTGGGAATTTCGTTTTTGGCAAGGCGAATCTATTGGTGAAGATGGAATTCAATTCTGAGAACTTTCAATTTTTGACCTAACTCTATGGCTGCAGCAAAATTAGGGTTTCAGTTTTAACTCATTTCTCTCCACAGATTTGGACCAGCCCACCCTCTATTCGACTCTCCTTGGCAAGGCAAATTTATCTATGGGTTCAGTTTTTCAAATTATTAACTTTCATTTTTGACCTAGCTCCTGCTAGAGTTTCTGAACCAGACCTGCAATCTAGATGATTGGGATGAAGGTTGAAGATCGTTTGGAAGGAGCCTCTAACTTTATCTCCTGGAAGTCTAGGGTTCTTCTACTCCTAGAAGAAAATGATCTCTTACTGTATGTAAATGAGAAGGTCCGTGAACCAAAAGCCGAAGAGGATAAATCCTGATGGAAGAAGAATGATGCTAAAGCAAGAATGATTCTTGTGGATTCAGTGAGAGACCATTTGGTTCCTCAAATCTCAGGAAAGAAGAATGCTAGGAAAATGTTCAAGACCATTATGAAGCTATTTGAACACACTAGCCTAAATGTATCCATGACTTTGAGAAACCAACTCTCAAATATGAAGATAGCAAAGTCAGAATTCATTGCCTCATACTTTATGAGGATCACATAACTCATAGACAGGCTCAGCACCAGTGGAGATCCTATTAATGATAAGGAGCTTGTCCTTCACACTCTAAATTGTCTTCCACCATCATGGGAGTCCTTTATCCAAAGCATAAGTGGTAGATCCAAACTACGAAAGTTTGATAAGCTTTGGGCAGATTACACTCAGGAAGAGACCAGGATTGTAGCACATCAAAGACTCCATGCCCATGGCACTCAACCTGAGGAGAACCACGCTTTTGTTTCTCATGCCACGAAGGGTAAGGGAAAAGGTAGGAAGTTCCATAAACACCAACACCAAGATAGGAGATCAAGTCCTCGCCTAAATCAAAAGGAGAAGAAGGACATATCTCAAGTTCAATGCTATAAGTGCAGAAAATATGGACACTACGCAAATAGCTGTCGAAGTTCAAGTAAAAGGAAGCATGAAGCCTCAACTGTTGATGTAGAAGAGGATCACCATTGCAAGAAGCAAAGGGATGATGATCGTTTGGAGTTCCTCTTCTAGAAGATCCAGAATGCAACAACATAGATCTCTTATGGTTCCCACAAGAAGGCAGTGGGGGCCCACACACCAAAACAATAAGAGATAAGTATTTTGTTTCTTTCTTACATAGATCTGTTTTTGTCTTATAGGTTTTTTTTATATATGTAGATCTAATGTGTTGAGTAGTTGATATAGTTTACCCTGTTATATTATGCATATGAGCTACACAACATTTCATGAAGTTAGTCTAGATAATATCTCCCTCCTACATGCTTAGGGTAGTGCACACTTTTGAGGGCATGTTCTAGTGGAGATAACAGACATCTAGATACTTCCCAAAAGTATTTGATGGAGTATTAGCTAAGATGCCTGTGTAAACTAATTGTTTTTTTTTATCTTGATTATAAAATGTCACTGATCATTAGTCAGGATTTGACTTATAGGGAAAAGACCATGTGATTTGGCCTACAAGAGAAGACTTGTTCCGATGGACATATGAATCCCATTGATGTTCAGCAAGATCCTGGAATATGACTCAGCTTAGAAGGATGACCTTGGAGGAAGCTTTCACAGAAGTGAAACCAGAAGTAAGCCACCTTCAGATATTTGGCTATCCAGTCTTTATACATGTGCCCAAGTTGGAACCTTCAGGCAAGAAGGAAACCTTTGTGGGATACAGTGAGTCTTCAAAAGCTTACAGAATACATCCCAGGGTTCAGACATATTGAAGTCAGTAGGGATGTGACCTTTGAAGAAGAATTAGCTGTCAGGAAAGGCAGAGGATCAGACATGGAGATCGATGATGAAATGATAGAACCAAAGGAGATGAGATCATCTCCCCCTCTAGTTCAAGAGGGAGTTAGCAGAAAAGGATGAACCTATCGATTCCATTGATCCAGTTGATATCCGAAGAAATGTTGCAGTAGGTCGGAAAAGACCTAGATGGGCACAACAAACTTAGCATGGAGCATATGGGAAATACAAGGCTAGATTTGTTGCTAGAAGATTCTCTTAGAAAGAGGGAGTCGATTATGATGATACATTTGCTCCTGTGGCTCGAGATACTTCCATCAGATCGATCATTGCTATTACTTCAGCTATGATATGGAAGGTGCATCAGAGACCCCAACCTTTGCTTCAAGGTTGCAGATGATGCACCACTGATTTTGGTATTGTATGTTGATGACTTGGTTCTCACAGGAAATGAGAAACTCATTGTATGGTGTAAGAAGAATCTCGCGTCTGAGTTTGAAATGAAAGATCTTGGATTGATGCACTACTTCTTGGGATTAGAAGTATGGCAGAGGTAGAAAGAGATTTTCCTAAGACAGGAAAATACACCATTGATATATTGAAGAGATTCGGGATGTTGGGCTGCAAGTCCATGGCTACTCCGACGGATGCAAATTGGAAAAAATTGAGAGATTCTACTTCATATTCTGATTTGATTGATCCCACCATGTATCACCAGTTGATTGGGGCATTGATGTATCTGACCAACACCAGACTAGATATAGGTTTTGCTGTGAATGCCCTCAGTCAGTTCATGTGCGAACCAAGGCAGATTCACTGGATTGCTGCAAAACATGTGCTCAGATACTTACGTGGCACTGTGGGATATGGTTTGAAATATGCTTCAGATAGTGAACTGAGATTGCAGGGGTTTACAAACTCAGATTGGGTTGGATGTGTTGCAGATCGGAAGAGTACTTCCAGATGTTGCTTCAGTTTGAGTTCTGCGGTTATTTCATGGTGCAGCAGGAAGCAGAACTCGGTAGCACTCAGTACCGCAGAGGCCGAGTACATGGATGCAAGCACAACATCTCGAGAAGCAGTTTGGCTTCTTAAACTGTTGGCAGGATTGTTCGACCAGTTTTCAGAGCCGACTGTGATTCACAGTGACAACCAGAGTTGTGTGCAGATGTCAGTGAATCCTATATTTCACGACAGGTCGAAGAATATCGAGATTCGATATCACTTCACTCGTGATATGGTGCTGAAAGGTTCGGTCGAGTTATAGTACGTGCCGACAGATGACCAGACTGCAAATGTTCTCACCAAGGCACTTCCTAGAGTGAGGTTTGAATACTTTCGCGGAAGACTTGGAGTCTGTTATCTCCAGATTTGTCCCATGAAATTTGGAATCCTGGCAGCGTTTTCACAGTACTGACAGCATTGTGTTGTTAAATGATTCTGCAAATTTCGTATGAATCATCTTTGGACAGAGCCCATAGGCCATCTATTTCCCAACACATCGACTTGAAGCAGGAAAAACATGTAACTGTTTTGAATCTGAAGTTTGTTCTGTCATTTTCAAGAATGCATTTTCTATGATAGTTCACAAAGCACTTCGACAACATCATATTCAACAAGCCCTTGTGTCAAATGGTGACATTTTATGTCGTTGTTTTGATTATGGAATGCGAGGAAGTAAAGCTTTAGAGGAAACTAAATTGCCAAAAATTGACTCTGCAAGTTTTGGGGGTAGTGATTTAGAGGAGAATATAGCTAGTGTCAAAAGCCCGAGTTTCACTTGCACTTTGTAAATATCCATAGCTTGCCAAAAGAAAACTCGTCCAGACAGAACATCCAAAGCATTATAAGTGTCAACAAATTTACATGTGAGCGCACCATCAAATTTCAATCAATGATTCTTTATTATGCAATCTCCAGAAAAGAGGGAACACACTCAACCTGGCAATCATTCATATTGAATCTTTGCTCTATTTCAACACCATTTCTCTGAGAACAATTGCCGCAAACTCACAGCCAAAGGGGGCGTAGTTCAACAATCTCATATATTCTATTTTTATGGCTAAATTTGAAAATTCATGGACAATTTGTAATGTGTGTTCACTTTGTCATTTGATGGAAAGTTCGAGCTCTTGACCAAAGAAAGTATGCTCACAACATTTGCGCAGAGGGAGCTTATCATTGTTGATTTCTTTTGCCAAGTTGGATATCATGGATATATCATTCTATTGTTGAGGCAATCGTTTGGTCTTGTGTAGTCTACTACACAGATTTGATTTTGATCCAAGAACAGGAAATAAGTGTACAGTTGCAAGCGAATGCTAAACAAAATTTCAAATTTCTTAGTTCCATTGGTTATCACGATCTCCCTTATTATTCAATTAGTGTGGTTTGCAGCTAGCACAACATATTTCATATTCAGAAATGGTGTGTGGCCAAATATTTGAAAGAATGGACAGAACTTTGCAAAGGAAATACTCCATTTCAAAACCCTTGCTCGAATGTATCATGCATGAAAGGCACAAATGTATGGCCTAATAAACAAGTCAAGAGAGATGGAGGAGGTTACTAACCTTTCTATAAAATCAGAAGATATTCTCGACAAGTGCCAGATTTTCAAGAAATGAGTCAGCAGTCAAATTCCAGTTTTTTATGGCAATAATAAAGCATATAATCAGCTCCATATTTCCAAGATAATGATCAGCAAGTTACAGATCATTCCAGATTTGTAGAGTTGAGTCATCAATTACTAATTTACAAGCAAAGTTTGAGTATTCGATGATCACAGGTGACAGAGTAATTTTTAAAAGCAGAGGTTTCAAACCTCCAAAATAAGTACATGTCAAGCAGAAGGTGTCCGTCAAGGATTAATAGCAGATTTCATGGAGAGATATTCTAATCTTCTATTCATATATTGGAATCATCACTGTCTTTTGGTTTTTAATTATCCAACTTAACTCATATCTTCATCTACCACCAGAACATCATAAAAATTACTGAGTAGATGTCTGATATCTACCAGCTAAGATTTCCTTAAGCTTGACCCTAGCAGTTAGGTTCAACTTTAGGGATAACATCTTTTGGCGCCGTTGCCGGGGACGAAGGAACGAAGCCATCTTCCCTGGGCTGTATGACAATGAATATATCCAGACTTTGATGCTGAACGAAAGCTGGTGACATAGTGGCTGCGACATTCACCTGGTGACTCCACTGGTTTCAAAATGCAAGATTCAGTTGCTGAGCGAGTTACTTCCTGTACCAAGACTACCGGGGTTGAGGTAGATCATGTTTTTCTTCAAGGTTTTCGAGAATGGATGAGTATGTCTTCTATTGATGAATTAAACAAAGAGTTGTCTTCTTTTTTAGATTCTGATAACATTTCAAGATAAAATTGATTTTTTGAAGAAGATTTTAAAAGCATTTGAGTTAGAATATGAAAGTTGGTTGTCAGAAAAGACTTCTCAAGATGATAGTATTACTACTGTTGTTCCAAGCATTTTTATGTGCGTGGTTTTGAATGAAGAATTAAATCTGCATATCTTATAAAGTAGAAAGTGGTTGTCAAATGATTGTCAAGAGGATGGTGTTTTGGAGATAGTGAGGTCAGAGTTTATCCAGAGGCAGCTTGCTTATCTTCAAGAAGAAACAGGGATATCTGATCAAAACATGGTTTTAAATTATTTTTATGATCCAGTGGTTGCTTATCTCGAGGTTTTTATCAATTCAAGCCATTCAATTTTGTTCAGTTGCAAATATGGATTTCAGATCTATGATAAATTGCCTATCAGTTCTTCAATTTTTATTTTATAGAAGCATGCTCCAGGATTTCAATTGCTGATTCAATTCTTAACTTGGTTCCATTGGAAATCGAGTTACACATGATTAGCTTGATCTCTGCAAGATTAGAGTAGCAGTGTTGATAAATAAGCTCATCCATGAGCATTTATTTTTGCAGCTTGTATAGTGTGATTAGTTTTTTAGCAGGCTTATTAATTATTTTGGTTTGAATAAGTGGTGATAGATTACAAAAGTTTTCAGGGGTTGATTGAAGAGTTGACCGTATAACCCAATGATAAGGCACAGGTCTGCAAGGTTCTTGGTAGCTCGCAGGGAGCATGCCATCCCCCCGATATGGCCAGATGTTATCTCCAGATTTGTCACATAAAATTTGGAATCCTGGTAGAATTTTCACAGTACTGACAGCATTGTGTTGTTAAATGATTCTGCAAATTTCGTATGAATCATCTTTGGATAGAGCCCATAGGCCATCTATTTCCCAACACATCGACTTGAAGCAGGAAAAACATGTAACTGTTTTGAATGTGAAGTTTGTTTTGTCATTTTCAAGAATGCATTTTCTTTGATAGTTCACAAAGCACTTCGACAACATCATATTCAACAAGCCCTTGTGTCAAATGGTGACATTTTATGTCGTTCGTTTTGATTATGGAATGCGAGGAAGTAAAGCTTTAGAGGAAACTAAATTGCCAAAAATTGACTCTGCAAGTTTTGGGGGTAGTGATTTAGAGGAGGATATAGCTAGTGTCAAAAGCCCGAGTTTCACTTGCACTTTGCAAATATCCATAGCTTGCCAAAAGAAAACTCGTCCACACAGAACATCCAAAGCATTATAAGTGTCAACAAATTTACATGTGAGTGCACCATCAAATTTCAATCAATGATTCTTTATCATGCAATCTCCAGAAAAGAGGGAACGCACTCAACCTGGCAATCATTCATATTGAATCTCTGCTCTATTTCAACACCATTTCTATGAGAACAATGGCCACAAACTCACAGTCAAAGGGGGCGTAGTTCAACAATCTCATATATTCTATTTTTATGGCTAAATTTGAAAATTCATGGACAATTTGTAATGTGTGTTCACTTTGTCATTTGATGGAAAGTTCGAGCTCTTGACCAAACAAAGTATGCTCACAACATTTGCGTAGAGGGAGCTTATCATTGTTGATTTGTTGATTTCTTTTGCTAAGTTGGATATCATGGATATATCATTCTATTGTTGAGGCAATCGTTTGGTCTTGTGTAGTCTACTACACAGATTCGATTTTGATCCAAGAACAGGAAATAAGTGTACAGTTGCAAGCGAATGTTAAACAAAATTTCAAATTTCTTAGTTCCATTGGTTATCACGATCTCCCTTATTATTCAATTAGTGTGGTTTGCAGCTGGCACAACATATTTCATATTCAGAAATGGTGTGTGGCCAAATATTTGAAAGAATGGACAGAACTTTGCAAATGAAATACTCCATTTCAAAACCCTTGCTCGAATGTATCATACATGAAAGGTACAAATATATGGCCTAATAAACAAGTCAGGAGAGACAGAGGAGGTTACTAACCTTTCTTTAAAATCAGAAGATATTCTCGACAAGTGCCAGATTTTCAAGAAATGAGTCAGCAGTCAAATTCTAGTTTTTTATGGCAATAATAAAGCATATAATCAGTTCCATATTTCCAAGATAATGATCAGCAAGTTACAGATCGTTCCAGATTTGTAGAGTTGAGTCATCAATTACTAATTTACAAGCAAAGTTTGAGTATTCGGTGATCAAATGTGGCAGAGTAATTTTTAAAAGCAGAGGTTTCAAACCTCCAAAATAACTACATGTCAATCAGAAGGTGTCCGTCAAGGATTAATAGCAAATTTCATGGAGAGATATTCTAATATCCTTGCAATTCATTCAAAGATCTCATACATTGCTAGTTTATTTGTTCCAAAAAATGAGGATTAGTTGTTGGATCCATATTGTATATATTTTATCATTTGTAATGCAACAGGGTAGTGAGTTCCAGCCGAGGGCTGAGAAGGTTATAGAAAATCAGACTTAGAATCTTTTTAGAGGCATGTATGAATTTTCTTATGTTTATATGTTGTAGAAATGACTGTTTATGAGTTAAAATATGATCTTTGAGCCAATCCTGTTCAATTTATGAAGTATATGCTTTTAGTATTCTGTCTACACATGGTCTAAATTTCGTGTGATGATTCTTCTAAACAGCATACAACTATGCCCCTATCATGAAACAATGTCTGAGCTCTTATATTCATAGTTTATGATCACAGTCAGTTTTCTGCTTCTATTCATATATTGGAATCATCCCTATCTTCTAGTTTTTAATTATCCAACTTAACTCATATCTTCATCTACCACCAGAACATCATAAAAATTACTGCGTAGATGTCTGATATCTACCAGCTAAGATTTCCTTAAGCTTGACCCTAGCAGTCAAGTTCAACTTTAGGGATAAGAGAGTCGAAGAGAACGTGTCCCTCCTTGAAAGGGAAATGTGCTCTTCTAGGATAGTCTTGTCAAAGTTGGGTGTTTGTATTAATGTTTTTAAGGGTTGCCTAAAAGGATTAAATGAACTGTAAAGATTGTTTAATCTATGGAGGAGAAATTCCTATACTAAGAAATTCAAATACTGAAAGCATGAAATCTATGTCTAAGAAATTAAATGCAGGAAAAGGTAATCATATCTTTTAAGAATTTAACTTGTTGAAAGCAGTAAAAATTATACTATGGAATTGAATGCTGGAAATATAACAGATCTATTCTAAAGTAATGAAAGCTTGATTTTTATTCTAAGGAGTAATTACTGTAAAATCAAATGCATAAAACTCAAAGTCTGATTTAACATAATGTAATGCTAAGGCTAAGTTTGGAATACCATTATCTAATGTTGCAATTTTTAATCAAAATGTTAAGGAGTCAATATCATCATGTAACCAAAAATACTGAAAGTAATTGATCTCCATAAGCAGTTATAATAATGAAATGAACACATGGCTTTAAGATCTGGATCGTTGCTTTAGAAGTAAATGCAAGTACATGGGAAAAATAGGTGTTAAATTATGCCTGGGCAGAACGCTGCTATAGGACTACAAACATAGCGTAACCAAACTACAAAATGTGTTATAATGAACTACAGAATCAGAAAGGTTCAACTGCTACAGAAATCAAATCGTGCGTTTTAAATACTATTTAAAATACTCTTGTCTGCAATATAAATTCAACCAATGCAAAACACATAATGAGAAATACCTGAACAGTAAGATCTCTTGACTTACGTGTTGGAGGGGCCCTCTCCAACCTGTACTCAGGAGTGAAGGGAACTTATAAACGCTGAATCGTAAGTAACATCAAGTCTTTATTTAAAATATGAACTTCATAGTTTAAACCTAGGTCTGTAACACAACTGTTTCAGTGGTATAAAACGTAAAACAATAATTCTCCAAAATAGCAGCAGGGGCCTCTCGCTATCCGAGAGGTCCATATTTATATACTTCTCATGCTTAACCGAACAAAATGTCTAAATGCCGATTCTCTTTGAAAAGGAGTTCGTTCTCTACAGATCAGGAAAAAAGCGCCGAGTTTGGTGATGTTCTTCCGGTTCTTCACTTGATTCACGCGTTATCCTTTAGTACACCTACACCTGCTCATTCAACCTCGTTTTTCATGCAATTAGCTCATAACAACGCTTTGAAAACATAACAGAAATAATCTTTTAAACACTTCATTAAATAATTAAGGTAAATCATTTTCCCACTAACGAGTGTATTTCTTCAACCTTTCTTGTGCTTTACTGGTGGGAAAAGAAACTATCAGATACATGAAATGGGGACTCATCATCTCCCCCATGCTTGAAGGATTCACCCATCCTTGGGTGACATATTCTGCTCTCTGATGACGTCTCTGATGTCCCGTGCTACCACCTTGGGGGTCCCTGCCTACTTGTGGTAGCCCATACTTTGATCCTCCTTGACCCATGCTCTCCTCTCTTCTTCCTCATTGACCTGTTCCTTAATGACCAGAGGAAGGAAGAATGGGGGGTTTAGCCTCATCCCTATCCACCTCAGCTGATTCTTTATCAATGACTCCTTGAAGAGCTTAGCTTTTACGAGAGCATTTTTAAGTTTGGCAGGGGAGTGAAGCTCTTTTATTTTCAGGTCATTTGCCACTCTGCGCCATCTTTCACCAATAGACTCCTGAACCTCCTTATGTGTGCTCTGAAGAGTAAGATCAAAATGAACGTGTCCCTCCTTGAGAGGGAAAGATGACATTGGGATGCTTGCCCTGCTTTGCTCCTTCTGTAGACCAATTACTCAGCCAGATATGGGAGAAATCCCATATGCAGATGAGTAGTACAGTCAGCAGTTGGTCGGGCTCACCCTAGTTCCTTTTGTAATCTAGTTACTCAGCCAGATGTGGGAGAAATCCCATAGGAAGATGAGTAGGACAATCAGTAATTGGTTGGGCTCACCCTCGTGCCTTCTGCAGACCAGTTACTCAGCCAGATATGGGAGAAATCCCTCAGGTAGATGAGTAGGACAGTCAACAGTTGGTCGAGTTCATATTGGTGCCTCTGCAGTTCGGTTACTCAGCCAGATATGGGAGAAATCCCATAGGCAGATGAGTATGACAATTAGCAGTTGGTCGTGTGATTGCACTGGTGCCTCTATAGTGCTAGTACTTAGCCAGATATGGGAGAAATCCCATAGGTAGATGAGTTAGACAGTCAGTAGATGGTCATGCCCATTTGCTCGTCTGAGATCTCAACCTGGTATGGGAGGAACCCATTGGCAGATGAGACAGATGGGTAGCAAATGGTATAGCAGAGATGGCATGACCGATTAGCTTAGATATCTAGGATTGAATGATTCTCCTGGATCCAGGATCGAGAGATTCTCTTGGACTCATCGAAGGACTGGTGAGGATGTCACAGATATTCAGGATTGAGAGATTCTCTTGAAATCCAGGATCAAGTGATTCTCCTGGACTCACCGAAGGACTGGTGAAGATGATACATTGAGACTGTGTGGACAACCTTCAGTATGCATAGAGATGATGCAGATAGTGTAGAGTACAAGATGAAACCTAGATGATCGTGATGCTGATGAAGACCAAAGAATACCTTCCTCGTTGAGAGGGAGTGTTGAATTTTGTGCAACTTCGAAAGATATTATTCACTGTATTTTATTGTACTTTTGTTGTACTTGATTGTACCTCCTAAGGGAGATGAACTGGATGTAATTATTTATGTAATCACATGAAAGAGTCAATGTAAACCTTGGGGTGCAAATAAACAAAAGAAAATTATTAAAAATAAATTATTTATTGCCCCCAAGTGAAGTCAGCCCAGTTAGGGAATTTCTGGTTTTTGCACTTGTATAAATAAGAGGCTAGTGCACCTCATTATCTCATTCTCACACTTGCCTTTTGCGCATCACTTGGAGAGCGCTGATTTCGCATCACTTGGAGGAGGTAGCTGTTTTTGGGGTTTCTACTTGTGGTAGACATTTCCACATTTTCTTCTTTTCATATTTGTACTCTGATATCGGGATTATCATCTCTATGCGAAGGTTGCAGGGTTTTTCCCAATTGGGTTTCCCAGGGTAAACTCTGTGTTGTTTTGTGCTTTGTCTTTCTTTTAGTGATCTTGGTTATGCATTTATGTTATTATGCTATGAATGTATGAAATTTAACACAGAGGACCATCCTGCTAACTTATATGATTCCCATAGGTTCGTGTGGGCACTGACATTCGGGGAATCAACTGAGGATTGATGCCTTATGCACCCTAAGTAGATATTTGGCAGGGGTATTAGATCATCAGTAGGTAAACAATGGCCATTGGAACTATAGGCCACCTGCATGCATGGCATCCGAGCATTATTTCATGATGCATGCATTGATTGAGTCTCCAGAGCATTGCATGCAAGTCAACTGGGAATAGAAAGTAAAGTGACCTAATTAGGTCAAAAGTTAGGTCTGACAGGTGAATGTTATAAAAGAAAGGTAAAGCTAGTAAGGAAGACCTGCTTATATGATTATTGATTTGTGGATTCGAATTGGAGAGCTCAGAGAGCTTAGTTGGGGTTGAATGCATGCACTCAGCTAACTAGTGTATTTCGGCAGCTAAATCTATTTGCCCTAGTTGCCATCAGGTTGGATCATCTAGATTCAGCATTGCTTCATCATCAGGTATTATTATCATTCAGTTTCTGCAGTATTCTAGTTTATGAACTATTGAGGGATTCGTCCTCCTGCATGGGCGTATTGTCCAAGAACCTCCCTATTCGCATTACGGTCTACAGGTCTCATTTCTTCTGCATGCTGCTCTCATCCTCTTCAGAGCATTGGTATTACTCTTCCCCTAGAAGAAGGGCTCTTTAGCTTGAGTCTCCAGCTATTCCTCAGCACGTCCATCTTCAAGAAGACGTCCTCTTGCATGTGGGCGACTTTCTGAGACGGGCACACGTTTTAGGGCTTGGATCCATTAGCTACTCTGCATGCTGCTTCTATCTTCTTCAGAAGGGCACTATAACCTTAGCACACCTTGTCTGGAGCTTCATTTGTGGAGTATTATTTATTGAGGAGCATTCGTAGCATTAAGGAGGGTGCATTTATTATCTAGAGGATGTCCTACCTTAGCTTCCTATTCCACCGGCACAATTCCCGCATGCTGGGATTATATTGATCTACATCAACCGATCTATCTATTGGTATGTACATGCATTGATTCCTCCTACTTTATAGCATTTTAGTTTATTTGGGTTATATATTTGCATGCAAATGCATGCATGCAGAGATCAGTGCATACTTTCATACTCCATTGAGACATAAGACTACTAGACCATCATAGTACAACACAAAAAAAAAAAAAAAATCAGTTTGGGATATTACAATCATCACAGTACAACACAAAAAAAAGAAAAATATTATTTTGGGATATTACATAGCTTCAACCAATCTCTGGTTGAAGATCTCTGACTGTTTATGTTCTGATCTACTCAATCACGGAAGAAATGTTGCAATATCCTAGTCCGAAGTGTGACACCTCTGCATGGGAAGTGCACCCCCTCCTCCACTGCTATGAAGTCGCTCCTCTCTGAATGATCAAGTCTCTGATCCCTTGGCTCTGGAATCCTATCAAATCCTGAAGCAGTTTCAACCTCTCTGAAGGATACACCACAAGCACATCAGATCTGTCTTAGATCTGATAAATGTTCCTCAGAGAATGCGCCCCTCTCTCTACTGCTCATTAATCTCTAGAGGAATCTTCCAAGACGTCTCTCACACACTGAGTGATGTAGTCTCCCTCGTCACTGTAGAAACCCTACAACCTCACTCTCTTAGGAGGATGCCCTTAATCTAGCTCAGATGAGTGCACCCCCCTCTGCATGCAGAGAATGCACCCTCCTCTCTCTCTCACATCTATCTCTGATGAATAATACTGATTAACCTTTTCTAGTGACCCCTTGCCTCGCTATATCTACTCATTGACTTATTAGGGTTCAGGAAACCCTAAAGTGAGTGCATGCAAAAATCCCACTTTTGCATGCTTTTTAATTAAAAATCTTGCATGCAAAATCTTGCATATGTAAAGCAAATCACCCCAAACGGTTTGCATGCATCCACTGCTAGATTCATGACACCTGGTAGAGTGCATCTCACACTCTACCCCATCCCGATGCCTATACTAAAAATGCACCTACATGCTAGTCATCTGAACATGAAGAACAACTTTCCTAGTTAACTTTTCAACACTCCCTCTTAACTAGGAAAGTGTTCTAAACCACTCCCATCTTTTCCCTAAAGTAAACAAACTTGCTCTTCATCAGAGAATTCATGAGAATATTTGCTACTTGCTCATCTGTAGGTACATACTGAAGCTCAGTTGCTCCCCTTTGAACACGATCTCAAGTGAAGTGATATATGATCTCTCTATGTTTGGACCTGTCGTGAAAAAATTGATTCCCTGTGAGTTTTATGCAACTCTGATTATCATAGTGAATCACAGTTAGCTCCAATTGCTGATCAAAGAAACTCACTAGCATCTTGCAGAGCCAAATAGCTTCACAACTAGCTAGACTAGTTGCCATGTACTCTTCCTCTGTAGAACTTAGTGCAATTGACTTCTGTTTCCTGCTAAACCACGACACAACTGTCGAACCCAAGTTGAAACAACACCCGGAGGTGCTTTTTCTGTCTATTGCGCTTCCTGCCCAGTTAGAATATGAAAAGCCAACTAACTGCACTACACCTTTCCTCTCATAGTTCAGTCCATACTCTATTGTATGTATGATATACCTGAGCACATGATTTGCTGCCACCCAATGCACATCCCCGGGCTCCACAATATATTGACTCAATGTATTGACATCAAAACTCATATCTGACCTAGTGTTGACCAGATACATTAAAGATCCAATAAGCTAACAATACCTGGTGGGATCAACCAACTCACCCTCATAAGCTACCAACTTCTTCCAGTTGGTTGTCATAGGTGTCGCCATAGGCCTACAGTCTTGCATCTGAAATATCTTCTGAATGCCAACTTCATATTTGCTCTGTTCCATAAAATATGCCCATCCTCTTCCAAACCTCCATACCCAAGAAGTAATGCATTAGACCTTTGCCTTTCATCTCGAACTTTGAAGAAAGATCATTCTTGCAACCACCTATGAGTTTCTCTGCTCCTATAATAAACAAATCATCCACATACAGTACTAGAATGAGTGGATCCTCATACACCACAATGAAGTAGAGGTTGGGATCAACCTCACTCTTCTGGAAACCCAACTGCTGCAAGTAAGTATCTATCCTTGAATACCAAGCTATCGAAGCTTGCTTCAGACCGTACAATGCTTTCTCCAGTCTACACTCATGAGACTCTCCCCCATGTATCTCAAAACCCTCTGACCGCTCAATGTACACCTCCTCCTCTATGAGCCTATTGAGAAATGTTGTCTTCACATCCATCTGGTGAATCTTCCAACCCATCTCTACTGCAATGGAGATCACTGTTTTGATCGAAGTATATCGAGCCACTAAAGCAAAGGTCTCATCGTAGTCAACTCTCTTGAAATAATGTAACTTCGAAGAATATGTTGATGTATTTGTAACTTCGGAATGTATTTCACTTGTATATTTTATATTGTTATTGTACACCCGACGGAGAGGTTATATTCCTCCGATCGGAAGAGTCATTATTATTATTTGATGGGTTATTAGACTCCCTTAGTGGGGTCGGCCCAGAGTTAGGGTTTTATGGGTTATTACACTCTCCTAGGAGAAGTCGACATAGTAGAGTAAAAAGGCAAGTGAAGTAAAGTATAAACAGAGAGTGTGACTCTCTCATTTGATTCACTCACTCACTCACTCATTCGCATAAGTGAGACAGAGACAAGTTTGCACAAGTGGAGGAGGAGGAGCTGCTGGAGTCTATCTTATTGTTTTGGGGTTTTGTACTATTGCTCATTCTATCTCTGAGGAAGTTGCGGGGTTTTCTCCTTTATGGTTTCCTCGGTGAAATGGTTTGTGTCTATTGTCTCTTGTGATTGATTTGCTGTGCTTGTTATTCTCTCATATAAGATCCTAGATCATATTGAATTAAATGTTGAAAAACTAACCTGGTATCAGAGCTAACCTGAGAAGAAGACGCTGTGCAGCTGCAGAAGCTAGGGCTTCTTAATTTTTGGGTCTCTTTCCACAGATCATCAAAGGCAGGAGGCCAGGCTGACTCTCCTAAGGAAGGTGCATATTTCTGTCGAGACAGAATTTGATTTCGAGCATTTTCAGTTTTTGGCCCGTCACTGCTGCGGGAAATTAGGGCTTTTTACATAAGTGGAATTTTGGAGTGCTCTCAGCATAGGATTGCTCTCCTTAGCAAAATCGAAATTTAGAGATCAAGATCGAAGTTTTTGGTTGGGTAGAACCTTGAGATCTATCAAACCCTAGTTTGGTTTTTGGACCAGAAAAACCATAAAACCAGAATTTGACAGAAATTGCAGATCCAAAATTCGCAGGTCACTTTTGAGGGGTAAATTTTTGGAGTTTTCAAAATCTGAGCACACAAGCTTGCTCGCTTCAGTCAATTGCATCTCCCTGTTCATACAAAAGTTTGAAATTCCAAGTTTGGATTTTTAGGGTTTCTCTGTCAAACCCTAGCCAGCTCCAGATCCAGTTTTAGCTTAAGTGGTAAGATCTAAATCTTTTATTTCCATTTAAGTTTCTTATTAAGATGTCTCACCACACCAAGCTTGAGGATAAGCTTGAAGGGGCTGATAACTTCCGAGCATGGAAGTATAGGATTGGGTTAATCCTTTAAGAGAATGAATTGGACCCCTACATAAGTGAAGAGGTTCCAGTCCTAGAGAGAGATGAGGCTAAGGCCTTACATAAGAAGAACTTGGTCAAGCCCAAGAGGATTATTGCAGATTTTTATCAAAGACCATCTCATACCTCATGTGTCTTCTCTAAAGAAACCCAAGGAGATGTTTGATTCCTTGACCAAGCTATTTGAAGGGAAGAACATAAATCAGAAGATGAATTTGCGGAACCAATTGAAGAATGTCAAGGTACAAAATGCAGAGACCATGCAATCTTACTTCACAAGGGTCTCTAAGATAAAAGAACAACTTGAAGCTGTGGGAGAAGATATAGAAAATGGTGAAATTGTGATGACCACCTTGAATGGTCTACCTAGGTCATGGGATTCTTTCATTCAAGGAATTTGTGCTAGGAGGAAGCTCATCTCATTTAGTAGGTTGTGGGAGGAATGCTCACAAGAAGAAGCTTGACTTGTGGCTCGAGAAGAGAAGATGGGTAATGAAGACCAAGCTCTCACAACACACTCCAAAAGGCATGAGGACAAAATGGTGCACCACCACAGTAAGAAAGAAAAGCACCACCCCCAGAATCAGACGGGTAACTTTAAACCCCGAAGAGACATGTCCACCATTCGATGCTATACATGTGATGAGAAGGGACACTACTCTAGGGATTGTACCGGAGATAATAAAGGTGGCTCTCAGAAGAAGAAGAGCAACAAAAGAAGGCATCATGCTCACATTGCAGAGGATGATGAACCTCCCAGGAAGAGAGCCAGAGAAGAAAGTGAAGATTCTTCAAGCGATGAAGATGAAGTATAGGTTAATATGGAAGAAGAACTACTCAGTGCTTTAGATGAATTAAGAAGATACAAAAAAAAATATAGACATCTGAAAAGTATTGTGTAGATTTTCTGAGATTTTCAACTTGCTGGTTTTATGTCAAGTTTTTCACTATTTCATCCCCAACCTAGTTTTTGCATTGGCTGGAAATTACTTATAAAATCTCAGACATTGAAAACACACTGAAAATCACATTTATAGGCAGAAAAATGAAATACACATGCACGCCATAAAATATTTCAGACTCAGAAGTTTTGGCCAATAGCGCTGGAAAAACCCCCATGGGGAAAACCAGTCAGAGAGATTTTTATTTCTTCAGCAAAATTATAAAACAACAGTACAGTGAAAAATACAACTTATCTCCACCATTAAATGCACCCAGCTGGCTGTCTCGAAAATTGTGCCAAGCCACCTCTAAATTCCTGCACAAAAAACTCAACCTTGTTTTTTTGTGCTTGCCTTGAAAACTGTGCAGAAATAGTCCTTGTTCTATGTGTTGAAAAATATAGTCCGTACAGACTGTATGACCCTTGAAGTTCGTGCCCAAATATGTCCTCAAAATTCGTGTAGGAAATCACCTCATTTTCTGTGCAAGCTATCTCGGTTTCTGTGCCAGATAGCTGCCTTGAAAAGTGTGCTGCTCCTCGAAACTCATGCCCAAAATTTTCTCTTGAAACTCATGCCCAGAAATTCGTACTGTACGGAGTGCCTTGGAATGCGTGCTGCTGCTAAAATCACTCTGCCTCAAAATCAGTGCCTTCTCAAAATTCGTGTTGCTACTGCTCTCTCGAAATTTGTGCCCCCTTTCTCTCTTTCTCTTCTCTTCTTTCTCTTCACAAGAATGAATGAATGTTTGCCTCCCTTTTCCTTTTTGGTGAAAACCCTAGGTGAGTGTGGGCCCTTTCAATCCAATGGCTGAGATTAGCCAAGATGAATGGGTGAGATTAAATACTCACATTTAATATTTAAAAAGAATTAAATTCACTCACTTAAATTTTTCCAAAAGTGAAATTATGTTATAAAGTGACATTAAATGCTTTTCACAAGTTATTTAATGCAAGGGTCACTTTTTTCCCCTTTAAGTGACTTAGGCAAAGGTCACTAGGGAAAACACTTCCTAGTTACACAAATTAACACTCCCTCTTACCGAGCAAGGTGTTTTGCACCACTCCCAACTTGTCTTTGAAGAGAAAAGCATTTAATGCAAGGGTCACTTTTTTCCCCTTTAAGTGACTTAGGCAAAGGTCACTAGGGAAAACACTTCCTAGGTACAAAAATTAACACTCCCTCTTACCGAGGAAGGTGTTCTGCACCACTCCCAACTTGTCTCTTAAGAAGACAAACTTGCCCCTCCCCAAAGATTTCGTCAGAATATCTGCTACCTACTCATCAGTGGAAATATACTGCAACTCCACAACTCCTCTCTGAATGTAGTCATGGATGAAATGGTACTTGATCTTTATGTGCTTGGACCTGTCATGGAAAACTGGATTCTCAGAGAGCTGGATGCAACTCTGATTGTCACAATGAATCACCACAGGTCCAAGCTCCTGATCAAACAAATCTACCAATAACTTATGAAGCCACAGTGCCTCGCAAGTACCCTGACTGGCTGCCATATACTCAGCCTCAACAGAACTCAACGCAACGTACTTCTGTTTCCGACTGAATCACGACATTGCTTCCAAGCCCAAACTGAAACAACAACCGGAAGTGCTCTTCCAATCCCTCACAGTGCCTCCCCAGTCTGAATCTGTGAAACCAACCAAACTAACTCCACCCGAACCTCTGTAGTCCAAACCATAGTCCATTGTACCTGCAAGGTATCTCAGCACATGTTTTGCAGCAGTCCAGTGTACACTCCTAGGCTCCACCATGAATTGGCTAAGAGTGTTCACCGTGTTATCACCTATTTTGTACCATAGTTGGATTATCTGAAGAGCCACCATTTGACAAACATGATGAATGTTTGTACTCCAGTGTATTAGACGATCCAGCATTTGTGCCTAGCCAATTTTGGCTAGTCAATTTTGTTTTTCAGTCAACATGATCATGGCCCCATGGGGTTTGTAATAAAGTGTGCTAGTAGGATTTTGAGTGGCTCGGTTTCCCATGACTTGATTAAGCAACTAAGGTATTCCAGGGAGTTTTTTTCCCTTGTCAATTATACTTTGCCTATAGCCGAGCTATAATCGATGAGGTTTTCTCCCGCTTCCTCCAAAGATGGAATGCCTGATTTTGAAAATTTTAGCCATGGGTGGTTATTAGAGTCCAATTAATGTATATAAGCCTACTAGACACTATTATAATAGGTTTTGGTCATGTCCTAGGTCCCTAGAACCCTCGGAAAATTTTTTACCGAGTCCTCCGGTTTTGGGTTTTTAATTATTTTTTAAATTTTAATAAATTTTTTCATAGTTTAAATGGAAAAATTTCAATGTGTAATATGTCAGTCATCCGGGATCCGAATTCAGTGATTGAAGGCTCCAACCTTAAGCCAAAAATCATTCATGATCCCTGGACTAGTTTATCTAAGTTTCGGATGTCAATTCAGCCTCATAATTAATAATTTCTCAAAAAAGTCAGTTACAGAGAAATTATTAATTAGAATATTAAAAATTGAATACTTGGAGATAATCCAAATCTCTCCAAAATAATCCAAATGGATTAAAATAAAAGGCTAATTGACATGGCACTGGGAATTTATGAAGATTCCAATCATCTCAGTCATCATTCAATCAACTGTACAGTCACTGCAAGAGATCTCCTTCAAGTGAATTTGCCCTCCTCCATCAGAAATTCGTTTTGGTGATTTGGCACATGGTTATTGGGTTGTTGAGTTGCATTAATTGCTAAAGTAGGCGCCCTCCTTAATGTGTGGCCACCTCATGGCTCGGCTCTGAGCATAACTCAAAGCATATCCCTATCTTCACTCACCTTACTCCTCCTTTAGCTCACGCATTGTCTCTTGAGGACTCATGCATTTGTGAGGTGGAGGATTGGTATTGGAGGGTGATACTACCAAAGATTGAGTGGGGGCCGCCTTGCCTAGGTGGAGGCCACCTCCCCACTGTCAACCACTTGAAGCTTGAGTTCTTCCATAAGTTAACCATTGGTTGTGACTCCAAGCATATATTTGATAGATTTGATTGGATTTTGATTGGGTTTTTGGCTCTCCTTATGCCAAATTCGAATTAGGGTAGACTGAGTCTTGGGTTTTGTATAAGTAGAGGCTCTTTGAGCTCTCTTCCTCATGGATTGTTTAGCAAAGAAACTCTGGAGGAATTGTAACTTATTTGATATTTGTGACTTTGGATGTCAATTCGTGGAGGCTCTTGGTGGCCATGCATCATCCCAAATCCGAGGTGATATTGTGTATTACTCATATGCTTAGGAATCTTAAGTTTTGATTTATATTTCAAGAAGGCTAACAATCTAGCACATGCAATTATAAGTTTTCTCTTTTCGCTTGAGCATATTTGTCTTGCAGGTTCACCTTCACTCTACTTGTGGCCAAAGGACTCTCAAGCTTATAAGCATAAGAACAAGGAGATCTTGCTTCACCCATCAAACTTTCAACAAGCTTATTTTTTTGGTTACTAGATCTACCCATCCAAACTGTGGATTTCCAAGCTTTCCTTTCTCCAAGTTTGAGATCATTACCTTGTTTGCCTTCGTTTTTGGCTTACTTGGTTTTTGCCTTTTCAAAACCATTTTTCCCTATCTACCTAGCTCTCGTCCCTCCTAGTTCTCTTCCATTCGTCTTCCTCTTCATCTTCTCCCTTCCTCCTCTTGTCTTTCCTCTTTTCTCCTCTCTTTATCCTCTCCTCATCCTCTCGTCTCTCCTCTCCTACCTCCTCTCGTCCTCCTCTTCATCTTCTTCTTCCTTCTCCCTCGCCTTGTCCTTCTTCCCTTCCATCAACCTACAAAAACACATAACAAAAAGCAAGGAGTAAGATGTTTTAGTGTTAGTAGTGTTTCATGTTTTAGATCTTATGCTTTGCCATGGTTTAAACTTCATTTCGAGATCTAAGTATTACATCTAGTTTCAAAGTTCATTGATTAGATCTTAGTTTTTACATCTAGTTTCAAAGTTCATTTTTGCTAACATCTAATGGGTACATTGTTGAGATGAGTTTAAAGCTTGTGTAGGTGTTTTTAAGGAGAAGGACTTGAAAGAACAAGATTCAAAGAAGAAGAAGAGCAAAACCCAAAGAAGAAACTTGAACCAATAAGAATATCCAAGACAAATGAAGAGGATGATAACCATGAAGACATAAAACCATTCTCCTTTTTGTAAAAGCCATTAAGGGCTTCCAAGTTTTTCTTTCATAATTTGTTTATTTTCTTGAAAAGACCTTTCAAGGGTTTAATTCCCAAAGGCAATTGTAGTCCAGTTAATAAAAGGGCTAGGTGGGATAAGGCCTCCCACACATTGTTTTCCCTTCCCCATTTGGGGAACTTTGTTCATGCATGATTAGTTAGTTCTACTTCAATTCATTTAGATTAAAATTCAATTTCTATACTTAGATTAAATTCTCTTCCAAGTATTGACCTGAGTTAGCAACGAAATCCCAAGGGCCTCATTATTTTGTGGTGGCTTCTCTATTCCCATTAGACTCCTTGTCGAAATTTAGGTAGTTGGAAGTTCTCAAGGACTGGTGGTTCTAGTGGTCACCTTGTTCGAAGGTTGATCCCAGTTCTTGTTTATTTCTTAGATTAGTTGGTTAATATTGGCCTTAGAAAATGTACTTGTTATTATATTTATCAATTGTTTTACTTCTGAAAGTGCACTTTTCTTTATGCAAAGTTTCCTCTATTCTAATAAGAAAACAAAGTCTCTTGAACTTGCAGTGATCCAAGTCAAGAGCATTCTTTGTCGAAGAGCATTTTTAGTTTGCATCTTTCCCCCTTACATTAGGCATATTAGATTAAATAAGTCTCCTGAACTTTGTTATAAGACAAAGTCAAGAGCACTCTCTATCGGAGTGCTGAACTGTGTGCTTAAACAACAATAAAATATTTCAACTCACACTCCCATAATAATTTACCTTGGTCGCTATCTAACACTCATATGCTCTGCCAACCTGAAAGGGTTGGGCTAGTACTCAGATAGGTGTTAGATCTCGTTCACTTCTACAACATAATAAAATTTTCACCCCACAACCAACGAACCGACGTTGACTATTCGAGACATACTCAGGTAGTGGGCAAAGTTCCTAAACCTGGAGGGGTCGGAAGTTACCGCTGTCTTAGACATCAGGGTGGTTAAGTCATTGGACACTCACTCTTTGAAATCTGGGCGGTCCGACATACCATCAGGAGGGGAAGCCACTGAAGGTATAACTTTCCGGACTTTTGCTTACCTCATTGTTTTTACCCTAATAATCAAGACTACTAAAACTTTCAATGTACCAAGATAAATTGCACAACGATCTCATGAACGGTTCTCCAAGACTTGTACTTTCAGCATCCCCCAGCATTATATAATTTTTGACTCCATAAGGCACCGGTCTATTTGTTACATTTTCATACATTCATGTTGTTGGGCCATTTGTCCATTTAAGTCATTTATCTGTGGATGCTATCTCATCTTTGTAAGTCTTTGATATACTGCTAATCTTATATCGCAACGTGGATTGCATTTTACCTTGTGTTTTTATCTAAAGTAATTTGTGATCTTATCTTTTCATCTTTAAAAAACTCCTAAACAACACCCATCCGCATCACAACACACTTAAAGACATTTAAAAAACACATTGAGCCATAGTTAAACTCTTTGTAGGGACTACCCCCCTTGGCTTCGTTAGGAGTTAGCCTAAACAGAGGAGTTGGGATTCAGGTGATAGTACTTGGCTCATTGCTTCAAGGCCACACCTCTTCCCCACTTCCAGTGAGGGAGACAACTTTCAAAAGATTTCTGCTTCTGGTCTGCATCTCGGCGGACAACATTTTTGGTGCCGCTGCTGGGGACAAATCTTTTTGTTCCTGGATGACCTTAATTTTTCTAGTTTGTTTTACCTTTTTGATAGATTCGGAATCTATCTGGTGACTCAACTGCCCCTTTTTAGTTTTCCTTTTTTGGTAGATTTTTAGTCAAATCACTCTCTGAAATTAGACTTGAATCCACCTGGCGACTCCACTGTCAGTTAACACCTCAAGGTATTCGACTAGAAGAAATTCTGAAGGGTTGCTTAGTTTTACCCCTGAGCCTGAAAATGTTTATAGGAGAAGACTAAATAAGCTTGCTTCTCATAGAATCCTTGAAGAACTTGGATCTGAGTCTATTTTAGACATCCATTCTTTGTTCCAAGAAAACCTAGAAACTAATAATTGTTTTCTTTCCACAATGGGCGAGTTTTTTACTAAACTCAACTTCACTTAGATAGAAGGTCAACCCCATGACGTTCCTGAAAAAGCTATCTGTTATCACATATATAGTAGCCAGGCTACCATACATTATTTTTCTGATTCCAGGACACTATTCAGCCAGTTCCCTTACATTGAGATGCTGAGATGAGCATCTATATTGGATCACTATCAGATTTTGGACAGCAGTATATATATTCCCCATGCCATGACTGAGTCTCAAGACACTCAGAGAGATGACCGATATAGCCATTATACCATTTGTATAGAGCATTCAATAGTGCCCAGAGTTACAGCAGCAGTTTCTGAGGACACATGATGGTTCAAATGATGAGCATTCAGGTATATGACTCAACAGGTATATCATAGTGTTTTGGTTATATTGCTTTTATATTTATTCTTATAGCATGTCTTAGCACCTAGTGTCATGATCTGGCGATCGTATAGATATGTGGACCTGGTTGATCTTATTATATATATTATATTGTCCTTACTCAGACTTAGAAGTTCACTATTCATACTCATTGGTTTTACCCTCCTTAGGGAGAATAGAGGTGATCATTCCACCATACCTTGGCTTGCTAGTGTTGGCTACATTATTCATTGTCTTCATCCATCCATTGCCTACCTTTTAGTTTACCACGCTGACTTACTACTTGACTAGTGACATGGAGGACCTTTTCCCCACTGTAGCCTCTGTATTGGATGAGTTTCCCTTTTTATTGTGTCTCGGCTCTGAGTTGGTGACAAAACTTACCTATGGTGAGTTGGAGTTCCTTGTGAATTCCCCCTAGTCACTAAAGATGTGTTGACTAAACCTAAAACTTTTAGTGCTGCCATGAATACAAAATCCGGAAAAATGAAATGCTATATCTTGTATGAAAAGCCCGTTCATGCAATGTGTTTTTAAACACACATGAATGAAAGGCATGCCAAATGAAAGTGGCCATGAAAATAAATGTTATATCTTTTGTGAAATAAATACCTAGGTAAACAAGTTGTCTGTGACACACCTAGAAGTGCTCAGGTAAACAAGTGCCTTAAAAACACATCTGCAGTAGAAACCCTCAAATAAATGTAAATCTATGCAATGTGTTTATAAACACACATAGATCAAGGCTATGGAAACTTCAGGCCCAAAATGCAATGGAACTTAAATGCTATATCTAAATAATTGTTGGCCTCATTTGTATTATGGATTGTGGGCATCTGTTAAAGGTGAATAAACCCTCTTTGAACAACTCATCCATTTGTGAGACACAGCCATTTCCTGTGTTGTTGCTCATTCAGTATATACTCTGGTGTGTATTCTCTTTCCCATATCCAAAGTGTCATAACGTTAAGTCTGTCAAGTCATCCTTTAGCCTAGCTAGTTTATTTTAGCCTTCACCCTTCACTAGCAAATTGATCACAACTATGAAGTGAGTATGATCCTGAAAGTCTAATCTGAGTTAAATAATAATTAATGACATTATATATTTGGATTTAGATTGCCAGAAATGATTACTTTGTGTTATAATTGTTATTTGAATAAGTTGTAGAGCATGCATTAACCTTTGACACTTTGCAGCAGATTCTGATGATAGTATGAGTTATATTTGGTCATGTTGACTTGGTCAAACCTAGTTTGACCAAGGTCAACCATAGGACATCAGATGGTTGGACCTTGTGATGATACAGATAGATGATATATGGTCTATGTACATGTACATGATGATTCTATGCATCAGATACAGTTTTATGATGATGATTCATGGTTTTTAGCATTTATTGATCATTTACAGATTATTATTATTTCACCTGTTCCGATATATTGGATATATTATATGATCATGGAGAGACTCATATGGTGTATGAGTACACATCTTGGATGGATTTGGACCTTCTGAGTCCAATGAGATAGTCTGTTTTCAGTTCTGGGCACTTACAGTGATGATTGAGCCTCAGTAGGCTAACCCAGTGCAGTTTTGGTCTGTCGAAGACCTTGTCAGAGCAGAGAGGATTTTTATTTGGTTGACCTACGACGCTGTGCTTGGAGGGGGTGGTCCAGCCACTTGTTTTTACCATATTACCCCCCTCCTGGACACACTGGTGCCCTCACCTTGACAGCGCAGGCACTCCAGGAGGTAGTTTGGGGCAGTTTCACGCTTCCCGAAACATTTCGGGATTGGTAGAAATGGCTATTGAGGAATTCGATTTGGGCTACTGAGGCAATGTCTTGGCATGGGATGATCAGTGATGATGGGTTGATGTCTTCCACACCTTCTCCAGTAGTTACAACTTCATCAGGGCCTGAATCCATCATTTATGGCAGTTTCTGATGATTTCTAAGGCCTCTTAAGGTCCACGATTTGTCCATAGAGGCACGATTTGGTATATTGATGACTATTTTATTATTATTGTGCTATGGGGATTGATCAAGGGTGTCTAAAATTACCCCTTGGACCCACCATAAGCTTCCTATTATATTTTGTCATCATGATTTGGTGGGATTCCCTTTCTAGGGCGATTTTGTCCACTTATATTATATTTTATGAGTGATCCATGTATTTTATTGTTGAGCTCATCTCAACCATTGATTAGACATTTGTATCTTTTAATCTTAGCCACTCATTCAAAAAGTGGTTAGGATTTTGATGCCTCTCCTTCCTATTTAAAGGAGAGAGATTCTCATTGTAAGGGGACTTGTGGCTCTAGATTATTGGAATAGAAAATTATTATTGCATCTATCTCCAGTGTTGTGGTGAATGTTTTTGGTGTTCGTTCGTTGGTTCTTCCTTTGCACTGAGTTATTGAAGATCTTCTTTTGCCATATCTTTTGTACCACGTTTTTGCATCTACAGGTGGAGGCCGATTTGCTTTGAGGATGAAGTATTGCTAGGGGAAGACTCTCCCTACTTCTTCTTTGGATCTCTTCATTGGTAAAAGGGAGTATTACTGTCCTAGGACCTTCTATTCTATGTTATCATTGCATTTTACTTGTATTTCCTCCATACTTGACCTCTCTGATTGAAATCGATTTTCCTTGGATTGACAGGTAGAGGAGGGCGCACTTGTGGGCTAGGGCATCAATTTGGCAAGCAAAATCAACAATCTCTCATTTGATCTCTGCGGGAATCTTCCTCAACATCAAAGCATCTCTCTTCATCACTCAGGTATGATCTCAAGGTAAATTCTATCTCCATGATCTATCCACTTGTCTAAAATATTTAAAACCCTAATCAATCAAAACCCCATTTTTACATTTTTTCAGATCTACTAAGATCTAGTGGCTTCTTGGGCAAGAAATTTAAAACCCACCTCTATAGTATCCACGGCATCTCGGATCTATAGTTTGGTGAGGATTGGCCTCCATTTGACCCTCTTCCCAAGGCATTTAGCCTCTCCAAGCAAGGGTGCACTTCCTAGTTTGGGTGGGTTGACCTAGATCTAGTACGTGGGTAGTTGAGATTCCACTCGATTCGTGATCTACACATCCAACAACCTACCCCCAGATTGTCACTTTTCTGATTTCTACCTTGTGGGCCCTATTCCACATTTTAAGGTATTTAATCCCATTTTTGGACCACTTGGTATCTTTAAACTCAGATCTAGCAAGATCTAGCCATCAGATTGCCTTGAAATTGTAGATCCATATTCTCACCTAATCAACCTACTTGGATCTAAATTTTGGATGCCATTGGACTTGTCTTGATTCATTTATCCCACTTTTTAGCCTCCTTGGGTAAAGTTGCACCACCTTGGAGAAGAGAGTTGGTCCACTTCTAGGACGTGGGTACTTGAGATTTTAGTGGATTTGGAACGGGCATAATTCAAAACCTTGGACTAGTAGGTCACTTTGTCAAATCTTGCCTTGCGGATAGCATTCCTTATTTTAAGGGATTGTGGTCCTCTTAGGTCAAACCTATATCTAGAACTATTCATCCATCAAGACTTTAATTTCCCACTTGTCTCATATAATAGGAGTTATCAATCACAAGTTAACTTTACTTTGACTCCATTATCCCAATTCCCAAGGCACTGGTCTCTCTCCAAGTTAATTCGACTTTCCTAGATTGTTGAATTAACTTGTGGTTTGACCCTTGTGTGGTGAACTAAACCATTTGATGTCATCATGTATCATGATCAAGCTTGTCACTTGTACTAGTTAGCCCCAATTCAACCCCTAAACTACCCTGCATTGGACATGGTTCCCAAGGCAGTGGATTTTGTCACATTGAACTAGTCCATCAATCCTGGATCCTATTTCACAAATCATAAGTCACTTTCACATCAATAATGAACCAAAGCTATACTCATTGAACCTCTCATTTGTCTTGTGACTTCATCCTAAGGTCTAGGATAAACCATACACCTTACTTCACTTAGAATTAACTTGATTTGGTGTCTTGGTTTTGATCTCTCCTGTCAGGAGTAGATCAGGTCTCCCCCTTTGTTGTGTGGGCTAGATAACATAAAGTGAAGGTTGCCTCGACTGGTGTGACAACCCTCTATTGGAGGTTGAGGTGATCGTGGTTGCACCTTTTGAGTTGCCCTTCCCTATTGCCATCTATTAATGGATACATCGATAGGGGTAACTACAGTTTAGGTGATAACGCTATCGACAAACTTATGACTTTTAACGTCATTGATGCCTCTACCTCTGCTGAGCAACACATCAGAAATTTTTCAAGACATTGTGGTTCATATGTCAGAGGCACCGACAAGCATGAAGATATTTATATGACCTTCTTTGCCTTATCTTTGGATGGTAAGGCTGGAAATTGGTATGACAACCTACCAAACAACTCTTTTGCCACCATAGCAGCTTTCAAGATTGCTTTCCTCGACAAATTTGGCAGCAAAAAGGAACCTAGACATCTAGTAGCATCCTTAACCAGCATCAAGAAGTCAGATACTGAAACTATGGATGAATTCAATGCTAATTTCACAGAGTTATCTAATTCCATCCCTGCCACTTATGCACCTCCTGCAGCTTCATTATTGGACTATTACATAGAAGCATTGAGTGGCAAGATACAATACCAAATAAGAGATAAGGAACCCACTACTTTGCTTCAAGCTCAAAATTTGGCTACCAAGATAGACAAAAACATGCCGTCTTCTGGAGAGTCAAACATCCAAGGATATTCTAGATCTTCAATCCCTTCAAAAGCTCCCGAACTTAAAGAAAAAGACCCTTTGTCTATGAAGGAATCATATGAGAAAAAGATGATGGAAATATGTGAAAGAATGGAAAAGGCTGAGCAGAAACATGTAGTTCAAATGAAAGAAATACAGAATAAAATCATAAACATGGAAAGAGCACATGTTCAACATGTTCAACATATTCAACAAACTCAGCCAATTCAAAGAAACTACCCTCCAAAGACCAACTGGCAGGAAAAGGCTCCCAATCATGAAAAGAGGCCTCCCACTCAAATAGAGGCTGCTAACATGGCTGAGGACTACATACCATTTTGTAGGGATTGCAAAGATTTTCACAAGGAATTTTCTTGTTACTTTGCAAACTATGTACAAGAACATGGATTTCCAGAGGGTAGTACTAGTAAGTCTTCATCAAGTGAGCCTGAGTGCATAAACTATGTAGGTGACTTTTACGATTTTCCCGAAGAGAGTTGGAACTAGTTAAGTCAACCTATTACAGAAACTATGACCTTTTCCCATCAGATTCCTGATGATCTCATCAAGGAAATTCAACAAAAACCAAATTCTATTGAAGACCCTCCTCATGCCAATGAAACAAAAGACATTTACGAGTGGGAAGTTTTTCAAGACTACTTCAGTGATGACGAACATATATGTACTCCTGATCCATCTCTAGAAGAAACCATTGCGGATATTGATACTCATAAAGAAATCCATGAAGTTTGTAATATGTGTGATGATACTCCCAATTGTTCTCCACATGGCAGTAAATATTTGAAAAAAGGGACCCCTTGTGATGTCTTTGAAACCCATTTGTTTGAAGAGGATTTTCATGAAGTTGAGGAGGATAGGCATAACTTAAAGGATTTTCATGGAGTTGAGGAGGATAGGCATAGCTTAAAGGATGACATAAGTGATGATGAGTCCATCATGGATGACACAGATGTTGACAATGATGAATGGACCTTGTTAGAAAACCCTATTTATGCCATGTCTAAAAAGGTTAACAATGAACAAAATCCCTTGGGAATTTTTGTTGATAATCCCACTTATGAGCATGAGGATACATATAGACAGGAATATGACATAATGCATGAAGACTCCCCCATATTTTAAAAAGATATTGATGATGACTATTGGACATACATTGGAAAACCTATTTTCGATGTATCTAGAGAAGGGAGTATAAATTTTGAGCATTTGAACATGGAGGAAGAGCATATTGTTTGTTGATATAAGCAGTCAGAACCACAAGCATCAACAAAGATGACCTAGAGAAACAATACAATGAAGGGCCAGTTTGGGTAAAGTCAGTTGAATACATATCTCTGCCATCAGATGACCCTTGTATATTAGAACAGTTTGAGGCATGCACTTTAATAGAAAATTATTTTCAGAAGAGCCTTTCGGATCAGTGTGATAAAGCACCAGAACTGCCTTGTCATCCTGAATTTCTTCACCCTATACTGTTCTGGATAGAGTGTGCCTGCAAGAGGACTTACTATACTGGGAAGCATTTCAACTATCTATCTTATGATTTTACATCTGTCCTTCCCATTCAGAAGATCAAAGCAGGTTTGCACTTTCCTAGGAAAATATGACCAGGCTCCTGCCAAACCTCCATCCCCAAATAATAATACATCAACCCAATGTCAGTCATCTCGTACTTTGTAGCAAGGTCTCTCTTGCAATGTGCAATGAGACGCTCCTCTCGAGTGATAAACAAGTCATCAACGTATAACAAAAGAATGAGAGGATCTCCACCAACCACAATGTAGTAAAGGTTGGGATCAACCTCATTCTTCTGAAAACCCATCGATGTCAAATACGCATCAATCCTGGAGTACCAAGCTCTAGGAGCTTGCTTCAGTCCATACAAGGATTTCCTCAGCCTGCACACATGAGAATATCTCCCATGAATCTCAAATCCCTGTGACTGCTCTAAGTAAACCTCCTCCTGCAGAAGACCATTGAGAAATGCGGTCTTCACATCCATCTGGTGGATCTTCCAACCCATGTTTGCTGCTATAGAAATCACTGCTTTGATGGAAGAATAACGAGCAACCGATGTAAAGGTCTCATCATAATCAACTCCCTCAACCTGTGAAAACCCCCGTGCCACAAACCGAGCCTTGTACTTCTCCACACTACCATCCGCAACATGCTTCACCTTGTAGATCCACTTGGAAGTCACAACAGACTTCCCCTCTGGTCTCGGTACTATCTCCCATGCATCATTCTTCATGATGGAATGGTACTCTTCCATCATGGCATCTCTCCAAACCTGATGTGGAGAGGCCTCCTCAAATGTGGAAGACTCTGAATCACGAAGACTCGCAACAAGAGCCATACCCAATCTATCCGACATCACTACTGTCCTAGCCTCCTCCTGGGGCCTACCAAATGCCTCTACCTCCTCCAAGGTATCACAAAGCCATTTAGGCTTCCTCTTCCTTGAAGGCTCCTCCCATATTGGTCTATCCTCATCTGAAGAACTCCCAGAACCAGATGTCCAACAACCCGAGGACCAATGACTGATGAACTAGTCCCTGAAGAACCTGTAACTTGAGAACTAGAACCTGAACCTGTCCTTGAAGTACCTGTCACCTGAACCACTGAACCTGTAGAGCCTGTGCCTGTAGCCTGTGATCCAGTCACTCTGGAAACCTGTGGACTTGAGATCTATACTGAAGAATACTGAGTCACCTGAGGTGTGGAAGTCGGTGGCTCCTCGTGCTCCAACTCTCTGGACTTCCTGAAGGCTCTCTCCTCATGAAACTTCACTTCCCTCCTCACAACAACCTTCTTCTGGCCAGGAAGGTAAATCCGGTAAGCCTTCGAAGTCTCATCATATCCCACAAAGATGCCTCTCTCTGCAGTGGGATCAAGCTTTGTTCTCTTCTCAGAAGGGACATGAGCGTAAGTCAAGTTGCCAAATATGCAAAAATGGCCAACTTCAGGCTTCTTGCCTGTGAACATCCCGTCAGAAGTCTTCCTCCCCAAGGCACGATGGGGACTCATGTTCTGCAGATAAACTACAGTACTGCATGCCTCTGCCCAAAGAAAGAACGGTAAACTCTGATCATGAAGCATTGCTTTCGCTGCTCCCACAATCGACCTGTTCTTCCTCTCCGCAACTCTATTCTGCTCAGGAGTGTAAGAACTGTCAACTGTCTCTGAATGCCCTCTTGAATGCCAAAACCCATCGAACCCCTTGGAAGTATACTCACCCTCATTGTCCGATCTCAATACCCGAATCCTCCTCCCTGTCTGATTCTCCACAAGGGCTTTGAACCCTTGGAAGACTCTCAATACTAAGGGTGACTTCTTACTCAAGAAGTAGATCCAGGTCTCCTTGAAGTAGTCATTGATAAAAGAGATATAGTACTCAAATCCAGTCAAAGAAACTGATGACATGGGACCACAAATATCAGTATGGATCAAATCCAGTACTCCTGTCGCTCTGTTGTCACTGCTTGGAAAAGCAGTCTTGGTGTACTTTCCCAAAGCACACCCCTTGCAAACATCACTCTGCTCGGTGCTGAACTCTGGTAACCCTGTAACCATGCTCCTCAACAATCTCAAGGTTGGGTGATGCAAGTGGGCCATCCCCCGATGCCATAGCTCACAAAGCTCACTGCCGCTGCTGTGTGCCAAAGCGTGCTGCGGCTAAAACAAGAGCTTGTATAGCTTTCCACATCTAACCCCAATGTCCATGGAGGTAGATAATCCTGTAGTCTTGGGGAATACCTACACTTGCCCATCCAAGAAACAAACCCCAAGACCCCTGTCCTCAATGGTGGAAACTGATACAAGGTTCTTCTTTAGCCCAGGGACAAATAACACATCCCTCAGAGTCATAGGACTCATAGACTTCCTCTGAAATGTAATGGTCCCCCGACTAACTGCTCTGACAATGGTGTCATCACCTAGTACGACCTCCACATGTGTACTTGTCTATGAAAGCTCGGAGAACATCTCTCGAGCACCTGTCATGTGGCTCGAAGCTTCACTGTTAATATACCAAGTGCTAGTGGTGGATGCACTCATCTGATGGCCTATCAATAAGGAATAATCCATCTCCATATCCATATCAGTGCTGGTAACTATAGAGGCTCTCTCTCTCTCAATTTGTCCAGCACACAGAGAAAACTCTCTCTGAAATCTATCTCCGAAGCCATCAACCTCCATTGAAGCTGCAGTTTGCTGTCTCTTCTTCTTCTTGCTTGGACACTATGAAGCACAGTGCCCAAATGTCTGACAACCATTGTTAGATTATGGTAACTTCGGGATGTCCTCCATGACTCAGATGCCTTGCATGGAGGTACATCAGTGCCATTGGCATCAAGATGGAGTAGAGAGTGAGATGCACTCTACTCAGTGGAATGAGCCCAGTGGGGGCTGCATGCGGAGTTTCAAGGGAGATTGATCTATGCATGCATGAGTATTGCATGATCTACCTGCATTCAGTAACTGCATGCAAAAGTGTTTTTGCATGCATGCATGCAAAAGTGACTTTTTGCATGCACTAGGAATTAGGGTTTTGGCAAACCTAATTCATCGGTGAGATTATTTATAGAGGCAGGGGGTCCCCAGATGGGGTTACTCAGTTGTATCATCAGAGAGAGATACTGCCGGATTGAGGATGACAAATCTGTCCATGTGGGGTGACTTTCTGAGATAGAGAGGAGTTGCTACAGGAGCTAGGAAGGTCAGATCTAAGCTAGATCAGTGACCTTCAGTTCCAGAGAGGCTAGATACCCATTCTTGTGAGCTGAGAGAGCTCAACAGTGAGATTACTATGGAGATTGGAGGAGGCCGAGTTCTCTTGGAGGAGGACGTTTTTCCTGAGGGCAGAGAAGCTCATTGTGAGCTGGATTGGCCGATTAGGAGTCTGTGACTTCCAGGATAGCCTTGCCTTGAGATTTGAGGAAGGTTAGGGATGATTGGAGCTTAGATCTGTTGAGATCTGGAGCAGTACGAGCATTTGACATCCAGAGGGGAGGGCGCATTTGTGCATGCAGAGAGGGCCGATTTCATCAGTGGGCAGTCTTCAGAGCGAGCAGATCAGAGCAGCGAGATCTAGAGAGGGTAGATCTATCAGAGGCATCGTTAGAGCACTCAGATCCAGATTGGCAGTTAGGGCATACTTCGTTAGTGCATGCATCAGCTGGATGCATGCAAATTAGAGTTTGTCCTGGTCAGAGGGATTGAGTTACCGGCTGAGGTAATTCTGTATTGTACTGTCTTTTATACTTGTATATGCTCTGGGCTCAAGAGAGAAGATAGCCCCATAGTTATCTGGTTTTTCTCGAAAGGGTTCCAGGGTATATCTGTTGTCTATGTGGTTGATTGCATTTATGTTCAGTTGGTAAATGCAGATCTAGTTCTTTGAGTTTATTTTTTTATGAGCATATATTGATTTAGAGACTCATACCACTTGAGATCTCAGGGCGATCCAGAGGGAGCAGTGTTCTCTGGATCTATATATATTTACAACCATAACACTTGATTGTACTCAAGTCCTTCTTCTGCCCATTTTGCTGCTGCTTGGCCCCACCCTGCTTGGGGCCCTTCTTCTTCTTCTTGCCCTTTGTTGTCAAAGCCACATTCTCCTCATCTTCTCTACCCTGTGAAGAATTGCCTTGTACAAGACCTCTCCTGGTCTCCTCCTGCACAAAATCATCCCAAAATCTCTCCCATGAAGGTAAGTTCTCTCTGCCTACTATAGCCTGCACAAATGCACCCCAAGGCTTGGAAGCCCCATTCACTGCTGTATGCACAAGCTCAGTAGCAGTGACCACCTCCCCAACTACTGCTAGCTCATCTCTAACTGCAAATATCCTGGTAAGGTAAGATGTCACTCCCTTTCTACCATTCATCTTTATACTTTTCATTTTCTCCTTGAGAACCATCTTCCAATTCTCATTGGTGCTCTCGTATAAACTGGTTAAAGCACTCCACATCAAATGTGCCCCAGCTTTACCTGAAATGTGAGGAATGATATGGTCTTTAACTGCATCAAGAATTATTCTTCTAGCTTTACAGTCCTTGTTGAAGGCTGATAATGCTGTTGCATCTGTAGCAGCAGGAATATGAACAGGGTTTGCTGTAGTGCTTCTTACCACCTCCTCCCACAGTTCATTTTCCTCTAAGATCAGCAAAATCTTAGCGTTCCATGGCACAAAGTTTCCTATCCCATCTAGCCAATCCTCCAACGTAAGTCCCATAGCCATCTTTGTCAACCCAACAAGGTGTTGTTCACTAACAGAAGAAAATATTCAAATCTGGAAATTTCAGACTCTCTGCAAATTTTAATGTTTTCTGTCCCCAAACTCTGATACCATGTAGATTTTCTGAGATTTTCAACTTGCTGGTTTTATGTCAAGTTTTTCACCGTTTCCTCCCCAACCCAATTTTTGCATTGGCTGGAAATTACTTATAAAATTTCAGACATTTAAAACAGATTGAAAATCACATTTACAGGAAGAAAAATTAAATACACATGCACGCCATAAAATATTTCAGACTCAGAAGTTTTGGCCAATAACCCTGGAAAAACCCCCACGGGGAAAACCAGTCAGAGAGAGATTTTTATTTCTTCAGCAAAATTATAAAACAACAATACAGTGAAAAATACAACTTATCTCCACCATTAAATGCACCTAGCTGGTTGTCTTGAAAACTGTGCCAAGCCTCCTCGAAATTCATGCACAAAAAACTCAACCTCGTTTTCTTTGCCTGCCTTGAAAACTGTGCAGAAACAATCCTTGTTTTATGTGCTGAAAAGTACAGTCAGTACGGACTGTACAACTCTCGAAATTTGTGTAGGAAATCACCTCGTTTTCTGTGCAAGCTGTCTCGGATTTTGTGCTAGATCGCTGCCTCAAAAATTGTGCTTCTCCTCGGCATTCGTGCCCAAAAATTCGTACTGTACGGAGTGCCTCGGAATGCGTGCTGCTGCTAAAATCACCCTGCCTCTAAATCTGTGCCTTCTTGAAATTTGTGTTGCGACTGTACCTTAGCTGATGCTCTCTCGAAATTTGTGCCCTCTTTCTTTCTTTCTCTTCTCTTCTTTCTCTTCATAAGAATGAATGAATGTTTGCCTCCCTTTTCCTTTTTGGTGAAAACCCTAGGTGATTGTGGGCCCTTTCAATCCAATGGCTGAGATTAGCCAAGATGAATGGGTGAGATTAAATGCTCACATTTAATATTTAAAAAGAATTAAATTCTCTCACTTAAATTTTTCCAAAAGTGACTTTATGTTATAAAGTCACATTAAATGCTTTTCACAAGTCATTTAATGCAAGGGTCACTTTTTCCCCCTTTAAGTGACTTAGGCAAAGGTCACTAGGGAAACAAAAATTAACATTTTGTAGTTGAACAAAAAGAAAAACACGAACAAAAAGAAAAAGAGATGGAGAAAATCTTGAGCAACCTGAAAAACCAAATCCTAGATGCAAATAGGATGGAAGAAAGTCTGGAGAAGTATCTTAAAGAGAGAACTAACATGTGAAAGAATGGAGGCAGAATTAGTTCACCTAGGAAAAGAGCTTGATGCAAAACTTATTCAAACAAGATATGAAAACAGCTCTAAAGTCTTAGATAAGATTATAACCACACAAAGGGATCTGAGTAAAAAAAATGGAATAGGTTATTCTCCAGAAGAAAACCAAGTTAACTCAAAATCTTATGCAGCTACTCTCCTTAGTACATTCAAGAAGAAAGAGAAAGAAAAGAAAAGCAATGATCGGAGCTCCAGAGGATTATTTCCACCCATCAAGAAGGAACTCAAGACAACACCAAAGAAGGTTTATCAAAACAGGTATCCTCACATTTTCTTTGGTTATTGCTTTGCATGCTCTAACTTCGGACACAAAGCTATGAATTGTAGAGCATATGGAAAGAAAAACTTGAGGGTTAAGAACTATAACCTCAAAGACAACCAAACAATTGATCAAGTTGAGAGCAAATATTATAACTCTTTTGCACCTCTACAAGAAAGAAACTTAGAATGCTTCAAATGTCATAACTATGGACATAAAGCAATTAATTGCAGATTAATGGAAGTCTTAGAAAAACCAAAGTTCATTAAAGAGCAAAAGAAGCTTTGGAAAGAAAAAACATCAAAAGAGGAATGTATTATTGCCTTGAAAACCCAAGATAAAGGAGATCTCTAGTATGTTGACAATGGTTGTTCAAAATACATGATAGGAGACAAGGACAAGTTTTTGAACTTGAAGAAACATAAGGGTAAAGTTACATTTGGTGACAATGCTTTAGGTAACATTCTTGGGAAATGCACTGTGAAATTGGGAAAAAACAAAGCCAAGAATGTGTTGCTTGTTGAAAATATGAAACCTTCCCTATTAAGTGTCAGCCAAACTTGTGATCAGGGACACATTTGCATCTTTGATTCTTAGAAATGTGAGATAAGGAGAAAGGACTCAGGAAAATTGGTTGGTACTGTTCCTAGAACTCCTTAGAATGTATACATACTAAATACAAAATTGAATGAGGAATGCCATATAAATTTAGTGGATGAAAGTTGGCTTTGGCATAGGAGGTTGGGGCACATTAACTTTGACAATTTAGTGAAAGTCAACAATCTTGGGGCACTGAGAAACTTGCCAAAGATCACAAAACCTTCAAATCCTATATGTAGACATTGTCAACTAGGGAAGTAAACTAGAATAAGGTTCAAAACAAATGAATACTCAACCTCAAAATCTTTAGAGCTGGTTCACACTGACCTCTGTGGGCCTACAAGGACCAAAAGTTTGCAAGGAGAGTCCTACTTTATGTTGTTCATTTATTATTTTACTAGAATGGCTTGGGTATTTTTTCTCAAGGAAAAATCAGAAGCATTTAACAAGTTCAAAGCTTTTAAAACTCTTGTTGAAAATGAAACAGAGGAAAAAATCAAATATCTTAGATCAGACAATGGTGGTGAGTTCACCTCAAAAGAGTTTGATCTCTTTTGTGAAACCCATGGAATTAAGAGACAATTCTCTATTGCCAGAACACCTCAGCAAAATGGGATTGCTGAGAGGAGGAATTGAACAGTCCAGGAGGCTGCAAGGACTATGATCAATGAAGCAAGATTGCCTGATGGATATTGGAGAGAAGCTATAAGCATAACAGTTCACATATTAAATAGAGGTTAGCTCCGGATTAATAGTAATAAGACTCCTTATGAGCTATGGTTTGGGAGAGCTCCTTCTGTAAAATACTTCAAGGTCTTTGGAAGTAAGTGTTACATCAAAAGGCTTGATGAGAATCTTGGAAAATTTGATGCTAGATCTGATGAAGGTATCTTTCTTGGATATGCTTCTACCAAGAAAGCATACAGATGCTACAATCTTAGATTACATAAGATTGCTGAGAGTGCAGATGTTAAAGTGGATGATTTAAAAACAAAGAAGACCAAACATCAAGAGAGCATAATTGACAATGAAGACGAAGATGATGATGAGTTAGTTGGTACACAACCATATGAAAAGGAAAAGGAAGATATACAAGAAGATGAAATGGATACCAGAGAAGAAGAGATAAAAGTAGAATCCCCAAGAAGAGACACAAAGATACCCTCAAGAATAACTCAAAGGAATCATCCCGAAGACCTTATTATTGGAGATAAAAGCACTGGAGTACAGATAAGAAGGAAATTGTTGTATCAAACATAAATAACACTCTTGTCACATATTGAGCCCAACTTAATCAAAGAGGCATGCAAAGATGACAGTTGGGTCAATGCTATGAATGAAGAATTGTACCAGATTGAAAAGAATCAAACTTGGGAACTGGTTCCAAGACCAACAAATAAGAATATCATTGGAACTAAATGGGTGTTTAAAGAAAAAGTAAATGAAAATGGGCAAGTAATCAGGAACAAAGCCAAATTGGTATGTAAAGGGTATGCTCAGGTTGAAGGAGTAGATTTTGAAGAAAAGTTTGCACCTGTGGCCAGATTAGAGGCAATTAGGATGTTCTTAGCCTTTGCCAGCTACAAAACATTGAAAGTATACCAGATGGATGTCAAGTCAGCATTCTCAATGGAAACTTAGAAGAAGAAGTCTATATTGAACAACCAAAAGGATTTCAATTAATTGATAAAGAAGACTATGTCCGTAGACTAAAGAAATCACTCTATGGGATAAAACAAGCACCCAAAGCATGGTATGCAAGGCTAGATTCTTATTTACAAGTACAAGGCCTCAAAAGAAGATCAACAGACAATGATCTTTATTGTAAAATTGTTGGTGATAGCAGGATTATTGTGGAAGTATGTGTTGATGATATTATATTTGGGAGTGATGATGAAAAAATGAGTAAGGACTTTGCTAGGAGGATGCAACAAGAATTTGAAATGTCTTTGCTTGGTGAACTAAATTTCTTTCTAGGATTACAAGTAGTATAGTCCAAAAGGGGAATCTTTATCCATCAATCCAAGTATGTTAAAGATATGTCGAAGAAATTTCAGTTAGAGGATTGCAAACCTGTTTGTACACCTATGACAGTAGGATGCAAACTAAGCAAGGAAGATGAGTCCAAGGTTGTAGATCCAAAATACTATAGATTAATGATTGGGAGTTTACTCTATGTAACAACTTCCAAACCTGATATCAAGCAAGTTGTTGGAATGGTGGCTAGATTCCAAGTTGCACCAAAAGAGAGCCATGTTCAAGCTGTGAAAAGAATCTTTAGGTACTTAAAAGGAACCATAGGTCTTGGATTATGGTACCCTAGCAAGAATTCATTCTCTTTAAAGGCCTATTCAGATGCAGATTGGGAAGGTTGTGTAGATGACATAAAAAGTACAAGTGGAGGAGCATTCTTCTTGGGAGTTTCATTGGTAGCTTGGACAATCAAGAAACAGACCTCAATTTCTCTATATACCACTGAAGTTGAGTATATTGCAGCAGCAGAATGTTGCACATAAGTGGAATGGATGAAACAAACCTTACAAGACATCAAAGTAGTGTTTGAAGAACCCACTATTATCTACCGTGATAATACAAGTGCTATAAGTCTCTCCAAGAACCTTTTCCATCATTCCAAAGCAAAACACATTCCAATAAAATACCACTATCTAAGAGATCAGGCTGCAAATAAGAAACATTAAATTGGAATATGTCCCAACACAAGAACAGGTTGCAGACATCTTTACTAAGCCCTTAAGCAAAGATGTATTTGAATATCTCAAGAAAAGATTAGGAGTAGTCTCTCTTCCAATCTAAATCTCTCAAGAAAATAATGCATTAGTTGGCATCAGTTCAGGGGGAGACAATGATCAAAGTTAGGGGGAGTCATTCAACCCTTTGCTCTTGATGTCAAAGGGGGAGATTGTTGGAAATATGGCAGTTATACAGGTTGGCATTGATGGAAAGAAGCTTCTAATGTCTTCCATAACTGTTGGTATGAAAGATAATGCTGATGAACTGATTAAAGGTGTTGATGATAAGGCAGATGGAAAATAGATGAAACCTTGTTGAAAAAGGCACACTCTGTATTGATGGAAGATGTATAAATGAATGTGATCCTGTTATCTATAATTAATTGTGACCCTATTGGCAATATGGAAAAACCATGGGAAGTGAATTGGACATACCTTGTCTGCTTTTGATGAGGAAAAAATCCCATGTTGTTTTGGCTTCGATGATGCAATTGTAAATGATGATAATGCAAGATGAGGAAGCTGATGGCGAGGCTGGCGCAGGAACAGGGGGAGCAGCAGGGGAAGTCCTTGATGATTACATTGACGTCACGGTTGAATTTGAGGAGGAAGAGGATGATGATGACAGTGTTTGGATTAGGTGCAAGAAGAGAGTGATGTAGAGAATGATGATGATGGGCATGATGGGCATGAGACGAAGCCTATGCAGATGGGTGGTATTGGCGACGGTGACATGGAAGAAACAGATGAAGGATTGAATGTCCAGGACATTGATGCTTTTGGATTTTGAGAAGTTTGATCTCTACAATTGCAAAGCTCGAAATCAAATCGACAAGCAAACTTGAGCATCGATTTCAAGTCATAGTGGATAAGAATAAAGAGATGCAGACGGAGTCTCAACAACCGTCCTATCAAGCGATCGACGGTGGCGATTAATTTGTCTTTGGGATTTATCCCACATTGGCAGCATAGTTGAGGTAATATGAGTTTATATACACTATCCTCACTATGGTTATTTGACACATAGTGCAAGGGTATGGTGGGGGCTCTAGGTGCTTGGACTCCATGAGTAGTCACCAGCCTGGAGCTTGGGACGACTTGTCAGTGATGAATATGGTTGTCTATGATTGTCATTGATGACAACATTAATGACAAAGATTAAGATTGATGAAATGGCTTTGACAAGGACTTGAAGAAGACAAGAGAAAAGACAAAGTGGACAAGGTGATGGGCATTGGAACCATTGGAACATCGAAATGAGCCAAATGACCCATACTGTGGTCATTTGTGTCTTAATTGGGTCATGAAGCCCACACACTTGGTTGCTTGTTGATCTTTTTCCCACAAGCTAAATGGAGGTACTTTGATAGCCCATGCTCATGTGGATGGTTTAAAAAGCCCACGCACATGATGATGAAGCCCTTAAACAACATGTTGAAGCCCATGAGTATGTGAGGAAGACCATTGGTGGCTTGTATGAGGACCTTGACATTGGCCTTTAATGTGGAATGATAATACTTGTTTGAACCCTATGGAGATTTGATGAAGCTCTTAATGATAATGATTGATTGGTAATATGATCTTTGGTACCCTTATCTTATGAGGACATGATGGTGTCGTTCTTATTTGGAGAAACCATAGCACATGAAGCTTAATTCCTTGAAGTCTGAAACAAGTCATCCCAATAAAAAGAATATCATTATCCTTGAAATTTAATTTTATGGTGAAGTCGGCCCAGTAAAAAAAAAGGGGGTCAAAACTTGAAAAGAAATAAACTAGGGTCGGCCAGCTTTAATTTTTTAATCCACAAAAAAATATGTATAAATAGGAGCTCGTCTCATTTTATTTGTATATAGTTGTGGGTGATTAATCTAGCTTTGAATTTTCGGACTACTGTAGCAGCCTCAAAGAAAGAGTAAGTTTCAGGTCTGTTTTGCACAGTGGTATGAAGGAGAAGTAGGCCGCAGTCAAGAGGCATGCTTCCAGGTTGAAGTGTCGTTGTGAATTCGGAGCAACAGTAAGGTCTGATTTTGGGGGACAGTGAGGGAAGTCAGATGACTGCAGCAGAGGAACAACAACAGTCGCAGTGGAGCAGCTGTAAAATAAATTTTACTTGTATCTTTTGGGCTTTACCATGGCAGCATAATGATGAAGACCGGAAGCATGGTTGAAGATATGGCTGCAGTATGATAAAGACTTCTCATTTCTGGGCAGCAGCATTGATAGTTTGATGTGGATAATATGAATAAAAAGAATGATGAAGTTATGTGAAGGACATGACCAATGACAACATGACATGTTTTGTAGAATGAAGATATGCACTTTGATGTATGTTTGAAGCTTATTAGAGGAAGATATATGTGTATTGGTGTAATGTGTTGATTCAGAATGAAGAACATGGACATAATGCTGAAGTCAAATGATGGACTGATTTTTGAAGACATGATGCTGGACAATGTTGATTATATGATGCTGATGATTTAGGGCAGTAGAACATATGACTAGTGAAATGCATGGACATAAGGACATAGACAACAAATTGATGAACAAGTCAAAGATTTGTTGGTGAACACATTTTGTGGACAGTACAAGTAATTGAAGACATGTTTGTGATGAGTATCTGAACAGTTTGGAAGATGATTTGATATGCTGGACAGTATACTTGACAATGTATTGAATGAAGTTTTGAGAACATAATTGTAATTTGTAATCTGAAATATGTATAGGGAGGTAGGGTGGAGCTGGGGAAAGACTTATTGGTCTTTTTTCAAGTTGAAGCTTGTCTGGATGTTGTAACATCCCAGTCAATTGTAGCTGACTGAATCATTCTGGTGGGTGGTGCCACCTTTGGGTTGTAGCCCAAACTGGAGATTGAAGTCTCCAAAATCATAAAAAGTTTACAAAGCCTATATTTTGTGTCTTCTATGTGTTGATGATAATGTGTTGGTGTTTATTGATGATCTATGATTAAATGTTAAAGTAGAAATGCAAATGATATAAGTTAGGGTAGATGTGAATTGGTAAATGATATAAGTTTGGAAGAAAAAGTAGAAATTGAATTAAGTACAACCTCACTGATTCACCCCCCCCTCTCTCAGTGAGGGATTGTGTCTAACAGTCAAGCCCCCTACCTTTTTGGAAAAAATGACAACATTCGTCGATTTACCGAGAAGATTATCTCATCTGTTGGATTAATATTTTTTATATCTGTTGACACAATGGTCACATGAGTGATCAAGGGCTTAAGTGTTAATTGTTTTAGTTAGCGATGATATTGTGTGTGTTTTATCAAATTTTTTAGGCATACTGCCAATTCTGGAGGGTAACGAATTGACCAAATTCCATTAGCTAATTACCGGTCTGCAGCAAATTGTTTTCAGTTATCAAAATCAGTTTTTAGTTCGATTGATTGTAACAACTAATTCTTGAATTCGAATGTATGGTAAAGGCAGAGTCTGTAATAGAACATAGCATGACTTTATTTTGAAAGAGAAATATAGAATTTGTTTGATGTAGTGGTAGAGCTCAAGGTAGAGAGGGAGTAGAGAAGAATACTGATATGTTGCCGCGTTGATCTCTGTAAGAGAAGGATGCTATGTTATTTAAGGGCAGAGGAAGAACATCAAAGGATGATCACCAAATTTAATAAAACCCTGTAGAAAGACAAAGACAGTAACCTGCACGAAGACACAGTTAGATTGAATCTTAGTTAAACTATTTATGCATTAAAAGATGGAACTAAACCAAAGAAGAATAATTATTGTGTTATGTTGATTAAAAATTGACTAATAACTGTGTTAGCAATAATCAATGGTCATTTAGATGAAGAGGTGTGAGACTACATGAAACAAACATATTATTTGATGAAGAGTTGTTTTGAAGACATTTATAAGTATGTTGAGATGTGAAAGAAAGTGTGATTGTCGAAGATTAATTGAAGACTAAGAACAAGAAGAGACAATGCAACAGTCATGAAGTCCAGTAGTTGATAAAGAAGATTTCCACAGGAATGAATATTCTTTCCCAAATTTATAAACAGAGGGTGGCAGGGAGGAGCTAGGGCAAGTTGGTGCCTACAAGGGATTAGGTGCTTCCTTGTCAGTTGTAACTGACTAAATAGGGGTGTGGGTGCATCCTGATCAGTTGGTGTTGATCCAAAGAGGAAGAAAAACATCCTTCTATTGTAAATTGTAAAACAAATTTTACAGTTAATAGAAAAGTATTGGTGGTTTTTCCCTATTGGGTTCCACGATAAATTATTGTGTTCAAATTTGTTGTTATATTTGCAAACCATTATTAGGCTTAACAAAAATTGGTTTAGAAGTTGTGTCACTGATTCATCCCCCCCCTCTCAGTGACAGGATCTGATCCATCATTCAAAGTAACATTGTCTTTTATAATAGACAATTGGGAAATGATCGTCATATTAATATGTGAAACATTAGATTTAAGTTTGGAAGAGGTCCAAAATCCAAAGCTGGTTCAAGAACTTGCCACATCTACCATTGGAGCTTTCAAACATCAATAAGATATAAACCAATACATAAATATAAAGCAATTCTCTCATCTTTTTATGGACAGAATGCTTGAGAATTTTCCTACAAAATACCCCAAAATACTTTGAACTTCCACTATAGGCCAAAGCTGTGTTTTAAGTAATTTGACAACAAAATAGAGTAGAGACAACAAATTTCTGTCCACGTTGAGGATCTCAGGCCCCAAAGCACGATTCTAAAGGAATAGGAGAATGGGTAATAGTTTTCTACCCATTCTCTCTTCAAATTTTCAAAGTGTCATCTAGGAGAGCTAATGCTCCGTTCACTTGTGAATCCACAGATATAAGCCCAACAATTGGCACTGGATCACATGATTGTGGTGCATGGGAGTTTTGAACGAGATGGGCCAAAACATAGTGTTGCAAACATAGCCCACAAAATTGACTCTTGATTTGAAACTGTGAGGTAGACCTAGATCCAACTAGGTAAAATATTTATATAGGAACTCCCTCAACTTCCCAATCCTATCTAATGGGGCTTTAGAAATAGGTAGTACAAAAAGTATAAGAAAAACAAGATAAGGGAATGAAAAGAAGAATGTGATTGAAAACCACTTGTTTCTAAATTTGCACTGAAGTGTTGGGATTCATATATGTCTACTCATGGATGGATTGCTGTAATGAACCTGAATTCCTCTTTAATTGCATTAAGGAAATGGGGCATAAATTTTTTCCTTTTACATCGCCCAACAAACAGATATGTTAGGCTTATATATATAGTAATCCTCTAGTTAAACAATTTTGGTTAATTACATATAGAACCCTTTCACTTGAATTTTATCATGTAATGGTTATCCCCAATGTAATTTTTAATTTTTCTCTAATTAAAAACATACCCATTGTCATATGGATTTATCCAATCAGGCTTATAAGAGCATGATACTCCCATTCCTTTAACTACAGTTCATGATGTAAGGGAATACTCAATATGCAAGTCAACCCTTAGAAAATATAGAAGCAAAACCTATTTAAGATCATCAATAATATTTAATATATGTAAAGATTCAACATATACTTCTCAATAATGATGACTCAATATTCAATTGCCAATGGAGTCTGGATGAAGCTAGAGAAAGCAAATAAGTGTTATTATGAGCCCTGTAGATGGGCACACGATATGCTCCTAGATTTATGTATAGCATGGTTGAAAGTCTTTCATCTACTGCTCACCTTTCTTGTTGAGATTCTTGAGCCTTAGAATGATCTTCTTAATTTTTAGAGAGGGTCTAATAAGCATGGAGTTATCTTTGAGCCCTAAGCTTCCCATCTCAAAATGGAAACAATATACAATAGATGACGATCAATTAAAAGTTAAAACCCTTTAGCATTCTCAATGTGCTGGCATAAATATAGTATGGCAAGAATGTTTTTGCAATGGTTGTTAATATAGTCACATATGTTATCATTACTACTTATATGCTTGTACAAACATCAAAGGATTTTCGTCAGAGTTCTTCATTTGCAGAACTAAAATTTTATATACCTTGCACATCGAAATTGTTACCAAGTCTTGACTCAAAAGGGTTTAAAAGAATCCAACTTATAATGTGTTGAGAAAACAGTGCACTTATTGACTATAGGTATTGGTAGAAATCTATTGACTAAACCTTTGCTTTTAAGAGATTGATAACAAAATCCCGACTACAAGATTGACATTACAAGGATTTATAATAAAACCCATGACAACCTAAGCATATATTGAAATTTGTTTGCAATCACCTTCAAGTGTCAAGATAATTGTTTTAATCATCTTCAAGTATCAAGAGAATTGTTTCACCAACCTTGGGTTTTATGTGGAAAATCTTGTATCCATTACTTTTTAAAGAGTCATGAAGATGGGATTTTACAAATACGTGTAATATTCAGTTACATACATTGGAAAAACTCCATTGTTGATTTTGATTTCTTATTTGGCTGGTCTAACAACATTCTGAATCAGGTACCAACATACTAACTTTCTTGGATTAATTTCTAACAACATTTAAAACAAGGCCTTTTATAAGTATCTACAGTTATCTGTTTAGCATCAACAATTAAATATAAGTTAAGGATCTGAATCACATGCATTAGATAATTTGTTATCATATAAATGAAACTAGACTCCTATATAGAGCATTTGGGTATAAATTTAAGTGTCAACTATCATTGCAATCAAAATGTTGAAAATATATTGAACTACAAGTCATTATAATCTATTCTACGACAGTCATCTTTAATGAATTGAGTTAAAAATATCAAGAATGGTTTTTTTAGCCTTTTATTTCATTGGAAATTTTTCCATTAGTTTTCCCTCAAAAGCATGGACTACAGTTTGGTGTTTACTTGGTCAACCCCAACGATAAAATATTTAGTAAAATCCTATATGGAATGAAGGTTTACATCTTAACACAACCAGAATACTTTCCAACAACCTCTTCATAGCAACATTGTCTTTTATAATAGACAATTGGGAAATAATCGTCATATTAATATGTGCAATATTAGATTTGACTTTGGAAGAGTTCCAAAATCCAACGCTGGTTCACGAACGTGCCACATCTACCATTGGAGCTTTCAAACATCAATAAGATATAAACCAATACAGAAATATAAAGCATTTCTCTCATCTTTTTGTTGATTTCTCCTAAGCAACATCGAGAGACATTCTCTTAGGAGAATGGGGACATCTAATCAAGGACCAAGATGTGGAACCAGTCCAGCACTGGGGGAACTCAACCTTGAGTTGAGTAGCCATTCTATTGAATGGGGACATCTGGTCAAGGACCAGGATGTGGAACGAGTCCAACACTAGGGGAACTCAACCTAGAGTTGAGTGGCCATTCTTTGAATGGAGGCACCTGGTCAGTTACCCGGAAGATGAACCAGTCTAGTATTGGGGGACTCAGCCTATGGCGGAGAGCCATTCTCCGGGAGAATGGAGGCGCTTGGTCAGTTACCAAGTATTTGATCTTGAGTCAAATGATGTAGCCTAGGGACAAGGAACCTGGTCAGTTACCAGGACATCACTATAAGCCCTAGACCGGGTCTGGGCATGTGAGACACTCCTGCCCTTGATCTGTGGGATTTGTGACCTTTTCCAAATATTAGCTACCCTTGGTTAAGACACCTAGTACCCGATTTTGGTGGCACAAGGAGTTTGAGATAAAAGCATTAATAATTCTCCCTATTTATGATGATGTACTTTGAGTGGGTATGAAGGACCCTTGGACCACTAAGGAGTTGAGGTGAAAAACTTAAAAAGGTCATTAATACCTTAAAAGGTAAAAGTCAAATTTATACTTACACAAGGACCCTTGGACCACTAAGAAGTCAAAGTGAAAACATAAAAAAGGTCTTTAGTACCTTAAAGGTAAAAGTAAAAGAATAAAATATTATTATTTTATTCTTTTGAGTTTTTGTCTACATCCAAGTGATTCAAAGGCTATAAAAGAAGATCAACTTCATTTCATTTTACACACACTTGCTCATCATCCAAGAACTGCTCTAAGGAAGAATTTTTTCGCTGGTTTCAGTAGAGGAGATTTCTGTTTTGTTTGTTCCCTAGCATGGAGGCTTTCTAGCTAGGGCATCCTACAATCAACAGCAGCAACCCTAAGCCTGCTAGGGCTTTTCTTCTTTCAGTCACAACCATCAAATTCAAGCTAGGGTTTGACCCTAGCTTATTTCATTTTCGGGAAACATTTCAGGTAGTAAGAAAAGAGTGCTGGGTAGCAGAGAAAGAGTTTTGGTCAATCTGGGCAGCAGAGAAAGAATTCTGGGCAGCAGAGAAAGAATTCTGGGCAACAGAGAAAGGAAATCTGGGCAGCTGAGTCTGAGAAATAGAAAAAGTCAAATCTGGGCAGTTGCCCTAATCTGAAATTTCTGTGATATTTATCTTCTTATGAAAAATCGAAATTTGTTCATCTCAGAATTCTGAGATTGAAAACTCAGTCATCTCATTCAAGGGATGAATTACTAATGCTTTGGGGTTTTTGTCCTTTAAAGGTTTCCTTGTGAAAAATTCTTGTGTTCAGTGTGTGTGATGTTTTGATGTATCTACTGCACATGTCTATTGTTATTTTACAGTCTGCAAAATTTTTAGAAGAATTCATGCTAATGCTAAAATTCAACATGGTATCAGAGCATTGCATGTGAAGACCCCAGTAAGAGAGCAGATTACTGTTGTCTTCCTAAACCTTGGGACATTTTGCAGATTCAAATAACTAACTTGTAGCAGAGATGGCTACCAACACTTTCAGACCGGAAGAAAAGCTTGAAGGTTCAACAAATTACAATTCTTGGAAAGCTAGGCTTACAACCATCCTGGAAGAAAATGACCTTGATGACATAGTGTTCAGCACCATAGAAGAACCAACATCTAATGCTAGTAGAATTGCCTTCAAGAAGAAGCAGGCTAAAGCTAGAAGAATCATCTATGATTTTGTCAAGGAAGCCTTGATGCCCACTATCACACCTTTGAAGAAAGCCAAAGAATGCTTTGACACCTTGAAAAATATGAATGAGAAGAAGGCTCCTAGTCAGAAGAGGGTCTTGAAGAAAAGGCTTCGAACACTGAAGATGAATAGGGATGAAGGAGTTGGACCCTTCTTCACAAAGATTGCGTAGGTAAGCGACCAACTCACTGCTATTGGTATTGCTGTGGATGATGATGACCTTGTTCAAACTATATTCGATGGTCTCCCAAACTCTTGGGAAACCTTTTCGGCATCAGTAAGTGGACGTGAAAATCAGTGAAAATTTGATAGGATTTGGCATGATTGTTTGGAAGAAGAAGGAAGAGTCCAAAGCAGGGAATCTGGAACTAAGGAAGGAAACCTTGCCCTTACAGCTAAGACAAAGAAGTTCAAGAAGCCCTCCCCTCAACAAAAGAAGGGAAATAAACCACAACGTAAGCACTTTGATGTTTAAAAGTGGAATGCTTTAATTGTCACAAGTTTGGGCACTTTGCTAAGGATTGTAGACAACCCAAGAGGAAGTTCAAAAGAAGATTTCAAGCCTCCATTGTAGAAGAAGAAGAACCCAGGAAGAAGAAGAATACCAAGACTACCAAAGAAGAGGAACCTAGAAGAGAATACTACTTGATCTCTGCTCTTTCTGGTTCCACCACTGGAAGTGCTAACTCTTGGTTAGTAGATAGTGGTGCCTCCAGACATATGTCAGGTAATCGTGGAGCACTCACCAACTATAGAAAGAAGAAGTTCACTACTCAAGTGGAACTTGGAGACGACTCCACTTACAAGATTGAAGGAGTTGGGTCAACATCACTTCAACTTGATTCAGGTACGGTCTTTCATATTGATGATGTATTATATGTTCCTGGATTGAAGAAAAACCTTTTCTCTGTTGCTGGTTTTGAGGACAAGGGCTACAGAGTCCTCTTCATGGACAAGAAGGTCCTACTACGGGCAAAGAATGAGAAGCTAAGCTCAGCTGTACAGATTGGGGTTCGAGAGGGAGGTCTTTATAAGACTTCCGGAAATTCCACTCATGCTGTTGTTCACCACACAATTGATCCATGTGAGTTGTGGCATCGAAGGTTTGGACACCTTCACTATGCAGCTCTTCCAGGCCTACAAAAGATGGTTACAGGTATGCCATAAATTTCTCCTAAACATAATGGTATTTGCAAAGGTTGTGCTCTAGGTAAGAACACTAAGAAATCCTTTTCCAGAAGCAAGAGTAGATCTAAAGGAATATTGGATTTGATTCACTCTGACATTTGTGGGCCCATGTCTTCACCCTCTTTGAGTGGGTGCTTGTATTATGTTTTGTTCATAGATGATCATTCTCGGAAATCCTGGATTTAGTCTCTCAAAGCAAAAAGTGAAACTTTTGACAAGTTCAAAGAGTTCAAAGCTTTGATTGAAAATCAGACAAGCAGACACATCTGTATCCTAAGGTCAGATAATAGAGGTGAGTATGAGTCTAATGATTTTGAGGATTTTTGCCGAGAAGTAAGAATCAAGAAGGAGCCGACAGTACCTTACAACCCTCAACAAAATGGGGTTGCAGAAAGGAAGAACAGAACAATTTGTGAAGCTGCTAAAGCCATAATCACTGATCTTTATCTTCCTTTATCTTTATGGCCTGAAGCTGCATGTACCGATGTGTACATCCAAAACAAAAGCCCTCATGCTATCTTGGGGGAAAAGACTCCAGAAGAAGTCTTCACCAACAAGCAACCTGCAGTTGACCACATGAGGATTTTTGGCACTCCTGTTTACATTCATGTGCCAAAAGAAAAGAGGGCTAAGCTAGATCCTTCTAGAAAGAAAGGTATATTTGTTGGTTATAGTGATAGCTCGAAGGCCTACCGCATCTATGTTCTTGGACAGAGGTATATTGAAGTCAGTAGTGATGTGATTTTCCATGAGGAAGCTGTGTTTCATCAAACACAAGAAATTTCCAAGGAAGATGAAGGACCTCCTTCTGAGATCCCATATTCTGAAGTTCAGAGGGAGGAAGAGGAATTTGAGAATCAAATTCCAGATATACCTGAGGAACCTGAAAGCCCAGCAGAAGAACTTCTTGAAGTTCCTCCTTCCAAAAGGAGACCTACTTGGTACCGAGAAACGGTACAAGAAGCTGAGAAGCTTAAAACTCCTCCCGGGACATTCAGAGAAAGCATAAGGCCACAAAAGTACTCAGGTCTTATGAGCTAGCTCATCAGTGCTAAACCTTCCACATACAAAGAAGCAGCAAGTCAACAGGTATGGATTGATGCCATGATTGAAGAGTACAGTTCAATCATGAAGAATGATGTGTGGGAAGTTGTTCCCAGACCGACAGGAAAATCAGTGGTAACATCCAGATGGCTTTACAAAATCAAGCATGCTATTGATGGAAGCAATGAGAAGTACAAAGCCAGATTTGTAGCTTATGGATTTACTTAGAAGGAGGGCATAGACTATGATGAGACTTTTTCCCCTGTCACCAGGTATACTACTATCAGAACCATAATCTCTCTTGCTGCAGTGTTCGGATGGAAGTTATATCAAATGGATGTAAGAACAACCTTCCTCAATGGCAAGATTGATGAGGAAGTCTATATTGAACAACCTGAAGGCTTTATGACTCATGGGATTAAGTCTCATGTGTGTAAACTGAAGAAATCCTTGTATGGGCTCAAACAAGCTCCAAGAGTCTGGTATGCGAGGATGGATGGATTCCTCCACAACTTGGGGTTTTCCAAAAGTACTGCTGATTCCAATCTGTATTTTAAGGTTGTTCATAATCGTATCTTGATCCTTGTCCTATATGTGGATGATTTGTTCCTTACAGGGGAGGAACAATTGATAGCACAGTGTAAGAGGGAGCTCACCTCTGAATTTGAAATGAAGGATCTTGGTATGATGCATTATTTTCTTGGTCTAGAGGTCTAGAAAAAGCCAGGCAAGATCTTCCTGACTCAAGGGAAGTATGCAATGGACATCTTGCAGAGATTTGGGATGCAGGATTGCAAGTCCATGAGCGTTCCCATGACTACCAAGCTGATATCGAGTCTTTTCATTTGGCTTTTTCATTTTTTCTGTCACAAAACCTCTCTTGTTTTTTAAAAATTCTTCTCCAATCGATTGGAATATGCATCGCAAGATGAAGACTAAAACATGAAATTATTAAATGTTTTAAAACCATGAAAAATATGCCGTAAAGATCAATTCAAATCTTTCCAACCATGACACCTGTTGCAAAAAGGAGATAGGTTTTTGTGAATGAGTCCATGATGAACAAAAACCTCTCTTGGTTTTTAAAAATTTTCTTCCATTTCCTCGTAATCCGCGCTCAATTACAATGACTAAAACAGTGAAAAACAGGCCATGACTATGCATCTTTCATCATATTTAAGCATTCTGTTGTGATAGCTGGCACTCTGTCTATTAGTCCTCTTCCAAGGATTGTAGTGTGAAGCTTCAACAATGTTCACATTTTCAATATCATTTGCAAAGCATGCCAAAGCACGAACAACATAAACCCTGACTTCATCCCAAACTTCATTGGTGGTGAAATTATAAACTTGACACTTGTTATGATATAACTGATAAATTCTTCGAGGTCTTCATTCATGACAAATAATGCACTAAATTGGATGTGGGCTAGCCATGTTCTTAATTGATTTTGGGATTCCGATAGCGCTTGTATATATGCAATCTGGTAACTATGCTGCGGGAATGTTATCATATGAAACTTTTGCAAAATCTCAACATAGGAGTTAGGCTAAATATTAATAAGTGTTTGAAAACCTAAAATGAAATGAAACATTTAATAAGCCAACATTTATAACATGAAATAAAAGTAAAAAAAAGTAATAAAAAAATGCTCATGTAACAAAAATTGTGTTAAAATATTAACCAGGAAAATGATCGGAGAGAAATGCATGCATGCAAAAGTGAGTTTTGCATGCAACTATTTTTAGGTTTTTAGTAAACCTAACTTCATAGTGAGATGTTATAAGGAAGACAGGAGGTGACTGTCTTTATCAGTGAGATCATTGATCTGAGATAGATCAAGAGAGATGACGAGTTCACATGTGAAGAAGGGCACATTCTTCAAGGAGGGAGAAGCTCGTACCGCATCCGGTAGAGCAGTTGAGTGTCTGTAACTTGCAGAGTATCTTCGTCTCAGAGATTGAGGAAGATCAGTGACGATCAGAGCTCAGATCTGCTGAGATCTGATTCAGTACGAGTCTTTCATTGTTGGAGGGAGGGCGCACTTGTGCATGCAGAGAGAGGACGTTTTCAGTCACAGGGCAGTTTTCAGAGCGAGCAGAGCTGAGTTGAGGATAGAGACAGATAGATCAGGTAGAGGTGGATACAGGGACACTCAAATCTAGTTTTCTAGTTAGGGCTTATCTCTTTCGTGCATGCATCAGTTGGATGCATGCAAATCTTGAGTTTGCCTGAAAAGATTACTAAGGTAACCCTGTATTGTACTTGTCTCTTTTCCTATATGCTCTGGGGTCGAGAAAGAAGATAGCCCCATAGTTTGTTGGTTTCTCCCGAAAGGGTTCCAGGGTACATCTGTTGTTTATGTATGATTGCATGTATATTGTTTAGTTGGTAAATGCAGATCTAGTTGTTTGAGTTCATATTAATGTTGTATTGATATTGAGACTCATATCGCTTGAGATCTTAGGACGATCCAGAGGGAGTAGTGATCTCTGGATCAAATATTTACAAATTGAAAAACTCAAAGTAACTAAAACTTAAAAACAAAGCAAAATAAAAAGCAATAAGAAATGAAAAATTAAGAAAAAACTAAAGAGGGACTAGGTACAATTCTAGTCCTAACAATAAGCATGAACATATAACCATCATAAACATTACGTTACTGCATATTAATCTAACATACACATATTATAGATTTAAACATCATGTAACACACATATGATCTAACAATAACATGTAACAAAACACAAGTTTCAGTTTCTAACATAATGAACATAATCGAAACTGACCTAACATACACAAGTACATCACCATCAACATATAAATAAGAAGGACTGCAAGTCCATGAGCTATCCCATGACTACCAACTTGAAGAAGTTGCGAGACTCAACCACCAGTTCACAAGATGTGGACTCTACTATGTATCGATAACTCATTGGATCCTTGATGTATCTCGTACACACGAGACCATATATTTGTTACACAGTGAATGCTCTGAGTAAATTTATGTCCGATCCAAAGCACATACATTGGGTAGCTGCCAAACATGTACTCAGATATGTGTGGGGTACTATTACTTATGGGCTCAAGTATACTTCCAGTAGTGGAGTATTGTTAGCAGGTTATGCTGACTCAGATTGGGCTGGCAGTGCAGTAGACCAGAAAAGTACCTCAGGTTACTGCTTCAGTATGGGATCTGCAATGATCTCCAGGTCCAACATGAAACAAGGTTCCATAGCACAGAGTACAACTGAAGCTAAGTATATTGCTACAAGTGATGCCTGCAAGGAAGCAGTTTGGCTTAGGAAACTACTATCTGATTTGTTCGATGGAAATATTGACTCAACGATTATCCATTGTGATAATCAGAGTTGCATTAAGCTTTCAGAGAATCCCGTGTTTCATGATAGATTGAAACACATTGAAATGAAGTATCATTTCATCAGAGACCTAGTACAGAAAGGCACTCTGAAGTTACAGTACATTCGTACAGATGAACAAATTGCAGATATCCTGACCAAGCCTTTGACAACAACAAAGTTCATATACTTTCGTGACAAGCTTGGCATGGCAGAGAATACCTCTCTCGCTGAGAGGGAGTGTTGATTTTTACTAAGCAGCATTGAGAACCATTCTCTTAGGAGAATGGGGACATCTGGTCAAGGACCAAGATGTGGAACCAGTCCAGCATTGGGGGAACTCAACCTTGAGTTGAGTAGCCATTCTATTGAATGGGGACATCTGGTCAAGGACCAGGATGTGGAACCAGTCCAGCACTGGGGGAACTCAACCTAGAGCCGAGTGGCCATTCTTTGAATGGAGGCACCTGGTCAATTACTAGGAAGATGAACCAGTCTAGTACTGGGGGAATCAACCTAAAGCTGAGAGCCATTCTCTAGTAGAATGGAGGCGCTTGGTCAGTTACCAAGTATTTGACCTTGAGTCAAATGATGCAGCTTAGGGTTGAGGCACCTAGTCAGTTACCAGGACATCACTATAAGCCCTAGACTGGGTCTGGGCATGTGAGACACTCCTACCCTTGATCTGGGGGCTTTGTGACCTTCTCCAAGGATTAGCTACCCTTGGTTAAGACACCTAGTACCCGATCTTGGTGGCACAAGGAGTTTGAGATAAAAGCATTAATAATTCTCCCTATTTATGATGATGTACTTTGAGTGGGTATGAAGGACCCTTGGACCACTAAGGAGTTGAGGTGAAAAACTTAAAAAGGTCATTAGTACCTTAAAAGGTAAAAGTCAAATTTACACAAGGACCCTTGGACCACTAAGAAGTCAAAGTTAAAACATAAAAAAGGTCTTTAGTACCTTAAAAGTAAAAGTAAAAAAGGTAAAAGAATAAAATATTATTATTTTATTCTTTTGAGTTTTTTTCCACATCCAAGTGATTCAAAGGCTATAAAAGAATATCAACTTCATTTCATTTTACACACTTTCTCATCATCCAACAAATGCTCCAAGGAAGAAATTTTTCGCTGGTTTTAGGAGAGAAGATTTCTATTTTGTTTGTGCCCTAGCATGGAGGCTTTCTAGCTAGGGCATCCTACAATCAACAACAACCACCCTAAGACTGCTAGGGCTTATATTCTTTCAGTCTCAACCATCAAATCCAAGCTAGGGTTGACCCTAGCTTATTTCATTTCCGGGCAGCATTTTTCGGGCATCATTTTTCGAGCAGCATTTTCGGACAACATTTTTTGGGCAGTATATTCGGGCAGCAAGAAAAGATTTTTGGGCAGTAGAGAAAGAGTTCTGGGAAATCTGGGAAGCAGAGAAAGAATTCTGGGCAGCAGAGAAAGAATTCTGGGCAGCAGAGAAAGAATTCTGGGTAGTCTGGGCAGCAAATAAAAGAAATCTGGGTAGCTGAGTCTGAGCAACAGAAAACGTCAAATCTGGGCAGTTTCCCTAATCTGAAATTTCTGTGATATTTATCTTCTTATGAAAAATCAAAATTTGTTCATCTCAGAATTCTGAGATTGAAAACTCAGTCATCTCATTCAAGGGATGAATTACTAATGCTTTGGGGTTTTTGTCCTTTAAAGGTTTCCCCGTGAAAAATTCTTGTGTTCAGTGTGTGTGATGTTTTGATGTATCTACTGCACTTGTCTTTTTTTATTTTACAGTCTGCAAAATTTTTAGAAGAATTCATGCTAATGCTAAAATTCAACACTTTTTATGGACAAAAATGTTAGGATATTCTTATACTCCATCCTAGTCCCACCAGTGTTTTGATCCTTTATATTTTCAGTCATGCATGCACTTTTAGGGTTTGCATTCATTCTAGGGTTTGCATGTATCCCAGTCATCAGTCTAGCACCTAGCCCTCAGTTAGCCAGCCCTTAGGAGCTTCTCAGTATTCAGTTTTAGCCCTCCAGTTGCTTAATGCGCCCTTCTTCCTTGATTTTAGGAAGCAACTCGCCTTTCTTCACCCACCAGTCCAGTTGTCTTTAGTTTACACTCAGTTACAGTCAGTTACACTTAGTTACAGTCAGTTACACTCAGTTACACTTAGTTACACTTAGTTACACTCAGTTACACCTATCAGACTCAGTTTGACTGGTGGTTGACAATTACTTGAGCATTGATGACTCCACTGATGATGATGAAGACTTCCAGTTGTGCTCCGATGATCATGAGGACACCTAGTTGTGCTCCGATGACACTCTATTGATCTTATGATCACTCTGAGAGGCTAATTCGAATTGCCACCTTAGGCATTCGAATCCTCTCTACCATTGTACTATTTATTTGTCCATATTGTGATTAATTAATTAGTGTGTGTGAAGTATTATTGCTTCTATCCGAGTTCTACTATACCATATTATTCTGTTGCTCATTATACTGTATTGTTCACTCTTCTTCTATTTTCCTGCTTAATCATAATTACTCTTGTGAGGTATACATCATCTCTTAGATCTGCTGTGAGGATTTTCACATGATATCAGAGCATGTTGAGAGTATTGTTTATCTCCATTCTTGAGAGTTTTTTGCAGGTTATTACCAAGATTTCGAGTGCAACAGTTGCAGTAGTTTTTGCATTTTTGCAGCAGTAGCACTTGCAGTTATTCTATATTGTTTTTGCAGGTCTTCTTCAACTTCAATGAATTCAGAAGAAATCCCTCCTCTTTCTCCACTCAAATATGATGAATGGAAAACGAAAATGATAGCATACTTGAAGAGCCATGATCTCTTTGACTGTTGTTTTGAAAGAGAGTTCGAATCTTTTGAAGAGAAGATTGATTGGTTAAATAAAGGTGACAGAGCCTTTGGATCAATGATTGATGATATGCATGAATGGATGTTATATAACCTCCCTGATTTTTCATCACCAAAAGAGCTATGGGCTCACCTCGATGTAATATTTGGCAGACAGAATGAAGGGATTGGTCCAAACCCATTCGAAAGCAAGCAAAATGATGCATTCGCTCCCCTTGATGGTCTCTCAGATCATGAACCAGTATCATCTCATATTGAAGTTGTTGACAAAGAACTTGTAGATTCTCCACTCATGCTCCAACTTTATTCTCTTTCTGTGCCTGTTCACACTCTAGATATTGCAGAAGGTCCTAAATCCTCTCTTGCACCAGAGTCTGTTGGTTTGCATCATGATCACATGATTATTTCGGAGGTAAAATCAGCTATTGGAGGTAATGCATTTGCTCCTCTCAAGCAATCATCTCTTATTTACTACTATATGATCATTAGCACATGCTTTCAGAAGGTTATTGAAGAATATGGCCATTGCCACCCGCTTGAGATAATTTCTCATGCATCCATTGGTTTTGATCTCACCTCTTATGGTTCAAATGAGATTTCAAGAAGCCATTGCCATTCACTTGGGATAATTTCTCATGCATATGATAGTTTTGATCTCACCCTTGCTGGTTCAAAGGAGATCTCAAGAAACTATTCTTCAAGTCTTAAATCTGATTTGGATTTCAAGCAATTATTATTTGATGGTTCTTTTTGGCATAATCTCACCCATGATGGTTCAAAGGAGAAGACAAAAGACTATCTGCACATTCATGATTTTGATCCTACCTCAGCTGATTCGAATCACAGGTTCAAGGATCATCCTCATACTTTTGGATTTGTTCTCATCACATTCGATCTGAAGAGCAAGTACAAGCACATGTTTTTTGAGCATGATCCACTTCTTCCCAAGAAGAAGATACCTCCAGACATATGACCAAGCATCACACCTGCTTGAGTTTGGAACATTTATTTTTTGTGTGTGCCTTACAGTCTATTTTTGAGGAGGGGGTATGTTTCCCATGAAATTTTCCCCACTTCCTTGGTTTATTGACTGTTATTATTCATTGTATTGGGTGACCTTTGGTCTTAGTTACCAGGGCCCGGGATGGATTAAGGGGGGGTTTTAGGATATTCCTATACTCCATCCTAGTCCCACCAGTATTTTGATCCTTTACATTTTCAGTCATGCATGCACTTTTAGGGTTTGCATGCATTCTAGGGTTTGCATGTATTTTGCATGCATCCCAGTCATCAGTCCAGCACCTAGCCCTCAGTTAGCCAGCCCCCAGGAGCTTCTCACTATTTAGTTTTATCCCTCCAGTTGCTTAATGCGCCCTTATTCCTTGATTTTAGGAAGCAACTTGCCCTTCTTCACCTACTAGTCCAGTTGTCTTCAGTTTACATTCAGTTACACCTACCAGACTCAGTTTGATTGATGGTTGACAGTTACTTGAGCATTGATGACTCCACTGATGATGATGAAGACTTCCAGTTGTGCTTCGATGATCATGAGGACACCTAGTTGTGCTTTGATGACACACTATTGATCTTATGATCACTCTGAGAGGCTGATTCGAATTGCCACCTTAGGCATTCGAATCCTCTCTACTATTGTACTATTTATTTGTTCATATTGTGATTAATTAATTAGTGTGTGTGAAGTATTATTGCTTCTATCTAAGTACTACTATACCATATTATTATTTTGCTCATTATACTGTATTGTTCACTTTTCTTCTATTTTCCTGCTTAATCATAATTACTCTTGTGAGGTATACATCATCTCTTAGATCTGCTGTGAGGATTTTCACAAAAAAACTTGAGATTTTTCCTATAAAATACCCCAAAATACTTTGAATTGCTACTATAGGCCAAAGCTATGTTTTAAGTATTTTGAAAGCCAAATAGAGTAGACAAAGCAAATTTGTTTTCCTGCCTAAGGATTTGAGGGCCCAAAGCATGCCTCTAAAGGACTAAGAGAATGGGTAATAGTTTTCGACCCATTCTCTCTTCAAATTTTGAAAGTGTCATCTAGGAGAGCTAATGCTCCGTTTACTCATGAATCCACAGATATAAACCCAACATTTGGCACCAGATCACATGATTGTGATCCATGGGAGTTTTGAACGATATGGGCCAAAACATAGTGCTGCAAACATAGCCCACAAAATTGATTATTGATTTGAAACTTTGAGGTAGACCTAGATCCAACTAGGTAAAATATTTATATAGGAATTCCCTCAACTTCCGAATCCTATCTAATGGAGATTTAGAAATAGGTAGTACAAAAGGTATAAGAAAAACAACTTAAGGGAATGAAAAGAAGCATGTGACTGAAAACCACTTGTTTCTAAATTTGCATTGAAGTGTTGAGATTCATATATGTCTAGTCATGGATGGCTTGTTGTAATGAACCTAAAATCCTCTTTAATTACATTAAGGAAATGGGGCTTAATTTTTTTCCTTTTGCATCACCCAACAAACAAATATGTTAGAATTATAAATACTAATACTCATAGTTAAACAATTTTGGTTAATTACATATAGAACCCTTTCACTTGAGTTTTTATCATGTAATGGTTATCCCCAATGTAATTTTTACTTTTTTCTCTAATTAAAAACACACCCATTGTCATATGATTTATTCAATCAGGCTTATAAGAGGTGATACTCCCATTCCTTTAACTAGAGTTCATGATGTAAGGGAATAATGAATATGCAAATCAACCCTTAGAAAATATAGAAGCAACACCTATTTAAGATCATCAATTATATTTAAGATCTATAAAGATTCAACATATACTTCTCAATAAGTACTTAATATCACCATTCTTACTTACCATTCAACAAGCTAACTACCATTTTAATGACTCTAACATAGGAACATCATAACGCTTTATTAATGAACATCAATTCCTTTAGTCATCTATCTGTCTATGTAATACTTGTCCTAGAATGTACATGCGTCACTGTTCAACTATCTTATAGTATCGTCTTACAATAATGATTCATCCTTTACCTAAGGGTCCATATCATTTGTTACCTTTAAACTTCTAACACAAATTCGAGGTACTAATATGCACACATTACTTCTATGTAGATCTCATAACGCACTTAGTTAAACAATGTATATAACACACCCTAACCTCATGTGAATCTCGACCACCTACAAAAGTATAACCTTTACACAAAAAAAAACTCATGCTATTTTATCGTCAACAATATTGATCATATGGATATATTTCATGTCCCAAATTTGGCATTGGGTCACAATGTCCTAATCAAATTGGCCCTATCCATTAGAGTTTGTCAAATTGATGCTAAAGGTCAAATAATTGCCAAGGAGGAAAATTACTAGTTTCCTGGGTTTGGGGTGGAAGCTTTGGGATTTGGAATAATGTGGATAATAAATGATGTTGGAACATTAGGATGGCATAAAGATTTAATAAAGGATATAAATAAATATATACAAGTGAAAATCAAAGTGGCATTTGATCATGAAGACACACGGAGAAAGTGGGACCCACACAAGCTAGAATTTATGTGCCACATGGCATCCTCTTCTTGCAATTTCGAATCCATGGGAAGCCTAATGTTCTTGGGATGAGTTATAAGGTCTATAATACTTGGCATGAGTCAATGAGGTCGAAATATAGAGGAAGAGTAACTCCCATGGAAGAGGAAGAGGGAATTTGGAGCTAGTGAGACACTTGGGCTAGATTCCCTAGCTCTATGACAACAATGATGAATATGCTATGACACAAATCAGACCTGAAGGTTGACATATGACATATATGACATGTCAGGGCTAAAAATAGACTCCAAGAGGGCGCTCAAGGGTGTTAGGGAAGCTAAGATGCTTCCACATGTGATTTGGTGGAAGTGGGAGACTAGGAATTGTTTTACAAGTGGTGTCCTTTGGAATCTCTTCCCAACTTGAGTTGGCACGAGTCTCTTGGAAGGAATTCGACCCATGGAGGACATTATAACTTTATAAATATCAATAACAAAGAATGAAACCAACTTTTGATCATTTGTAGAATTTGCAATTGCATTTGGGAAGAGGGAGAGCTAGTGGATGACTAGTTTCTTGCCTTAGCCAATTTCGAGGGTGAAAGATTCCCATCCAAGTTGGTAATTGGAAAGGCCATTCAGACCTTTAATTTGGAGTTTTAATGGAGTATTTATTTTCTGGTGTAAGCTACAAGGCATCTCATGGTTTCTTCTGTTGCAGCTCACTCCTTCAACCATTTCCAGTTTTGATGGCATATTCTTGATCCTTGAGGACGACGTTTTTGGTGAGATATTGTACTATTTGGGAGAGATTCTAATGCCCCATTTATTTTTTATTATGAATTAAAAAATAGTGCCATTTCCCAGAAGTTTTCAGGTTGAAATTCCAAGTAGAAATGTATAAATCTCATTTTTAATGAAGGAACAACGCCATTTCCCCACTACCTTGTTGTGAACCAATGTAATGTTGATTCTTTCGAATGAATGAATGATTCTATGATGAATTTGTGATTAATGGACTTCCATGTATGTATTTTAGAAGTTTCATGTACTGTACTTAAGCATTTGAAGTATTTTTACTCAGTTTAATTGTATTGAGAGAAGAAATAGTGCCATTTCCCCAAGGGTTGAATTGGTGATATTTGAAGCTGAATGGGAGAGGGTTGGAATAGATATAATAATCAATTAATGGTGCACATGAGAAATTAATAACATCCTTAATACATTCCCTACCTCTGTTCAGAAATTTGAGTGGGTTTGGAGGCATTTGGGAAGCCATTTTCAGTACTTACCTAGGGGGATTTGAACCCCAAATTACTGGTAAAATTGTATACTTGGTCTAGAATATTAAGAGAGTTTGCAGAGGTATTTTGGTGGCCATATATCATCCCTGAACATCATATTCAAGTCCTAATATCATTTACACGCTTTCTTTGAAGATTTGAAGGCATTTGGAGTCAATTTGAGACCTAGAGACCAATACTAGTCATAGAGAAATTACTAGTAAAGTTCCTTACATTGGCCAGAATTGAAAGAGGATTTGCATAAGTATTTTAAAGGTCCAAAAGCATCCCTAAAACAAATATTTATTTTCTAACATTATCCATATACATTCTCAGAAGATTTGGGAGCAATTGGAGCAATTTGGGGACCTAGAGCTCAAAACTAGTCAAAGGTCTAACTAAGGAAAAAAGTGAAAAATTGCCATTTTAATAAAATTCCTAATAAGGGACATTATAGTGGTATCATAGCATGGTATTTGCACCTGTGGATTAGGTACATACATTCAAGAATTATTGGCATCCATGTCTTCTTATTATGATGAATCCTATGAGTACAATTCTTATGAGGAATATGCAGATGCTTATGAGCAATATGAAGTAGAATGTGAATGGTACGAGGAAGAGGTTCCATCATGCAACACTTCTTACAATTTCAAGAGAAATGAAAATTATTCTTATGACTTTAAATCTGATGAATATGAGTGTGTCACACCAACCAAGGATAATTCTATGATTGAGTTCCAAAGATGGAGAGCAACATATCAAACCTTGCCCCAACAATATCAAAAATATCAAGAATATCTTGCTTTGAGCAAAAATACACAAAATTTCATGTCTATTGAGTACTTTGTTGAACATATTTTTGCAAATAGGCCCAAACATGATGATGTGGAGTTAGTAAAGAAAGGTTTATGCCCTTCTTGTAAATAACCTTGGAGAGAATATCATATATGTGTGCAGGAAATGATGTCCTACTTGAGGAGAGTTTTTGAGAATTCTTCAAAAAGAGATTCCAAAGATATTGATCCTAAGGAAAACAAGGGGCAAAATGCATCAGCTTGCTTGAAGGAGAAAAATGAAGATACATCACAAGAGCATGAAGAATATTTTATTGAGAATATGGAAGATCATTTCGAGATACCTTCTAGCTTAGACATGAACCAAAGAGCATCTACTGATGGATGCTTAAACTATGAAGGAGTACTGTTACAACCTAATATGTAGTTACCCCTATGGATGTATCCACTCATGGATGGAAATAGGGAAGGGAAACTCAAAAGGTGCAACCACGATCACCTCGACCTCCAATAGATGGTTGTCACGCCAGTCGAGGCAACCTTCACTTTATGTTATCTAGCCCAGACAACAAAGGGGGAGACCCGATCTACTTTCGATAGGAGAGATCAAAACCAAGACACCAAATTAAGTTAATTCTAAGTGAAGTGAGGTGTATGGTTTATCCTAGACCTTAGGATGAAGTCACAAGACAAGTGAGGGGTTCAATGAGTATAGCTTTGGTTCATTATTGATGTGAAAGTGACTTATGATTTGTGAAATAGCATCCGGGATTGATGTACTAGTTCAATGTGACAAAATCCACTGCCTTGGGAACCGTGTCCAATGCAAGGTAGTTTAGGGGTTGAATTGGGGCTAACTAGTACAAGTGACAAGCTTGATCATGATACATGATGACATCCAAGGGTTTAGTTCACCACACAAGGGTCAAACCAGAAGTTAATCCAACAATCTAGGAAAGTCGAATTGACTTGGAGAGAGACCAGTGCTTTGGTAATTGGGATAATGGAGTCAAAGTGTAGTCAATTTGTGATTGATAACTCCTATTGTATGAGACAAGTGGGCAATTAAAGGTTTGATGGATGAATAAGTCTAGATCTAGAGATTCAAGGTTTGACCAAAGTGGACCACAATCCCTTAAAACAAGGAATGCTATCCCTAAGGAAAGATTTGATGAAGTGACCAACTAGACCTAGGTTTTGAATTATGCCCGTTCCAAATCCACTAAAATCTCAAGTACCCACATCCTAGAAGTAGACCAACTCACTTCTCCAAGGTGGTGCGACTTTACCCAAGGAGGCTAAAAAGCGGGATAAATGAATCAAGACAAGTCCAATGGCATCCAAACTTTAGATCCAAGTAGTTTAAGCAAGTGAGAGTATGGATCTTCAGTTTCAAGGCAATTAGATGGCTAGATCTTACTAGATCCGAGTTTGAAATTACCAAGTGGTCCAAAATGGGGATTAAATCCCTTAAAATGTGGAATAGGGCCCACAAGGTAGAAATTAGAAAAGTGACAATCTGGGGGTAGGTTATTGGATGTGTAGATCACGAATCAAGTGGAATCTCAACTACCCATGTACTAGATCTAGGTCAGCTCACCCAAACTAGGAAGTGCGCCCTTGCTTGGAGAGGCTAAATGCCTTGGGAAGAGGGTCAAATGGAGGCCAATCCTCACCAAACTATAGATCCGGGATGCTATGGATACTATAGAGGTGGGTTTTAAAAATCTTACCCAAGAAGCCACTAGATCTTAGTAGATTTGAAAAAATATAAAAATGGGGGTTTTGATTAATTAGGGTTTTAAATGTTTTATAGAAGTGGATAGATCATGGAGATAGAAGTTACCTTGAGATCATACTTGAGTGATGAAGAGAGATGCTTTGATGTTGAGGAAGATTCCCGTAGAGCTCAAATGAGAGATTGTTGATTTTGCTTGCCAAATTGATGCCCTAGCCCACAAGTGCGCCCTCCTCTACCTGTCAATCCAAGGAAAATCGATTTCAATCAGAGAGATAGTGTATGGAGGAAATACAAGTAAAATGCAATGATAACATGAAATAGAAGGTCCTGGGACAATAATACTCCCTGTTACCAACGAAGAGATCCAAAGAAGAAGTAGGGAGAGTCTTCCCCTACCAATACTTCCTCCTCAAAGCAAATCGGCCTCCACCTATAAATGCAAAAACGTGGTACAAAAGATATGGCAAACAAGATCTCCAATAACTCAGTGCAAAGGAAGAACCAACGAATGAACACCAAAAATATTCACCACAACACTGGAGATAGATGCAATAATAATTTTCTATTCTAATAATCCCGAGCCACAAGTCCCCTTACAATGAGAAGCTCTCTCATTTAAATAAGAAGGAGAGGCATCAAAATCCTAACCACTTTTTGAATGAGTGGCTAAGATTAAAATATACAAATGTCTAATCAATGGTTGAGATGAGCTAAACAATAAAATCCATGGATCACTAATAAAATATAATATAAGTGGACAAAATCGCCCTAGAAGAGGGGAATCCCACCATATCATGATGACAAAATATAATAAGAAGCTTATGGTGGGTCCAAGGGGTAATTTTAACCACCCTTGGTCAATCCCCATAGCACAATAATAATAAAAAAGTCATCAATATACCAAATCGTGCCTCTATGGACAAATCGTAGGCCTCAAAAGACCTCAGAAATCATCAGAAAGTGCCATAAGTGATGGATGCGGATCCCTGATGAAGCTGAAACTGCTGGAGGAGGTGTGGAAGACATCAATCCATCATAAATGATCATCCCATGCCAATACATTGCCTCAGTAGCCCAAATCGAATTCCTCAATAGCCATTTCTACCAACCCTGAAATGGCTCGGAAAGCGTGAAACTGCCCCAAACTTCCCCCTGGATTGCCTGCGCTGTCAAGGTGAGGGCACCAGTGTGTCCAGGAGGGGGGTAATATGGTAAAAACAAGTGGCTGGACCACCCCCTCCAAGCACAACGCCCTAGGTCAACCGGATAAAAATCACATCTGCTCTGACAGGGTCTCCGACAGACCAAAACTGCATTGGGACAGCCTACTGAGGCTCAATCATCACTGTAAGTGCCTGGAACTGAATACAGACTATCTCATTGGACTTAGAAGGTCCAAATCTATCCAAGATGTGTACTCATACACCATATGAATCTCTGCATGATCAAAATATATATCCAATATACTGGAACAGGTCAAATAATAATAATCTGTATATGATCAAATAATGTTGTAAACCAATCATCATCATAAACCTGTAGCTGCTGCATAGAATCATCATGTACATGTACATAGACCATATATCATCTATCCATATCATCGCAAGGTCCAGCCATCTCATGTCCTATGGTTGACCTTGGTCAAACTAGGTTTGACCAAGTTAACATGACCAAATATAACTCAGACCATCATCAAAAGCTGCTGCAAAGTGTCAAAGGTTAATGCATGCTCTACAAATTATTCAAATAACAATTAAAACACAAAGTAATCATTACTGGCAATCTAAATCCAAATATATAATGTCATTAATTATTATTGTTACTCAGACTAGAATTTCAAGACCATACTCACTTCATAGCTGTGATCAATTTGCTAGTGAAGGGTGAAGGCTAAAATAACTGGCTAGGCTAAGGGATGACTTGACCAACTTAACTTTGTGACACTTTGGTAATGGGAAAGGGAATACACACCATAGTATATATTGAATGAGCAACAACACAGGGAATGGCGGTGTCTCACAAATGGATAAGTTGTTTAGAGAGTGCTTATTCAACTTAGGAATCATGTCTATATCAAGTTGATCCCGGTTCATTAGGATCATTCAATTTCATTTCATGGCCTTTTTGGCCTACATAACCCTTCGGATCTTAGGTGTGCTGATAAGCACATCTAGTTGCAGCTTGCATCCAGGGCATGTTTTTCATACATATATAAGGTTAGCAATTGTTTAGATATAGCTTTTAAGAATCATTGCTTATTGGACCTTTCTTATACTCTTCTAGGAGTATTTTTCAGCAGTTCATCGCTCTTGCCCTTTTTAGTTTCCATGGGCGAATTTATCAGTTTCCATAAATAGTACATGAGCTTTCAGTTTTAGCCAACAACATCTCAAGTGATTAGGGGGAGTTCGAGCCAATGCCAAACATCGGGACAACTGACCAGAATGATTTAGGCCTACAATCCAACTCACCAAAGGTAAGTTTTGTCACCAACTCAGAGTCGTGACACAGTAAACAGGGAAGCTCATCCAATACAGAGGCTACAGTGGGGAAAAGTCCTCCATGCCACTAGTCAAGTAGTAAGTCAGGGTGATAAACTAAAAGTTAGGAAATGGATGGATGAAGACAATGAATAATGGAGCCAACACTAGCAAGCCAAGGTATGGTGGAATGATCACCTCTATTCTCCCTAAGGAGGGTAAAACCAATGAGTATGAATAGTGAACTTCTAAGTCTGAGTAGGGACAATATAATATATATAATAAGATCAACCAGGTCCACATATCTATATGATCGCCAGATCATAACACTAAGTGCTAAGACATGCTATAAGAATAAGTATAAAAGCAATATAACCATAACACAATGATATACCTGTTGAGTCATAATACCTGAATGATCATCAACCTGTACCATCATCTGTCCTCTGAAACTGCTGCTGTAACTCTGGGCACTACTGACTGCTCTGTACCAATGGTATAATGGCTACATCAGTCATCTCTCTGAGTGTCCTGAGACTCAGTCATGGCATGGGGAATACAATTGCTGTCCAACATCTAATAGTGATCCAATATAGATGCTCATCTCAGCATCTCAATGTAAGGGAACTGGCTGAATAGTGTACTGGAATCAGAAAAATAATGTATGGTAGCCTGGCTACTATATATGTGATAACATATGGCTCCGACTGGGACAAGTGCTCTGCTGAAATCAGCGCTCGAGAACCTCAAAATTTCTGGTCCTCGAAGTCCGCTACTCGAATCCACGATCCAACACTCTACAATTTTGCTTCCATATTTTTATTTTTGCAACCTATTTCTGCATTCACAAACATCAAAATACCTCATGCCGCATGTGTGGGAAAAATATAAAACTAACTAAAATAAATTCTATTCTATGTTAGAAATATAAATGCAGAAAGTAAATTAAACTACTAACATAACTTGGAATGTTTGAATTTTATTGTGCAGGAAAAAGAAAATGACAGGTACTCAGTTAAACTAGGAGCTTACAAAGGAGCTTAAAAACAAACAAAAAGGTGCAAATGGCTGAAAAGACTAACCACTGCCGAAGTAGGCTTATTTGGTTTCCTACCTACTCTAATCTATCAGGCAATGCAAGACTTGGTCATTCAAGGTTGATAGGAAGAAAGTAATGTTTCAACATCCTTCCATTTACAGGCAACTCAACTTCATCTCCATCCAAAGTTTCAAGGACAAAAGATCCCTTTCCAGCCAGACTACTTATTTTGTACAGACCTTTCCATAAACTTTCCAACTTCGTGTGATTTCCTGGTTTCTCCTTATGCTTATCCCACAATAAAACTATATCTCCTATACCAAAGGTAGTACTTCTAGTATTTTGATCAAACGTGCCTTTTACCCTTTCTTGTTCTATGAGCATCTTATCAAGTGCATTCCTTCTCTTCTCATCCAGTTCAACTAGCTTATCAATTCTACCTTGCATTGCTTCTATATCTGAGGTGCACTGCTGCAATAATTCATAAATGGGTATTTGCAAATTTATTGGTAGTCTACAGTCTTGTCCATATACTAACTCAAAAGGAGATTTTTCTGTAATCCTTTTTACCGTTGTTCGATCTGCCCACAAAGCATATTTTAGCTTTATGTCCCAACTTTTCTTATTTTCACCCACCATTCTTTTCAGCAGCCTAATTAGATTTTTTTTACTTGACTCGGCGAGACCATTTCCCTGGGGGTAATAGTTTGAAGAATGAGAGAGGGTGATTCCATGATTCATGCAAAAGGTAGACATTTCTATTTTACTGAAAGCTGGGGCATTATCTGTTGTTAGTTTTACAGGGCAACCGTATCTTGACACAATATTTTCTTCCAAAAACTTCACAACAACTTCAGCTGTGGCCTTCTTGGTTGGAACAGCTTCTACCCAATGAGTAAAGTAATCAGTGCAGGTCAACATGTATTTATATCCATTGCTCGAATTTTCATTAAAGGGGCCTACAAAATCCATACCCCATTGTTGAAAAGGAGCTTCAACCACTACCGGATTTAAAGGTAAGGTAGGCAATCTTGGTTTTCCTGAGAAAAATTGACATTCTTGGCATACCCTAATATAATCATGTACATCGTTAAAGAGTGTTGGCCAGTAATACCCTGCTCTCATGATTTTTGCAGCAGTTGCTCTTGGAGCATAATGACCACCACATAATCCTGAGTGCATCTCCTTTATAATGGTTTTGGACTCTTCCAGGTTAACACATTTAAGGATTATCCGATCGGGATTCCTCCATCCTAATCCATCCTGGGTTAAAACATACTTTTCAACTTTTAGCCTTAATGCCCTTCTTTGATGATCAACCACGTGATCAGGACATGACAAGTTTCTCAAGAAATATACAATATCTTTGTACCATTCATGCTCTTCATCAATGTTTAAAATATAAGGATCCCTTTCACTTATCATATTTACCATGTTGTCTCCCTTTTCAGTTAAAAGTTAAGCTAACCCCTGACCTTTCACAATCTTGATTGGCTTAATCTCTAAATCATATTATTGTATACGTGAAATCCAATTTCCTCTCACACCTATACCATCTACTTGTGATAGAACATCCTTTACTGCTTGATAAGGTACATATGCCTTAATTTTGGAATATCCCACATCAATTCTAAAATGTTTCAAGGCTTTAACTAAGGCATAAGCTTGTTTTTCAGTTGTGGTATATTTCAGTTCAGCATCTCTCAAATTTTTACTCATAAAGGCTATAGGTTGTTCATGGTTTTCATCATTCTTTTGTAATAATACACCAGCAATAGTATCTTCCGAAGCATACGAGTAAATCATGAACTCTTTATTGTAATTAGGACAAGCTAACACCGGGGAGGTTGAAATGGCCTTTTTAAGCTTGGTGAAAGATGATTCACACTCTTTATCCCATACAAACTTCACATCCTTTTTAAGAAGGGCATTTAATGGTTTGGCCAATTCTGCTAAGTTTGGAATGAATCTTCGGACAAAGTTTATTTTACCAAAGAAAGATTACAAGGTGGCCACATTATGGGGTGCTGCAATAGCATTGATGGCCTGGACATGTTCTGGGTCGATTCTGATGCCTTCTTTTGACACAACATGTCCTAATAACTTACCCTCATCTACTCCAAAAGTTGACTTTTTGGGATTCAAAGATATGCCAAACTTTCTGCAACGCTCAAAAACTCTTCTCAAATGTTCTATATGGTCTCCCTGTTCCTTGGAAAACACTGTTAGGTCATCCTGATAAATGGCAATGATTTTCCCAATCAAATCATTAAATGCTTGATCGATAGCTCTTTGAAAAGTGGAACCGGCATTTAATAACCCGAATGGCATTCTTATATATTGGAAAGTTCCCCATGGAGTAGTAAAAGTTGTTTTATCTCTGTCTTCCTTTCTAATACGTACCTGATTATACCCCGAAAAAACCATCCAACATTGACAACATACCTGCCCCAGTAACACTCTGCAACAAATTTTCCATATTTGGCAAAGGGTAATTGTCCTTAAGGGATGCTTGGTTTAGGTTTCTGAAATCAATACATACCCTGATTTCACCACTTTTCTTTCTTACAATCACCGGGTTAGAAACCCAAGTAGTGTGTCGAACAGGTTGGATGATTCCAGCTGCCAACATTTTCTCAAGCTCTTTCTTAATCAAGGGAGCAAGTTTAGGATTGACATTTCTTAACTTTTTCCTATAAGGTTTAGCTCCTTCATGCAAAGGGATAGTATGCTCAATAATTTCAGGATCAAAAGTTTTGAGTTCATCATATGCCCAGGCAAAAATATCTCTATATTTCCTAATTAGATTTACAATCGCTTTTCTTTCTTCTAGGGAGGCATTCTTTCCTATCCTAATCATTCTGGCAGAAACTGAGGTTCCAATATTTATCTCTATAACCTCATATACCGGTTCAACTCTTTTACCTTTGTATTCATCATGCCTGTTGAAATTTTTCTCCAGAGGTATTGCTAATTTCATAACATCAAAATTTTGAATAGAAGAATCGTTTAATTTATCTTCCAAATTCACATTGCAATTCTGAAAATTTTCAGTGTTTTGCAAGAATGCAATGATCTGTGCATCATTATCAAAGATTTGCCAATGATCTTGATTATCAGGAACCAATGGTCTAAATATTACTTCAACCTTACACTCTTTATCCTTGAGATGATTTATATTTTCAAAGGTACATGCTATGATTGATAATGCATCGGCCAGGGTATTTTCTTCTCTTGGGACTGCTCGTATTGCAAAGGCATAAAAAATTTCTATGGTATCCCAAACAGCATTTCGGTAATCCGTAAGCCTATTATTTTTTGCTACAAACTGGTTCTTCACTTGGGACACAATCAAATCAGAGTCTCCTGTTACATTTAGACATTTAATCTTTTGTTCACGGCAAATCTCTAACCCTAGAAGCAATGCCTCATACTCAACTACATTGTTTGTGCACTCAAATTCAAGACGATATGCAAATAATTTTTCTTCCCCAGAAGGAGATGTAAGGACAATTCCAGCTCCAGCACCATGCCTAGATTTAGCCCCATCAAAATGCATTTTCCAAACTTGACTAGGAGGAAAAGGATGCTGCCGGGGCTCTTCCCAAAAGTTGGCCATCACCATATAATTTCCAACTTCCTCAGTGGGACACATAGCCTCTTCAAATAAATAGTCGGGGGTTTCTACATGCTCTGTCATAGGTTTTTCATTCATCAATCTATAAGAAGCTTTTCCCCCAATAGGAATGGTGGCATAAGATAAATCCATTTGGATACTTCCTCCTAGTTTGGCAGCCCATTCTCTTGATAGCAACATCCCCCATGCGTCAGGAATATCTAAGACCAGAACATTCATACTTATTTCAATTGCAGGATAAGCAGCCAGTTTCATCTTGAGATTCTCAATCATACCTTCTGACTTAACAGGTCTAGAATTCATCCCACACACATTTCTATATTCTCTGGATGGTTTTAGCTCCAATTGTTCCATGACCTTAAGAGGCATAACATTTACCTCTGCTCCTGAATCTAACATACAGTTATGCAATATCAATTGATTGATCTCCAAAGCAATATAAAAAGGGGGGTGACCCCTATCCTTATCAACTACACTTTGAATCATAACGGGTGGATCTTTCTCAGTTGTTAATCTCACAGGATTCTTGACTTTAGGCTCGATTCCTAAGAATTTAGTTGCCTGATTAAAGTATGAAGGGATTTTCAAAAGTTCCTCCAAAGGCACAGGGATATTGGGTTTGGATAAGAAATTGCTCAAATCAATCTTTAAGTTGCAAGCCTTTTCTTGATCCTTGGTATTCATTTTTAGACCCAATAAATGCATTACCTGTGCTCTAACAGAAGGGATAACTACCAAGTCTTTCAAAGATAACATGACAGAGGATGAAGAGAGTTTTTCCAATATATTTGAATTCAGCCTTTCTTGTGTTATAGGGGAAACCTCTTTGCTAGGAGTATCCACTTGCTTTCTTTGCACGGGCTGCGTAGCCTGGGGTTTAGCAGGGCTCAAACTTGTTACCTTCTTGGTGACTTGAGGAGACAACCTTCTGGGCTGATCATTTTTCTTTAAAATTCCTTTAGGAGGAATGTTTGGAGTTTGAGTGGGGACTCTACGAGTGTTATTCCTTTGGTCAAGGGAATTTTCTTTCACAGTAGTTTTGCTCTTATCTATATCTTTCGAGTTATTCTTTGCTTGAGACCTAGTTACTACTTGACCATCAGAAGCTTTGCTTGTAGACCTAGTTTGAATATATTCATTGGTATACACACCCTCAAAGGTTTTATAAAAAGGTTCATAGTGTTTGATATTCTCACTTTGTTTTTTGAGAACTACCCCATTCAGGTTTCGAATTAGACCACTCATTTCAGTCATCATTTTAAAAATCATATCATTCTCTGCATAAGTGATGCAAGGCATAGTTCTAGGTGTTGTAAGGATGTAAATGAGCTCGCTCCTCAGCGGAGTCACAGGTGGGAGTCGCCAGGTAGATTAAAACTCTTCTACCAAGATATGTGTCATTGTATATGCAGGAGACAGTGAATAATGACTACTAGTTTGTCCAAGGTAAGCCCTATGCCTTTCAATACCCAAAATGTTAGGCAGGAAGAACGCGAGTTGGGCTCTAGGAAATATATGTCAAACCAGAGTAAGCTATTGCCTTCCCTAGTAACGGCGCCAAAATGTTATCACCTAAACTGTAGTTACCCCTATGGATGTATCCACTCATGGATGGCAATAGCGAAGGGCAAGTCAAAAGGTGCAACCACGATCACCTCGACCTCCAATATATGGTTGTCACGCCAGTCGAGACAACCTTCACTTTATGTTATCTAGCCCAGACAACAAAGGGGGAGACCCGATCTACTTTCGATAGGAGAGATCAAAACCAAGACACCAAATGAAGTTAATTCTAAGTGAAGTGAGGTGTATGGTTTATCCTAGACCTTAGGATGAAGTCACAAGACAAGTGAGGGGTTCAATGAGTATAGCTTTGGTTCATTATTGATGTGAAAGTGACTTATGATTTGTGAAATAGCATCCGGGATTGATGTACTAGTTCAATGTGACAAAATCCACTGCCTTGGGAACCGTGTCCAATGCAAGGTAGTTTAGGGGTTGAATTGGGGCTAACTAGTACAAGTGACAAGCTTGATCATGATACATGATGACATCCAAGGGTTTAGTTCACCACACAAGGGTCAAACCAGAAGTTAATCCAACAATCTAGGAAAGTCGAATTGACTTGGAGAGAGACCAGTGCCTTGGTAATTGGGATAATGGAGTCAAAGTGTAGTCAATTTGTGATTGATAACTCCTATTGTATGAGACAAGTGGGCAATTAAAGGTTTGATGGATGAATAAGTCTAGATCTAGAGATTCAAGGTTTGACCAAAGTGGACCACAATCCCTTAAAACAAGGAATGCTATCCCTAAGGAAAGATTTGATGAAGTGACCAACTAGACCTAGGTTTTGAATTATGCCCGTTCCAAATCCACTAAAATCTCAAGTACCCACATCCTAGAAGTAGACCAACTCACTTCTCCAAGGTGGTGCGACTTTACCCAAGGAGGCTAAAAAGCGGGATAAATGAATCAAGACAAGTCCAATGGCATCCAAACTTTAGATCCAAGTAGTTTAAGCAAGTGAGAGTATGGATCTTCAGTTTCAAGGCAATTAGATGGCTAGATCTTACTAGATCTGAGTTTGAAATTACCAAGTGGTCCAAAATGGGGATTAAATCCCTTAAAATGTGGAATAGGGCCCACAAGGTAGAAATTAGAAAAGTGACAATCTGGGGGTAGGTTATTGGATGTGTAGATCACGAATCAAGTGGAATCTCAACTACCCATGTACTAGATCTAGGTCAGCTCACCCAAACTAGGAAGTGCGCCCTTGCTTGGAGAGGCTAAATGCCTTGGGAAGAGGGTCAAATGGAGGCCAATCCTCACCAAACTATAGATCCGGGATGCTATGGATACTATAGAGGTGGGTTTTAAAAATCTTACCCAAGAAGCCACTAGATCTTAGTAGATTTGAAAAAATATAAAAATGGGGGTTTTGATTAATTAGGGTTTTAAATGTTTTATAGAAGTGGATAGATCATGGAGATAGAAGTTACCTTGAGATCATACTTGAGTGATGAAGAGAGATGCTTTGATGTTGAGGAAGATTCCCGTAGAGCTCAAATGAGAGATTGTTGATTTTGCTTGCCAAATTGATGCCCTAGCCCACAAGTGCGCCCTCCTCTACCTGTCAATCCAAGGAAAATCGATTTCAATCAGAGAGATAGTGTATGGGGGAAATACAAGTAAAATGCAATGATAACATGAAATAGAAGGTCCTGGGACAATAATACTCCCTGTTACCAACGAAGAGATCCAAAGAAGAAGTAGGGAGAGTCTTCCCCTACCAATACTTCCTGCTCAAAGCAAATCGGCCTCCACCTATAGATGCAAAAACGTGGTACAAAAGATATGGCAAACAAGATCTCCAATAACTCAGTGCAAAGGAAGAACCAACGAATGAACACCAAAAATATTCACCACAACACTGGAGATAGATGCAATAATAATTTTCTATTCTAATAATCCCGAGCCACAAGTCCCCTTACAATGAGAAGCTCTCTCATTTAAATAAGAAGGAGAGGCATCAAAATCCTAACCACTTTTTGAATGAGTGGCTAAGATTAAAATATACAAATGTCTAATCAATGGTTGAGATGAGCTAAACAATAAAATCCATGGATCACTAATAAAATATAATATAAGTGGACAAAATCACCCTAAAAGAGGGGAATCCCACCATATCATGATGACAAAATATAATAAGAAGCTTATGGTGGGTCCAAGGGGTAATTTTAACCACCCTTGGTCAATCCCCATAGCACAATAATAATAAAAAAGTCATCAATATACCAAATCGTGCCTCTATGGACAAATCGTAGACCTCAAAAGACCTCAGAAATCATCAGAAAGTGCCATAAGTGATGGATGCGGATCCCTGATGAAGCTGAAACTGCTGGAGGAGGTGTGGAAGACATCAATCCATCATAAATGATCATCCCATGCCAATACATTGCCTCAGTAGCCCAAATCGAATTCCTCAATAGCCATTTCTACCAACCCTGAAATGGCTCGGAAAGCGTGAAACTGCCCCAAACTTCCCCCTGGATTGCCTGCGCTGTCAAGGTGAGGGCACCAGTGTGTCCAGGAGGGGGGTAATATGGTAAAAACAAGTGGCTGGACCACCCCCTCCAAGCACAACGCCCTAGGTCAACCGGATAAAAATCACATCTGCTCTGACAGGGTCTCCGACAGACCAAAACTGCATTGGGACAGCCTACTGAGGCTCAATCATCACTGTAAGTGCCTGGAACTGAATACAGACTATCTCATTGGACTTAGAAGGTCCAAATCTATCCAAGATGTGTACTCATACACCATATGAATCTCTGCATGATCAAAATATATATCCAATATACTGGAACAGGTCAAATAATAATAATCTGTATATGATCAAATAATGTTGTAAACCAATCATCATCATAAACCTGTAGCTGCTGCATAGAATCATCATGTACATGTACATAGACCATATATCATCTATCCATATCATCGCAAGGTCCAGCCATCTCATGTCCTATGGTTGACCTTGGTCAAACTAGGTTTGACCAAGTTAACATGACCAAATATAACTCAGACCATCATCAAAAGCTGCTGCAAAGTGTCAAAGGTTAATGCATGCTCTACAAATTATTCAAATAAAAATTAAAACACAAAGTAATCATTACTGGCAATCTAAATCCAAATATATAATGTCATTAATTATTATTGTTACTCAGACTAGAATTTCAAGACCATACTCACTTCATAGCTGTGATCAATTTGCTAGTGAAGGGTGAAGGCTAAAATAACTGGCTAGGCTAAGGGATGACTTGACCAACTTAACTTTGTGACACTTTGGTAATGGGAAAGGGAATACACACCATAGTATATATTGAATGAGCAACAACACAGGGAATGGCGGTGTCTCACAAATGGATAAGTTGTTTAGAGAGTGCTTATTCAACTTAGGAATCATGTCTATATCAAGTTGATCCTGGTTCATTAGGATCATTCAATTTCATTTCATGGCCTTTTTGGACTACATAACCCTTCGGATCTTAGGTGTGCTGATAAGCACATCTAGTTGCAGCTTGCATCCAGGGCATGTTTTTCATACATATATAAGGTTAGCAATTGTTTAGATATAGCTTTTAAGAATCATTGCTTATTGGACCTTTCTTATACTCTTCTAGGAGTATTTTTCAGCAGTTCATCGCTCTTGCCCTTTTTAGTTTCCATGGGCGAATTTATCAGTTTCCATAAATAGTACATGAGCTTTCAGTTTTAGCCAACAACATCTCAAGTGATTAGGGGGAGTTCGAGCCAATGCCAAACATCGGGACAACTGACCAGAATGATTTAGGCTTACAATCCAACTCACCAAAGGTAAGTTTTGTCACCAACTCAGAGTCGTGACATAGTAAACAGGGAAGCTCATCCAATACAGAGGCTACAGTGGGGAAAAGTCCTCCATGCCACTAGTCAAGTAGTAAGTCAGGGTGATAAACTAAAAGTTAGGAAATGGATGGATGAAGACAATGAATAATGGAGCCAACACTAGCAAGCCAAGGTATGGTGGAATGATCACCTCTATTCTCCCTAAGGAGGGTAAAACCAATGAGTATGAATAGTGAACTTCTAAGTCTGAGTAGGGACAATATAATATATATAATAAGATCAACCAGGTCCACATATCTATATGATCGCCAGATCATAACACTAAGTGCTAAGACATGCTATAAGAATAAGTATAAAAGCAATATAACCATAACACAATGATATACCTGTTGAGTCATAATACCTGAATGCTCATCAACCTGTACCATCATCTGTCCTCTGAAACTGCTGCTGTAACTCTGGGCACTACTGACTGCTCTGTACCAATGGTATAATGGCTACATCAGTCATCTCTCTGAGTGTCCTGAGACTCAGTCATGGCATGGGGAATACAATTGCTGTCCAACATCTAATAGTGATCCAATATAGATGCTCATCTCAGCATCTCAATGTAAGGGAACTGGCTGAATAGTGTACTGGAATCAGAAAAATAATGTATGGTAGCCTGGCTACTATATATGTGATAACATATGGCTCCGACTGGGACAAGTGCTCTGCTGAAATCAGCGCTCGAGAACCTCAAAATTTCTGGTCCTCGAAGTCCGCTACTCGAATCCACGATCCAACACTCTACAATTTTGCTTCCATCTTTTTATTTTTGCAACCTATTTCTGCATTCACAAACATCAAAATACCTCATGCCGCATGTGTGGGAAAATTATAAAACTAACTAAAATAAATTCTATTCTATGTTAGAAATATAAATGCAGAAAGTAAATTAAACTACTAACATAACTTGGAATGTTTGAATTTTATTGTGCAGGAAAAAGAAAATGACAGGTACTCAGTTAAACTAGGAGCTTACAAAGGAGCTTAAAAACAAACAAAAAGGTGCAAATGGCTGAAAAGACTAACCACTGCCGAAGTAGGCTTATTTGGTTTCCTACCTACTCTAATCTATCAGGCAATGCAAGACTTGGTCATTCAAGGTTGATAGGAAGAAAGTAATGTTTCAACATGGTTCCATTTACAGGCAACTCAACTTCATCTCCATCCAAAGTTTCAAGGACAAAAGATCCCTTTCCAGCCAGACTACTTATTTTGTACAGACCTTTCCATAAACTTTCCAACTTCGTGTGATTTCCTGGTTTCTCCTTATGCTTATCCCACAATAAAACTATATCTCCTATACCAAAGGTAGTACTTCTAGTATTTTGATCAAACGTGCCTTTTACCCTTTCTTGTTCTATGAGCATCTTATCAAGTGCATTCCTTCTCTTCTCATCCAGTTCAACTAGCTTATCAATTCTACCTTGCATTGCTTCTATATCTGAGGTGCACTGCTGCAATAATTCATAAATGGGTATTTGCAAATTTATTGGCAGTCTACAGTCTTGTCCATATACTAACTCAAAAGGAGATTTTTCTGTAATCCTTTTTACCGTTGTTCGATCTGCCCACAAAGCATATTTTAGCTTTATGTCCCAACTTTTCTTATTTTCACCCACCATTCTTTTCAGCAGCCTAATTAGATTTTTGTTACTTGACTCGGCGAGACCATTTCCCTGGGGGTAATAGTTTGAAGAATGAGAGAGGGTGATTCCATGATTCATGCAAAAGGTAGACATTTCTATTTTACTGAAAGCTGGGGCATTATCTGTTGTTAGTTTTACAGGGCAACCGTATCTTGACACAATATTTTCTTCCAAAAACTTCACAACAACTTCAGCTGTGGCCTTCTTGGTTGGAACAGCTTCTACCCAATGAGTAAAGTAATCAGTGCAGGTCAACATGTATTTATATCCATTGCTCGAATTTTCATTAAAGGGGCCTACAAAATCCATACCCCATTGTTGAAAAGGAGCTTCAACCACTACCGGATTTAAAGGTAAGGTAGGCAATCTTGGTTTTCCTGAGAAAAATTGACATTCTTGGCATACCCTAATATAATCATGTACATCGTTAAAGAGTGTTGGCCAGTAATACCCTGCTCTCATGATTTTTGCAGCAGTTGCTCTTGGAGCATAATGACCACCACATAATCCTGAGTGCATCTCCTTTATAATGGTTTTGGACTCTTCCAGGTTAACACATTTAAGGATTATCCGATCGGGATTCCTCCATCCTAATCCATCCTGGGTTAAAACATACTTTTCAACTTTTAGCCTTAATGCCCTTCTTTGATGATCAACCACGTGATCAGGACATGACAAGTTTCTCAAGAAATATACAATATCTTTGTACCATTCATGCTCTTCATCAATGTTTAAAATATAAGGATCCCTTTCACTTATCATATTTACCATGTTGTCTCCCTTTTCAGTTAAAAGTTAAGCTAACCCCTGACCTTTCACAATCTTGATTGGCTTAATCTCTAAATCATATTATTGTATACGTGAAATCCAATTTCCTCTCACACCTATACCATCTACTTGTGATAGAACATCCTTTACTGCTTGATAAGGTACATATGCCTTAATTTTGGAATATCCCACATCAATTCTAAAATGTTTCAAGGCTTTAACTAAGGCATAAGCTTGTTTTTCAGTTGTGGTATATTTCAGTTCAGCATCTCTCAAATTTTTACTCATAAAGGCTATAGGTTGTTCATGGTTTTCATCATTCTTTTGTAATAATACACCAGCAATAGTATCTTCCGAAGCATACGAGTAAATCATGAACTCTTTATTGTAATTAGGACAAGCTAACACCGGGGAGGTTGAAATGGCCTTTTTAAGCTTGGTGAAAGATGATTCACACTCTTTATCCCATACAAACTTCACATCCTTTTTAAGAAGGGCATTTAATGGTTTGGCCAATTCTGCTAAGTTTGGAATGAATCTTCGGACAAAGTTTATTTTACCAAAGAAAGATTACAAGGTGGCCACATTATGAGGTGCTGCAATAGCATTGATGGCCTGGACATGTTCTGGGTCGATTCTGATGCCTTCTTTTGACACAACATGTCCTAATAACTTACCCTCATCTACTCCAAAAGTTGACTTTTTGGGATTCAAAGATATGCCAAACTTTCTGCAACGCTCAAAAACTCTTCTCAAATGTTCTATATGGTCTCCCTGTTCCTTGGAAAACACTGTTAGGTCATCCTGATAAATGGCAATGATTTTCCCAATCAAATCATTAAATGCTTGATCGATAGCTCTTTGAAAAGTGGAACCGGCATTTAATAACCCGAATGGCATTCTTATATATTGGAAAGTTCCCCATGGAGTAGTAAAAGTTGTTTTATCTCTGTCTTCCTTTCTAATACGTACCTGATTATACCCCGAAAAAACCATCCAACATTGACAACATACCTGCCCCAGTAACACTCTGCAACAAATTTTCCATATTTGGCAAAGGGTAATTGTCCTTAAGGGATGCTTGGTTTAGGTTTCTGAAATCAATACATACCCTGATTTCACCACTTTTCTTTCTTACAATCACCGGGTTAGAAACCCAAGTAGTGTGTCGAACAGGTTGGATGATTCCAGCTGCCAACATTTTCTCAAGCTCTTTCTTAATCAAGGGAGCAAGTTTAGGATTGACATTTCTTAACTTTTTCCTATAAGGTTTAGCTCCTTCATGCAAAGGGATAGTATGCTCAATAATTTCAGGATCAAAAGTTTTGAGTTCATCATATGCCCAGGCAAAAATATCTCTATATTTCCTAATTAGATTTACAATCGCTTTTCTTTCTTCTAGGGAGGCATTCTTTCCTATCCTAATCATTCTGGCAGAAACTGAGGTTCCAATATTTATCTCTATAACCTCATATACCGGTTCAACTCTTTTACCTTTGTATTCATCATGCCTGTTGAAATTTTTCTCCAGAGGTATTGCTAATTTCATAACATCAAAATTTTGAATAGAAGAATCGTTTAATTTATCTTCCAAATTCACATTGCAATTCTGAAAATTTTCAGTGTTTTGCAAGAATGCAATGATCTGTGCATCATTATCAAAGATTTTCCAATGATCTTGATTATCAGGAACCAATGGTCTAAATATTACTTCAACCTTACACTCTTTATCCTTGAGATGATTTATATTTTCAAAGGTACATGCTATGATTGATAATGCATCGGCCAGGGTATTTTCTTCTCTTGGGACTGCTCGTATTGCAAAGGCATAAAAAATTTCTATGGTATCCCAAACAGCATTTCGGTAATCCGTAAGCCTATTATTTTTTGCTACAAACTGGTTCTTCACTTGGGACACAATCAAATCAGAGTCTCCTGTTACATTTAGACATTTAATCTTTTGTTCACGGCAAATCTCTAACCCTAGAAGCAATGCCTCATACTCAACTACATTGTTTGTGCACTCAAATTCAAGACGATATGCAAATAATTTTTCTTCCCCAGAAGGAGATGTAAGGACAATTCCAGCTCCAGCACCATGCCTAGATTTAGCCCCATCAAAATGCATTTTCCAAACTTGACTAGGAGGAAAAGGATGCTGCCGGGGCTCTTCCCAAAAGTTGGCCATCACCATATAATTTCCAACTTCCTCAGTGGGACACATAGCCTCTTCAAATAAATAGTCGGGGGTTTCTACATGCTCTGTCATAGGTTTTTCATTCATCAATCTATAAGAAGCTTTTCCCCCAATAGGAATGGTGGCATAAGATAAATCCATTTGGATACTTCCTCCTAGTTTGGCAGCCCATTCTCTTGATAGCAACATCCCCCATGCGTCAGGAATATCTAAGACCAGAACATTCATACTTATTTCAATTGCAGGATAAGCAGCCAGTTTCATCTTGAGATTCTCAATCATACCTTCTGACTTAACAGGTCTAGAATTCATCCCACACACATTTCTATATTCTCTGGATGGTTTTAGCTCCAATTGTTCCATGACCTTAAGAGGCATAACATTTACCTCTGCTCCTGAATCTAACATACAGTTATGCAATATCAATTGATTGATCTCCAAAGCAATATAAAAAGGGGGGTGACCCCTATCCTTATCAACTACACTTTGAATCATAACGGGTGGATCTTTCTCAGTTGTTAATCTCACAGGATTCTTGACTTTAGGCTCGATTCCTAAGAATTTAGTTGCCTGATTAAAGTATGAAGGGATTTTCAAAAGTTCCTCCAAAGGCACAGGGATATTGGGTTTGGATAAGAAATTGCTCAAATCAATCTTTAAGTTGCAAGCCTTTTCTTGATCCTTGGTATTCATTTTTAGACCCAATAAATGCATTACCTGTGCTCTAACAGAAGGGATAACTACCAAGTCTTTCAAAGATAACATGACAGAGGATGAAGAGAGTTTTTCCAATATATTTGAATTCAGCCTTTCTTGTGTTATAGGGGAAACCTCTTTGCTAGGAGTATCCACTTGCTTTCTTTGCACGGGCTGCGTAGCCTGGGGTTTAGCAGGGCTCAAACTTGTTACCTTCTTGGTGACTTGAGGAGACAACCTTCTGGGCTGATCATTTTTCTTTAAAATTCCTTTAGGAGGAATGTTTGGAGTTTGAGTGGGGACTCTACGAGTGTTATTCCTTTGGTCAAGGGAATTTTCTTTCACAGTAGTTTTGCTCTTATCTATATCTTTCGAGTTATTCTTTGCTTGAGACCTAGTTACTACTTGACCATCAGAAGCTTTGCTTGTAGACCTAGTTTGAATATATTCATTGGTATACACACCCTCAAAGGTTTTATAAAAAGGTTCATAGTGTTTGATATTCTCACTTTGTTTTTTGAGAACTACCCCATTCAGGTTTCGAATTAGACCACTCATTTCAGTCATCATTTTAAAAATCATATCATTCTCTGCATAAGTGATGCAAGGCATAGTTCTAGGTGTTGTAAGGATGTAAATGAGCTCGCTCCTTAGCGGAGTCACAGGTGGGAGTCGCCAGGTAGATTAAAACTCTTCTACCAAGATATGTGTCATTGTATATGCAGGAGACAGTGAATAATGACTACTAGTTTGTCCAAGGTAAGCCCTATGCCTTTCAATACCCAAAATGTTAGGCAGGAAGAACGCGAGTTGGGCTCTAGGAAATATATGTCAAACCAGAGTAAGCTATTGCCTTCCCTAGTAACGGCGCCAAAATGTTATCACCTAAACTGTAGTTACCCCTATGGATGTATCCACTCATGGATGGCAATAGCGAAGGGCAAGTCAAAAGGTGCAACCACGATCACCTCGACCTCCAATATATGGTTGTCACGCCAGTCGAGACAACTTTCACTTTATGTTATCTAGCCCAGACAACAAAGGGGGAGACCCGATCTACTTTCGATAGGAGAGATCAAAACCAAGACACCAAATGAAGTTAATTCTAAGTGAAGTGAGGTGTATGGTTTATCCTAGACCTTAGGATGAAGTCACAAGACAAGTGAGGGGTTCAATGAGTATAGCTTTGGTTCATTATTGATGTGAAAGTGACTTATGATTTGTGAAATAGCATCCGGGATTGATGTACTAGTTCAATGTGACAAAATCCACTGCCTTGGGAACCGTGTCCAATGCAAGGTAGTTTAGGGGTTGAATTGGGGCTAACTAGTACAAGTGACAAGCTTGATCATGATACATGATGACATCCAAGGGTTTAGTTCACCACACAAGGGTCAAACCAGAAGTTAATCCAACAATCTAGGAAAGTCGAATTGACTTGGAGAGAGACCAGTGCCTTGGTAATTGGGATAATGGAGTCAAAGTGTAGTCAATTTGTGATTGATAACTCCTATTGTATGAGACAAGTGGGCAATTAAAGGTTTGATGGATGAATAAGTCTAGATCTAGAGATTCAAGGTTTGACCAAAGTGGACCACAATCCCTTAAAACAAGGAATGCTATCCCTAAGGAAAGATTTGATGAAGTGACCAACTAGACCTAGGTTTTGAATTATGCCCGTTCCAAATCCACTAAAATCTCAAGTACCCACATCCTAGAAGTAGACCAACTCACTTCTCCAAGGTGGTGCGACTTTACCCAAGGAGGCTAAAAAGCGGGATAAATGAATCAAGACAAGTCCAATGGCATCCAAACTTTAGATCCAAGTAGTTTAAGCAAGTGAGAGTATGGATCTTCAGTTTCAAGGCAATTAGATGGCTAGATCTTACTAGATCTGAGTTTGAAATTACCAAGTGGTCCAAAATGGGGATTAAATCCCTTAAAATGTGGAATAGGGCCCACAAGGTAGAAATTAGAAAAGTGACAATCTGGGGGTAGGTTATTGGATGTGTAGATCACGAATCAAGTGGAATCTCAACTACCCATGTACTAGATCTAGGTCAGCTCACCCAAACTAGGAAGTGCGCCCTTGCTTGGAGAGGCTAAATGCCTTGGGAAGAGGGTCAAATGGAGGCCAATCCTCACCAAACTATAGATCCGGGATGCTATGGATACTATAGAGGTGGGTTTTAAAAATCTTACCCAAGAAGCCACTAGATCTTAGTAGATTTGAAAAAATATAAAAATGGGGGTTTTGATTAATTAGGGTTTTAAATGTTTTATAGAAGTGGATAGATCATGGAGATAGAAGTTACCTTGAGATCATACTTGAGTGATGAAGAGAGATGCTTTGATGTTGAGGAAGATTCCCGTAGAGCTCAAATGAGAGATTGTTGATTTTGCTTGCCAAATTGATGCCCTAGCCCACAAGTGCGCCCTCCTCTACCTGTCAATCCAAGGAAAATCGATTTCAATCAGAGAGATAGTGTATGGGGGAAATACAAGTAAAATGCAATGATAACATGAAATAGAAGGTCCTGGGACAATAATACTCCCTGTTACCAACGAAGAGATCCAAAGAAGAAGTAGGGAGAGTCTTCCCCTACCAATACTTCCTGCTCAAAGCAAATCGGCCTCCACCTATAGATGCAAAAACGTGGTACAAAAGATATGGCAAACAAGATCTCCAATAACTCAGTGCAAAGGAAGAACCAACGAATGAACACCAAAAATATTCACCACAACACTGGAGATAGATGCAATAATAATTTTCTATTCTAATAATCCCGAGCCACAAGTCCCCTTACAATGAGAAGCTCTCTCATTTAAATAAGAAGGAGAGGCATCAAAATCCTAACCACTTTTTGAATGAGTGGCTAAGATTAAAATATACAAATGTCTAATCAATGGTTGAGATGAGCTAAACAATAAAATCCATGGATCACTAATAAAATATAATATAAGTGGACAAAATCACCCTAAAAGAGGGGAATCCCACCATATCATGATGACAAAATATAATAAGAAGCTTATGGTGGGTCCAAGGGGTAATTTTAACCACCCTTGGTCAATCCCCATAGCACAATAATAATAAAAAAGTCATCAATATACCAAATCGTGCCTCTATGGACAAATCGTAGACCTCAAAAGACCTCAGAAATCATCAGAAAGTGCCATAAGTGATGGATGCGGATCCCTGATGAAGCTGAAACTGCTGGAGGAGGTGTGGAAGACATCAATCCATCATAAATGATCATCCCATGCCAATACATTGCCTCAGTAGCCCAAATCGAATTCCTCAATAGCCATTTCTACCAACCCTGAAATGGCTCGGAAAGCGTGAAACTGCCCCAAACTTCCCCCTGGATTGCCTGCGCTGTCAAGGTGAGGGCACCAGTGTGTCCAGGAGGGGGGTAATATGGTAAAAACAAGTGGCTGGACCACCCCCTCCAAGCACAACGCCCTAGGTCAACCGGATAAAAATCACATCTGCTCTGACAGGGTCTCCGACAGACCAAAACTGCATTGGGACAGCCTACTGAGGCTCAATCATCACTGTAAGTGCCTGGAACTGAATACAGACTATCTCATTGGACTTAGAAGGTCCAAATCTATCCAAGATGTGTACTCATACACCATATGAATCTCTGCATGATCAAAATATATATCCAATATACTGGAACAGGTCAAATAATAATAATCTGTATATGATCAAATAATGTTGTAAACCAATCATCATCATAAACCTGTAGCTGCTGCATAGAATCATCATGTACATGTACATAGACCATATATCATCTATCCATATCATCGCAAGGTCCAGCCATCTCATGTCCTATGGTTGACCTTGGTCAAACTAGGTTTGACCAAGTTAACATGACCAAATATAACTCAGACCATCATCAAAAGCTGCTGCAAAGTGTCAAAGGTTAATGCATGCTCTACAAATTATTCAAATAAAAATTAAAACACAAAGTAATCATTACTGGCAATCTAAATCCAAATATATAATGTCATTAATTATTATTGTTACTCAGACTAGAATTTCAAGACCATACTCACTTCATAGCTGTGATCAATTTGCTAGTGAAGGGTGAAGGCTAAAATAACTGGCTAGGCTAAGGGATGACTTGACCAACTTAACTTTGTGACACTTTGGTAATGGGAAAGGGAATACACACCATAGTATATATTGAATGAGCAACAACACAGGGAATGGCGGTGTCTCACAAATGGATAAGTTGTTTAGAGAGTGCTTATTCAACTTAGGAATCATGTCTATATCAAGTTGATCCCGGTTCATTAGGATCATTCAATTTCATTTCATGGCCTTTTTGGACTACATAACCCTTCGGATCTTAGGTGTGCTGATAAGCACATCTAGTTGCAGCTTGCATCCAGGGCATGTTTTTCATACATATATAAGGTTAGCAATTGTTTAGATATAGCTTTTAAGAATCATTGCTTATTGGACCTTTCTTATACTCTTCTAGGAGTATTTTTCAGCAGTTCATCGCTCTTGCCCTTTTTAGTTTCCATGGGCGAATTTATCAGTTTCCATAAATAGTACATGAGCTTTCAGTTTTAGCCAACAACATCTCAAGTGATTAGGGGGAGTTCGAGCCAATGCCAAACATCGGGACAACTGACCAGAATGATTTAGGCCTACAATCCAACTCACCAAAGGTAAGTTTTGTCACCAACTCAGAGTCGTGACACAGTAAACAGGGAAGCTCATCCAATACAGAGGCTACAGTGGGGAAAAGTCCTCCATGCCACTAGTCAAGTAGTAAGTCAGGGTGATAAACTAAAAGTTAGGAAATGGATGGATGAAGACAATGAATAATGGAGCCAACACTAGCAAGCCAAGGTATGGTGGAATGATCACCTCTATTCTCCCTAAGGAGGGTAAAACCAATGAGTATGAATAGTGAACTTCTAAGTCTGAGTAGGGACAATATAATATATATAATAAGATCAACCAGGTCCACATATCTATATGATCGCCAGATCATAACACTAAGTGCTAAGACATGCTATAAGAATAAGTATAAAAGCAATATAACCATAACACAATGATATACCTGTTGAGTCATAATACCTGAATGCTCATCAACCTGTACCATCATCTGTCCTCTGAAACTGCTGCTGTAACTCTGGGCACTACTGACTGCTCTGTACCAATGGTATAATGGCTACATCAGTCATCTCTCTGAGTGTCCTGAGACTCAGTCATGGCATGGGGAATACAATTGCTGTCCAACATCTAATAGTGATCCAATATAGATGCTCATCTCAGCATCTCAATGTAAGGGAACTGGCTGAATAGTGTACTGGAATCAGAAAAATAATGTATGGTAGCCTGGCTACTATATATGTGATAACATATGGCTCCGACTGGGACAAGTGCTCTGCTGAAATCAGCGCTCGAGAACCTCAAAATTTCTGGTCCTCGAAGTCCGCTACTCGAATCCACGATCCAACACTCTACAATTTTGCTTCCATCTTTTTATTTTTGCAACCTATTTCTGCATTCACAAACATCAAAATACCTCATGCCGCATGTGTGGGAAAATTATAAAACTAACTAAAATAAATTCTATTCTATGTTAGAAATATAAATGCAGAAAGTAAATTAAACTACTAACATAACTTGGAATGTTTGAATTTTATTGTGCAGGAAAAAGAAAATGACAGGTACTCAGTTAAACTAGGAGCTTACAAAGGAGCTTAAAAACAAACAAAAAGGTGCAAATGGCTGAAAAGACTAACCACTGCCGAAGTAGGCTTATTTGGTTTCCTACCTACTCTAATCTATCAGGCAATGCAAGACTTGGTCATTCAAGGTTGATAGGAAGAAAGTAATGTTTCAACATCCTTCCATTTACAGGCAACTCAACTTCATCTCCATCCAAAGTTTCAAGGACAAAAGATCCCTTTCCAGCCAGACTACTTATTTTGTACAGACCTTTCCATAAACTTTCCAACTTCGTGTGATTTCCTGGTTTCTCCTTATGCTTATCCCACAATAAAACTATATCTCCTATACCAAAGGTAGTACTTCTAGTATTTTGATCAAACGTGCCTTTTACCCTTTCTTGTTCTATGAGCATCTTATCAAGTGCATTCCTTCTCTTCTCATCCAGTTCAACTAGCTTATCAATTCTACCTTGCATTGCTTCTATATCTGAGGTGCACTGCTGCAATAATTCATAAATGGGTATTTGCAAATTTATTGGCAGTCTACAGTCTTGTCCATATACTAACTCAAAAGGAGATTTTTCTGTAATCCTTTTTACCGTTGTTCGATCTGCCCACAAAGCATATTTTAGCTTTATGTCCCAACTTTTCTTATTTTCACCCACCATTCTTTTCAGCAGCCTAATTAGATTTTTGTTACTTGACTCGGCGAGACCATTTCCCTGGGGGTAATAGTTTGAAGAATGAGAGAGGGTGATTCCATGATTCATGCAAAAGGTAGACATTTCTATTTTACTGAAAGCTGGGGCATTATCTGTTGTTAGTTTTACAGGGCAACCGTATCTTGACACAATATTTTCTTCCAAAAACTTCACAACAACTTCAGCTGTGGCCTTCTTGGTTGGAACAGCTTCTACCCAATGAGTAAAGTAATCAGTGCAGGTCAACATGTATTTATATCCATTGCTCGAATTTTCATTAAAGGGGCCTACAAAATCCATACCCCATTGTTGAAAAGGAGCTTCAACCACTACCGGATTTAAAGGTAAGGTAGGCAATCTTGGTTTTCCTGAGAAAAATTGACATTCTTGGCATACCCTAATATAATCATGTACATCGTTAAAGAGTGTTGGCCAGTAATACCCTGCTCTCATGATTTTTGCAGCAGTTGCTCTTGGAGCATAATGACCACCACATAATCCTGAGTGCATCTCCTTTATAATGGTTTTGGACTCTTCCAGGTTAACACATTTAAGGATTATCCGATCGGGATTCCTCCATCCTAATCCATCCTGGGTTAAAACATACTTTTCAACTTTTAGCCTTAATGCCCTTCTTTGATGATCAACCACGTGATCAGGACATGACAAGTTTCTCAAGAAATATACAATATCTTTGTACCATTCATGCTCTTCATCAATGTTTAAAATATAAGGATCCCTTTCACTTATCATATTTACCATGTTGTCTCCCTTTTCAGTTAAAAGTTAAGCTAACCCCTGACCTTTCACAATCTTGATTGGCTTAATCTCTAAATCATATTATTGTATATGTGAAATCCAATTTCCTCTCACACCTATACCATCTACTTGTGATAGAACATCCTTTACTGCTTGATAAGGTACATATGCCTTAATTTTGGAATATCCCACATCAATTCTAAAATGTTTCAAGGCTTTAACTAAGGCATAAGCTTGTTTTTCAGTTGTGGTATATTTCAGTTCAGCATCTCTCAAATTTTTACTCATAAAGGCTATAGGTTGTTCATGGTTTTCATCATTCTTTTGTAATAATACACCAGCAATAGTATCTTCCGAAGCATACGAGTAAATCATGAACTCTTTATTGTAATTAGGACAAGCTAACACCGGGGAGGTTGAAATGGCCTTTTTAAGCTTGGTGAAAGATGATTCACACTCTTTATCCCATACAAACTTCACATCCTTTTTAAGAAGGGCATTTAATGGTTTGGCCAATTCTGCTAAGTTTGGAATGAATCTTCGGACAAAGTTTATTTTACCAAAGAAAGATTACAAGGTGGCCACATTATGAGGTGCTGCAATAGCATTGATGGCCTGGACATGTTCTGGGTCGATTCTGATGCCTTCTTTTGACACAACATGTCCTAATAACTTACCCTCATCTACTCCAAAAGTTGACTTTTTGGGATTCAAAGATATGCCAAACTTTCTGCAACGCTCAAAAACTCTTCTCAAATGTTCTATATGGTCTCCCTGTTCCTTGGAAAACACTGTTAGGTCATCCTGATAAATGGCAATGATTTTCCCAATCAAATCATTAAATGCTTGATCGATAGCTCTTTGAAAAGTGGAACCGGCATTTAATAACCCGAATGGCATTCTTATATATTGGAAAGTTCCCCATGGAGTAGTAAAAGTTGTTTTATCTCTGTCTTCCTTTCTAATACGTACCTGATTATACCCCGAAAAACCATCCAACATTGACAACATACCTGCCCCAGTAACACTCTGCAACAAATTTTCCATATTTGGCAAAGGGTAATTGTCCTTAAGGGATGCTTGGTTTAGGTTTCTGAAATCAATACATACCCTGATTTCACCACTTTTCTTTCTTACAATCACCGGGTTAGAAACCCAAGTAGTGTGTCGAACAGGTTGGATGATTCCAGCTGCCAACATTTTCTCAAGCTCTTTCTTAATCAAGGGAGCAAGTTTAGGATTGACATTTCTTAACTTTTTCCTATAAGGTTTAGCTCCTTCATGCAAAGGGATAGTATGCTCAATAATTTCAGGATCAAAAGTTTTGAGTTCATCATATGCCCAGGCAAAAATATCTCTATATTTCCTAATTAGATTTACAATCGCTTTTCTTTCTTCTAGGGAGGCATTCTTTCCTATCCTAATCATTCTGGCAGAAACTGAGGTTCCAATATTTATCTCTATAACCTCATATACCGGTTCAACTCTTTTACCTTTGTATTCATCATGCCTGTTGAAATTTTTCTCCAGAGGTATTGCTAATTTCATAACATCAAAATTTTGAATAGAAGAATCGTTTAATTTATCTTCCAAATTCACATTGCAATTCTGAAAATTTTCAGTGTTTTGCAAGAATGCAATGATCTGTGCATCATTATCAAAGATTTGCCAATGATCTTGATTATCAGGAACCAATGGTCTAAATATTACTTCAACCTTACACTCTTTATCCTTGAGATGATTTATATTTTCAAAGGTACATGCTATGATTGATAATGCATCGGCCAGGGTATTTTCTTCTCTTGGGACTGCTCGTATTGCAAAGGCATAAAAAATTTCTATGGTATCCCAAACAGCATTTCGGTAATCCGTAAGCCTATTATTTTTTGCTACAAACTGGTTCTTCACTTGGGACACAATCAAATCAGAGTCTCCTGTTACATTTAGACATTTAATCTTTTGTTCACGGCAAATCTCTAACCCTAGAAGCAATGCCTCATACTCAACTACATTGTTTGTGCACTCAAATTCAAGACGATATGCAAATAATTTTTCTTCCCCAGAAGGAGATGTAAGGACAATTCCAGCTCCAGCACCATGCCTAGATTTAGCCCCATCAAAATGCATTTTCCAAACTTGACTAGGAGGAAAAGGATGCTGCCGGGGCTCTTCCCAAAAGTTGGCCATCACCATATAATTTCCATCTTCCTCAGTGGGACACATAGCCTCTTCAAATAAATAGTCGGGGGTTTCTACATGCTCTGTCATAGGTTTTTCATTCATCAATCTATAAGAAGCTTTTCCCCCAATAGGAATGGTGGCATAAGATAAATCCATTTGGATACTTCCTCCTAGTTTGGCAGCCCATTCTCTTGATAGCAACATCCCCCATGCGTCAGGAATATCTAAGACCAGAACATTCATACTTATTTCAATTGCAGGATAAGCAGCCAGTTTCATCTTGAGATTCTCAATCATACCTTCTGACTTAACAGGTCTAGAATTCATCCCACACACATTTCTATATTCTCTGGATGGTTTTAGCTCCAATTGTTCCATGACCTTAAGAGGCATAACATTTACCTCTGCTCCTGAATCTAACATACAGTTATGCAATATCAATTGATTGATCTCCAAAGCAATATAAAAAGGGGGGTGACCCCTATCCTTATCAACTACACTTTGAATCATAACGGGTGGATCTTTCTCAGTTGTTAATCTCACAGGATTCTTGACTTTAGGCTCGATTCCTAAGAATTTAGTTGCCTGATTAAAGTATGAAGGGATTTTCAAAAGTTCCTCCAAAGGCACAGGGATATTGGGTTTGGATAAGAAATTGCTCAAATCAATCTTTAAGTTGCAAGCCTTTTCTTGATCCTTGGTATTCATTTTTAGACCCAATAAATGCATTACCTGTGCTCTAACAGAAGGGATAACTACCAAGTCTTTCAAAGATAACATGACAGAGGATCCAGAGAGTTTTTCCAATATATTTGAATTCAACCTTTCTTGTGTTATAGGGGAAACCTCTTTGCTAGGAGTATCCACTTGCTTTCTTTGCACGGGCTGCGTAGCCTGGGGTTTAGCAGGGCTCAAACTTGTTACCTTCTTGGTGACTTGAGGAGACAACCTTCTGGGCTGATCATTTTTCTTTAAAATTCCTTTAGGAGGAATGTTTGGAGTTTGAGTGGGGACTCTACGAGTGTTATTCCTTTGGTCAAGGGAATTTTCTTTCACAGTAGTTTTGCTCTTATCTATATCTTTCGAGTTATTCTTTGCTTGAGACCTAGTTACTACTTGACCATCAGAAGCTTTGCTTGTAGACCTAGTTTGAATATATTCATTGGTATACACACCCTCAAAGGTTTTATAAAAAGGTTCATAGTGTTTGATATTCTCACTTTGTTTTTTGAGAACTACCCCATTCAGGTTTCGAATTAGACCACTCATTTCAGTCATCATTTTAAAAATCATATCATTCTCTGCATAAGTGATGCAAGGCATAGTTCTAGGTGTTGTAAGGATGTAAATGAGCTCGCTCCTCAGCAGAGTCACAGGTGGGAGTCGCCAGGTAGATTAAAACTCTTCTACCAAGATATGTGTCGTTGTATATGCAGGAGACAGTGAATAATGACTACTAGTTTGTCCAAGGTAAGCCCTATGCCTTTCAATACCCAAAATGTTAGGCAGGAAGAACGCGAGTTGGGCTCTAGGAAATATATGTCAAACCAGAGTAAGCTATTGCCTTCCCCAGTAACGGCGCCAAAATGTTATCACCTAAACTGTAGTTACCCCTATGGATGTATCCACTCATGGATGGCAATAGCGAAGGGCAAGTCAAAAGGTGCAACCACGATCACCTCGACCTCCAATATATGGTTGTCACGCCAGTCGAGGCAACCTTCACTTTATGTTATCTAGACCAGACAACAAAGGGGGAGACCCGATCTACTCCTGATAGGAGAGATCAAAACCAAGACACCAAATCAAGTTAATTCTAAGTGAAGTAAGGTGTATGGTTTATCCTAGACCTTAGGATGAAGTCACAAGACAAGTGAGGGGTTCAATGAGTATAGCTTTGGTTCATTATTGATGTGAAAGTGACTTATGATTTGTGAAATAGGATCCAGGATTGATGTACTAGTTCAATGTGAGAAAATCCATTGCCTTGGGAACCGTGTCCAATGCAAGGTAGTTTAGGGGTTGAATTGGGGCTAACTAGTACAAGTGACAAGCTTGATCATGATACATGATGACATCCAAGGGTTTAGTTCACCACACCAGGGTCAAACCAGAAGTTAATCCAACAATCTAGGAAAGTCGAATTGACTTGGAGAGAGACCAGTGCCTTGGGAATTGGGATAATGGAGTCAAAGTGTAGTTAACTTGTGATTGATAACTCCTATTGTATGAGACAAGTGGGCAATTAAAGGTTTGATGGATGAATAAGTCTAGATCTAGAGATTCAAGGTTTGACCTAAGTGGACCACAATCCCTTAAAACAAGGAATGCTATCCCCAAGGCAAGATTTGATGAAGTGACCAACTAGACTTAGATTTTGAATTATGCCCGTTCCAAATCCACTAAAATCTCAAGTACCCACGTCCTAGAAGTGGACCAACTCACTTCTCCAAGGTGGTGTGACTTTACCCAAGGAGGCTAAAAAGCGGGATAAATGAATCAAGACAAGTCCAATGGCATCCAAACTTTAGATCCAAGTAGTTTAAGCAAGTGAGAGTATGGATCTTCAGTTTCAAGGCAATTAGATGGCTAGATCTTACTAGATCTGAGTTTGAAATTACCAAGTGGTTCAAAATGGGGATTAAATCCCTTAAAATGTGGAATAGGGCCCACAAGGTAGAAATTAGAAAAGTGACAATCTGGGGGTAGGTTATTGGATGTGTAGATCACGAATCAAGTGGAATCTCAACTACCCACGTACTAGATCTAGGTCAACTCACCGAAACTAGGAAGTGCGCCCTTGCTTGGAGAGGCTAAATGCCTTGGGAAGAGGGTCAAATGGAGGCCAATCCTCACCAAACTATAGATCCGGGATGCTATGGATACTATAGAGGTGGGTTTTAAAAATCTTACCCAAGGAGCCACTAGATTTTAGTAGATCTGAAAAAATGTAAAAATGGGGGTTTTGATTAATTAGGGTTTTAAATGTTTCAGAGAAGTGGATAGATCATGGAGATAGAACTTACCTTGAGATCATACCTGAGCGATGAAGAGAGATGCTTTGATGTTGAGGAAGATTCCCGCAGAGATCAAATGAGATATTGTTGATTTTGCTTGCCAAATTGATGCCCTAGCCCACAAGTGCGCCCTCCTCTACCTGTCAATCCAAGGAAAATCGACTTCAATCAAAGAGATCAAGTATGGAGGAAATACAAGTAAAATGCAATGATAACATGAAATAGAAGGTCCTGGGACAGTAATACTCCCTGTTACCAATGAAGAGATCCAAAGAAGAAGTAGGGAGAGTCTTCCCCTACCAATACTTCCTCCTCAAAGCAAATCAGCCTCCACCTTTAGATGCAAAAACATTCACCACAACACTGGAGATAGATGCAATAATAATTTTCTATTCCAATAATCCCGAGCCACATGTCCCATTACAATGAGAAGCTCTCTCCTTTAAATAGGAAGGAAAGGCATCAAAATCCTAACCACTTTTTGAATGAGTGGCTAAGATTAAAAGATACAAATGTCTAATCAATGGTTGAGATGAGCTCAACAATAAAATACATGGATCACTAATAAAATATAATATAAGTGGACAAAATCACCCTAGAAGAGGGGAATCCCACCATATCATGATGACAAAATATAATAAGAAGCTTATGGTGGGTCCAAGGGGTAATTTTAACCACCCTTGGTCAATCCCCATAGCACAATAATAATAATAAAGTCATCAATATACCAAATCGTGCCTCTATGGACAAATCGTAGGCCTCAAAAGACCTCAGAAATCATCAGAAAGTGCCATAAGTGATGGATGCGAGTCCCTGATGAAGCTGAAACTACTGGAGGAGGTGTGGAAGACATCAATCCATCATCACTGATCATCCCATGCCAAGACATTTCCTCAGTATCCCAAATCGAATTCCTCAATAGCCATTTTTACCAATCCTGAAATGGCTCGGGAAGTGTGAAACTGCCCCAAAATGCCTCTTGGAGTGCCTGCGCTGTCAAGGTGAGGGCACCAGTGTTTCCGGGAGGGGGGTAATATGGTAAAAACAAGTGGCTGGACCACCCCCTCCAAGCACAGCGCCCTAGTTCAATCGGATAAAAATCACATCTGCTCTGACAGAGTCTCCGACAGACCAAAACTGCACTGGGACAGCCTATTGAGGCTCAATCATCACTGTAAGTGCTTGGAACTGAAAACAGACTGTCTCATTGGACTCAGAAGGTCCAAATCTATCCAAGATGTGTACTCATACACCATATGAATCTCTGCATGATCAAAATATATATCCAATATACCGGAACAGGTCAAATAATAATAATCTGTAAATGATCAAATAATGTTGTAAACCATGAATCATCATCATAACCTTGTAGCTGTTGCATAGAATCATCATGTACATGTACATAGACCATATATCATCTATCCATATCATTGCAAGGTCCAACCATCTCATGTCCTATGGTTGACCTTGGTCAAACTAGGTTTGACCAAGTCAACATGACCAAATATAACTCAGACCATCATCAGAAGCTGTTGCAAAGTGTCAAAGGTTAATGCATGCTCTACAACTTATTCAAATAATAATTAAAACACAAAGTAATCATTACTGGCGATCTAAATCCAAATATATAATGTCATTAATTATTATTATTACTCAGACTAGACTTTCAAGACCATACTTACTTCATAGCTGTGATCAATTTGCTAGTGAAGGGTGAAGGCTAAAATAACTGGCTAGGCTAAGGGATGACTTGACCGACTTAACTTTGTGACACTTTGGCAATGGGAAAGGGAATACACACCATAGTATATACTGAATGAGCAACAACATAGGGAATGTCGGTGTCTCACAAATGGATAAGTTGTTTAGAGAGTGCTTATTCAACTTAGGCATCATGTCTATATCAAGTTGATCCAGGTTCATTAGGATCATTCAATTTCATTTCATGGCCTTTTTGGCCTACATAACCCTTCGGATCTCAGGTGTGCTGATAAGCAGAACTAATTGCAGCTTGCATACAGGGCATGTTTTTCATACATATATAAGGTCAGCAATTGTTTAGATATAGCTTTTAAGAATCATTGCTTCTTGGACCTTTCTTATACTCTTCGAGGAGTATTTTTCAGCAGTTCATCGCTTTTGCCCTTTTTAGTTTCCATGGGCGAATTTATCAGTTTCCATAAATAGTACATGAGCTTTCAGTTTTAGCCAACAACATCTCAAGTGAGTAGGGGGAGTTCGAGCCAATTTCAAACATCGGGACAACCGACTAGAATGATTTAGGCCTACAATCCAACTCACCAAAGGTAAGTTTTGTCACCAAATCAGAGTCGAGACACAGTAAACATGGAAGTTCATCCAATACAGAGGTTACAGTGGGGAAAAGTCCTCTATGCCACTAGTCAAGTAGTAAGTCAGGGTGATAAACTAAAAGGTAGGCAATGGATGGATGAAGACAATGAATAATGGAGGCAACACTAGCAAGCCAAGGTATGGTGGAATGATCACCTCTATTCTCCCTAAGGAGGGTAAAACCAATGAGTATGAATAGTGAACTTCTAAGTCTGAGTAGGGACAATATAATATATATAATAAGATCAACCAGGTCCACATATCTATATGATCGCCAGATCATGACACTAAGTGCTAAGACATGCTATAAGAATAAGTATAAAAGCAATATAACCATAACACAATGATATACCTGCTGAGTCATAATACCTGAATGCTCATCAACCTGTACCATCATCTGTCTTCTGAAACTGCTGCTGTAACTCTGGGCACTACTGACTGCTATGTACCAATGGTATAATCGCTACATCTGTCATCTCTCTGAGTGTCCCGAGACTCAGTCATGGCATGGGGAATACAACTGCTATCCAACATCTGATAGTGATCCAATATAGATGCTCATCTCAGCATCTCAATGTAAGGGAACTGGCTGAATAGTGTACTGGAATCAAAAAAATAATGTATGGTAGCCCGGCTACTATATATGTGATAACAAGTACCTACTGATGGGTGCTCACACCTCTATGTTGGTGACATAGATATCACTTTTGAAAGTGTTACTGGAAGCCCAAGTTCCATTAATCATGATAATGAAGACCTTGTAGCAATTGAAGAAGAACCAAGATCAACTTCCCCATCACCACTTGAGCTTCATGAAGTTGGTCCAAGCAAAAATGAAGAAGATGAGGAGGTTCATTTGCAAGAGCCTCATTTTCTTGAAGGATTCTTAAACATGAATGAAAAGAAGATCCAAGAGTCCCTCAGCATTCTCCATGACACTCAAGCATTGGTGTCAAATTTTTGTTGGAGAGCTACTTCATTGGAGGAAACATCCTTCCTTGAAGACATGGAGAAGATTCAAAGAGCAATGTGCCACATCAAAGGTAATTTTATGTCTTTGCTTTTGGATAGAAACCATTTGTTTGAGCTTAATGAATTGTTACATGATGCATACTTGAAAAATAATGAGGATAATCATAAGCTCACAATTCAAAATGAACAACTTCTTGAAAAGTTGCAAGATACTTGTTTTTCCTCCTATGTTTCAGATTGTCAAATGGTAGATTGTTTGGAGGATTCTTGTGACATGGTGAATCATGAGAAATGTGGAAATTTGAATGTTCTTAATGTGTTTGAAGATGAACTTGAAGAGATCCAGACATTTGATGTGGTGGAAGAAAAACTTGAATTGTCTCTTGATGAAGGTTATGCAATTTTTAAAGAAGAGCATGATTTCTCCACATTGGAACCAATCTATGACAAAGGTTTCACACTTTTGAGAGAGCTGCATGATACTACCCATATGGATCCTTCCCATGATGAAACTTCTGCACTTTTTGATCATTTGGGTGAGTTAGTTCATTCTCCTACATCCTACAATTCCATGTTTTGCAGCATTAGTCTCAATGAAGAATGGGTGAAAGGGTTCTTTTTTATGGTGCCACATGAGGAGTATGGAACTCCTAGATTTAATTTTTATGATGATATGGTTGGAGCACATTCTTATTCACATTTGTAGCAATATCCTTTGTTACTTTATAATGATGCACATCGACATGGATGCACCTATGATATGCATTTGAGTCACTTGAAGACTCATGGTTTTTCTTGCTGAACACTTGGTTCATTTGATGTTAGAGGAACTTCATCCAACACTTGGGTGAATAGATTTATGATGGGAGAACATTTTTGTTGGAAGCCACATACTTTGTTACATCTTTATGATTCTCACATTAATGGATGTATGGGTAAGACTTATTTGAGTCCTTTGAAGTCTCCTTGTTTTTTATGCTCATTATTTGGTTAAGATTTTAGTGGAGATCCTTCATTCACTTCTTGGATGAAGGAATACATGGCTGAATATTTTGATGCATATCAAATTCTTTTGGAGCAGCATTATAGGACATGGGATCCTCACCTATGTCATTTGAGCAGATTTGATGGGTCACTTGAAGATTGTATGCACTTGGAAAATGGTGGTCTACTTACTTGGAGGTACAAGCACTTTCATGATTCTTTGATGAAGCATCTTCTTGATGTACATTTTCCTTATGTTGTTATGTACTTTGATGATATATATTTTGCACTCATGATGTTTGGAAGAATGCATACAAGAAAGTGGGATCCAGGAATCCTTTTAACTGATGGTATGGGTTGGAGAGCACTCTTAATTGTTGGGGTGCAATACAAGCAATGGGACCCTGGAATAATTTTTGTCTCATTGGTTTCAATTTTTTGGGAAAACAAGAAGTATGGGAGATGTATTTCCCACTTAATAAAGTGATTTTTATCAGAGTAGTGCAATAGCAATCATGGTGGTTCCCCTCTAAAATGTTCATGGAAACTCAAAGACTCAAGGTTGGGCAATTCAATGGAAACTTCAAAGAATTATACAGAAAACAGGTTCTTCAACACCCATGTTTGAAATTGCTTGAGGACAAGCAATATTGGGAAGGGAGGATTTTTCATATCCCAAATTTGGCATTGGGTGACAATGGCCTAATAAAATTGGACCTATTCATTAGAGTTTGTCAAATTGATGCTAAAGGTCAAATAATTGCCAAGGAGGAAAATTACTAGTTTCCTAGGTTTGGGGTGGAAGCTTTGGGATTTGGAATAATGAGGATAATAAATGATGTTGGAACATTATGATGGCATAAATATTTAATAAATGAGATAAATAAATATATACAAGTGAAAATCAAAGTGGCATTTGATCATGAAGACACATGGAGGAAGTGGGACCCACACAAGATAGAATTTATGTGCCACATGGCATCCTCTTCTTGCAATTTCGAATCCATGGAAAGCCTATTGTTCTTGGGATGAGGTATAAGGTCAATAATACTTGGCATGAGCCAATGAGGTCGAAATATAGAGGAAGAGTAACTCCCATGGAAGAGGGAGAGGCAATTTGGAGCTAGTGAGACACTTGGGCTAGATTCCCTAGCTCTATGACAACAATGATGAAGATGCTATGACACCTATGACACAAATCAGACTTGAATGCTGACATATGACATATATGACATGTTAGGGCTAAAAATAGACTCCAAGAGGGCGCTCAAGGGTGTTAGGTCAGTTAAGATGCTTCCACATGTGATTTGGTGGAAGTGGGAGACTAGGAGTTGTTGTACAAGTGGCGTCCTTTGGAATCTCTTCTCAACTTGAGTTGGCATGATTCTCTTGGAAGGAATTCGACCCATGGAGGACATTAGAACTTTATAAATGTCAATAACAAAGAATGAAACCATTTTTTGATCATTTGTATAATTTGCAATTGCGTTTGTGAAGAGGGAGATCTAGTGGATGACTAGCTTCTTGCCTTAGCCAATTTCGAGGGTGAAAGATTCCCATCAAAGTTGGTAGTTGGAAAGACCATTCAGACCTTTCATTTGGAGCTTTAATGGAGTCTTTATTTGCAGGTGTAAGATACAGGGAAGCTCATGGTTTCTTCTATTGCAGCTCACTCCTTCAACTATTTCCAGTTTTGATGGCATATTCTTGATCCTTGAGGGAGGGCGTTTTTGATGAGCTATTGTACTATTTGGGGGAGCTTCTAATGCCCCATTTATTTTTTAATATGAATTAAATACTCTTTTATTCATCTCCAGAAAGTTTTAGGTTGAAATTCCAAGTAGCAATGTATAAATCTCATTTTTAATGAAAGAACAGTGCCATTTCCCCACTACCTTGTTGTGAAACACTGTAATGCTGATGATTTCGAATGAATGGATGATTCTATGATGAATTTGTGATTAATGGACTGCCATGGATGTATTTTACAAGTTTAATGTACTGTACTTGAGCATTTGAAGTATTTTTACTCAGTTTAATTGCATTGAGAGAAGAAATAGTGCCATTTCCCCAAGGGTCGAATTGGTGATTTTTGCAGCTGAATGGGAGAGGGTTGGAACATATATAATAATCAATTAATGGTGCACATGAGACCTTAATAACATCCTTGATACATTCCCTACATCTGTTCATAAATTTGAGTGGGTTTGGAGGCATTTGGGAAGACATTTTCAGTACTTACCCGAGGGGGATTTGAACCCCAAATTACTAGTAAAGTTATATACTTGGTCCAGAGTCTTAAGAGAGTTTGCAGAGGTATTTTGGTGGCCATATATCATCCCTGAACATCATATTCAAGTCTTAATATCATTCATACATTTTTCTTGAAGATTTGAAGGCATTTGGAGTCAATTTGAGACCTAGAGACCAATACTAGTCAAAGGGAAATTACTAGTAAAGTTCCTTACATTGGCCAGAATTGAAAGAGGATTTGCATAAGTATTTTAAAGGTCCAAAAGAATCCATGAAACACATATTTATTTTCTAACATCATCCATATACATTCTCAGAAGAATTGGGAGCAACTGGAGCAAATTGGGGACCTAGACCTCAAAACTAGTCAAAGGTTTAACTAGGGATAAAAGTGAAAAATTGTCATTTTAATAAAATTCCTAACAATGGACATTACAATATAATTGTACATTATTTTATACAGTGGACAACATATATTGACATCATGCTAACCTCATAAGTCACTTATATACAAATGTGTTCCCATCATTAAATCATAACATCTACACGTATGAATAAATCAATTAACAAGGAAACTCATTATGAATACATATAAATTTGACATCTAAACAATATAACCAAGGAGAACGTATAAACAATACAACCATGAAGGACTTATAGAAATTTATGCAATATAATCCTTATTCGTGATATGAACATTATAAATATTTTTACCTCATTTCATAATAATAAAAATTAGAACAATGAGGAATACTTATATGGATAATTTAGGCTTAAATGATTGCAGATATGACTTCCCCTTTCCTCCCAACCATTTGTCTCTCTCTCCAATGTATATATTTTCCACCGAGAAGCAACCCCTGAGCTAGTCAAGGAATCCACATCTTTTCTCGGTCCACCTAGAGGCAACCCCTGAGCTGATCAACCCCTGAGCTGATCAAGGAATCCACTAGGAAGAAGAGGAAACAAAATCTTTCTTCCTCACACTCAACATGACCTAAGTGTTAAACTCTGCACTCTTTAACATAAAATTTGGATTAGATCTCGTCGCTAAGTTATTACGAGAGACATAGAGACTGTATTCTCGTATAGTCAACCCAAAATAGTTAAAGTCCTCGTGCACAATACGACTATACGACTGAGGATTGAGTTATGGTGCCCTTAATTAACTTGACAATAGATCTGGTTCTATACTCATACATTATGCACAGTAAAAAAATGGACTTATACTCTTTGAAATAATAATATCAAAGGATGCATACATAAACATCCATACATTAGAGCGACTCGTCTTGATATCGCTCATACAACTACGAATAGCTCAATTCAGGATCGCTCACACATAGCCGATCCATGTCACATATAGCTGATCTATGTCACTTATAACATCTATACATTACAACGACTCGTCTTGAGATCGATCATACAACTACGAATAGCTCAACTCAGGATCCATTATTTAGTGTATAAGCAGAACGCGAAGAGAGTATAATATATATTATTCAAACTTGGCTTAGATCACAACGATCCTCCATATATACTCTGCATACATATTTATATTTACATTTTATTCAAACTCGGCTGATATCAGAACGATCCACCATATATACTTTGTAGACATATTTATATTTAAATATTATTCAAACTCGGCTGAGATCGCAACGATCAAAATTAGATTGGTTCACAATGCAGTATAATATAATATATACACGGTGATCAACGAGATATAAACGCATATACAAAACAACGTTTTAACTAGGCTAGCAATCTAACGGAAATCGCATAACCATTGCGGGGTAAGTTTATATATATAAAGAGCGATCGAACTGAGATGGCACACAAGTGAATAAATAATATAAAATAAATAACAACCTGACAGGGATCTCGTAATGCAACTCCATTGTAGGTGGATTGGTTCTGCCCCGGATGTTACTTACGCTTATATAAACTATAAGAAATGGAAGTAAATTGATTTGGGATCAGGCTCATGGAGCCGTCCCATCCCTCACCAACGTAGAGTTAAAAATATGCAACAACAGAACATCAGAGTTATTCATAGATAACTTGAAGCAATTCCAGCTAGGATGCTGTCATATACGTAAATAAAGAATTAACTGTGGTATAGAGCTCGCTCCACGAAGCTGAGCCATCCCTTCCCGCATTTCATCGCAGCACCAAGCTGTGAATTTAACCTCGTTACAAGATATTGTAAATCTATAAAAAAAAATTGTGCAAATAAACTAAGGAAGTTCGCTCTCTTGGGAGACACACAGAATAAAACAGAGGAACTTTAGCAACAAAATAATTTAATGAGAAGCAATGCAGATTACCTTCTTTACCAAAAGAATGTAACGCCCCACAACCCATAAGAGTCTCTTCCTCCGCCCCCCTCTGCACAGAAAGAAACAAAATAAAAAGGCTCCAGGTCACTGGGGATTCACGCAACCACCACCCACTTATCAAAACAACTCGAAAGATGTCACAAAAAAGGGATAATGGATGTCTCCCACGTGGGATATTTTTCCACCAAGTTAGCTGAACAACCCAAACAGAACAAATCCCCATGATTGTGAAAGTGTTTCCTATAGAATCCACAATATTTGGTTCGGCTTCTCTCCATTTAGGTTGCCACCCTCTCAAACCTACTCCCCTCCATTACCTTATCTTGACAATACGTGGATTCGAATACTTTAACTAAATATTATTAAAGACTTTATCAATCATTCATACACTAAGTCATATTATCATCTAGTCAATTTATAGTTTAACATGTGTTGTGTGTTATCTTTTTACATAATATAACAAATACCATATATTATGTGATATTTTTACATGATCTAACAAATACCTTCTCTCTCTATATAATAATAATTTTGATCTAGTACAAAAACAGCTCGTGTTATTTTCTCATCATGATCACATGGAAATAATTGTACATAAGTTTTATAAAGTGGACAACATAGATTGACATCATGCTAACCTCATAAGCCAATTATATACAAATGTGCTCCCATCACTATATCATTACATCTACACGTATGAATAACTCAATTAACAAGGAAACTCATTATCAATACATATAAATTTGACATCTAAACAATACAACCATGAAGAACGTATAGAAAATTATGCAATATAATCCTCATTTTTGATATGAACATTATAATTCTTTTTACCTCATTTCACAATAATAAAAATTACAACAATGATGAATGCTTATTTGGGTAATTTAGGTTGAAATGACACATGATTGCCACTTTCCTCCCTGTTGAGCATTGGTTGTCATTGATGACATCTATTAATGACAAAGGAGTGACAAATGTTGATGACATAGCAAGCAAGACATGGTATGGGTTTTGGAGCACTAGTTTGGGCAAATGACTCATTCTGTGGTTATTTGTGGCTTGATAATGCCATGGAACCCTTGAGCATAGTGATAATGCCTAAGAAGGTTTTTACACACATATGGTGGTATGATATCTCTTGGATCTTTTATATTCTTCATGATACTCTCACATCATTATTTTGGGCAGGCATGAAATGAGCAAGTCAAGTAAAGGCTTATCGGTTTATGTGTTACTACCAAGTTATGCATTACTCCCAAGTCCCAAGACTCATCGGCTTTATGTGCTACTCTCCTTTATGCACTACTCTCTTTGGTCATGTATTCATTCCTTCCTTTTACTCTAGTACTCATCCTGACCACATCCCGACCAGGTCCTTCATACGGCGAACAGACATGATGGAACCTTTTATGAAGAGCTCTTACTTGGTCTTGGAGACCACAAGTTTGTTGAAGAAGTCTTGGTTGACATAATGAAGCCCTTGAAGCCCTTGAAGGGTGTGTGGAGCTCTTTGCACTTGAATGAAGCTCATACTTGATAACCTTTGTGGTGGTGATGGTATCTTTGACGTGGTCCTTCTTCAAGCTACGTCCACGGGAAGGTTGTATTCGATTATCTCCAGAAATCTCCTTCAATCTTACAAGAGAGAAACTACAAATAAACCCAACACAATATAGTAGAGAGCTTGTGAGCACAATACAATGTGTTGTGATAGTATGATCGAATGTATGGATGTGACTCCCTTGACCCTATTATATAGGAAGAGATGTGGAAGAATTACTCTCACATATTGTATGTGGGATACTATAATTCTCCATAATAACATCTCTTTATATAACAATGGATACCAAGAGTATACTTTACCATAATGAATATGGGAGATAATGTATTACTCTTTTACATAAGATTGTGGATAACTTCCGACATAATACAAAGACATTATTACCTTCCAAGGAATATAATTAATATATTCCAACATAGAATTGGATTAATTCATGAGGGATGGGCGCCACCTCTCAATAGGCCCCTTCTTTGGGATGATATCCCATCAAATAGAATTATGACAACTCACAAATTAGCCCCCTCCTTGAGAGAAGTGTGACCCCCTCATATGGCTAACTCAAGTCGCTGAGATATCATTCCAATCAAGAGGATTTATGCTCCAGTTTAAATTAGATTTGATAGCTGACTAATTTCCGCCACTTTTGTCTAAATGAAACACGTCTGGAACACATTTCCATAAATCAAGGGGGGTGTTTTTTTCCTTTATTTTCTATTTTTTGTCAATTTTATTCACTTTTTCGAGAGAAATGACACTAAGTAATTAAAAAATTACTAATTTCACTCTTAAAGTGGGTTTAGCGGTATAATGGGTACTCCAGGTTAGAAAATGAGCACCCCCATGGAAAAATATTCCTCCTAGCCACTTTTTATTCATTTTTTTACTTTTACATAAGAAAATTAAAAAAATGACCCGTTTTGTGGGAAGATTTTTTATTTACGTAAATTAAAAATAAACCGAGGGGGATCTAGCACATATTCATATGAATCATTATTTATGACTAGCATGGTAATATACATATAAAATTATACTTTAAAACCCACCCAAGGTTTAGCCACCCATGTGGATACTCCAGCTTTGGAGGTGTGAGTGAAAAACATGGAAATTATGTGTCTCTAAAAAGCAATGCATAATTATCAAGAAAAAAACACTCTAGAGTACTTAATTGATATCTAAGTCTTAATAAATCCAATCAATTTACAAAATACATCATACTAATCCAACTTGTAAAAATTACTTGCAGGGTATGAACTGTTAGGATATTCCTATACTCCATCCTAGTCCTATTAGCATTTTCATCCTTTGCATTTTCAGTCATGCATGCACTTTTAGGGTTTGCATGCATCCCAGTCATCAGTCCCAGCACCTAGCCCTCAATTAGCTAGCCCCCAGAGCTTCTTTCCACTCAGTTTCAGCCCTCCTAGTGCTTAGTGTGCCCTCCTTTCACCTACTGCATGAGAAAGGTGCCCTTCCTTACCTACCATTCAGTTATCTTCAATTCTTTCCTTGATTTAAGGCTAAACTGACTCTCAACTTACTGTATCACTCCGATGGACCTCCAATGAGACTTGACTGGCCATTATGACTCTAGTTAGCTCCTCATGCGCCCTCCACTGAGCATCCTTCATTCAGTTAGTGCCAGTTACACTCAGTTACACCTACCACACTCAGTTAGACTCAGTTTGACTAATGGTTGACAGTTACTTGTGCATTGATGACTCCATTGATGATGATGATGACTTCTAGTTGTGCTCCGATGACACTCCAGTGATCTTTTGATCACTCCATGATGGCTAATTCGAATTGCCACCTTGGCATTCGAATCCTCATGCATTGTACTACTTATTTGTCCATATTGTGATTAATTAATTAGTGTGTGTGAAGTATTTTTGCTTCTATCTGAGTTCTATTGTATTATTATTTTGTTGCTCATTACACTGCATTGACCACTCTTCTTCTATCTTCCTGCTTAATCATAATTACTCTTGTGAGGTATACATCATCTCTTAGATCTGCTGTGAGGATTTTCACATGGTATCAAAGCATGTTGAGAGTATTGTTTATCTTCATTCGTGAGAGTTTTTTGCAGGTTATTATCAAGATTTCGAGTGCAGCAGTTGTAGTAGTTTCTGCATTTTTGCAGCAGTAGCAGTTGCAGATATTATCTATTGTTTTTGTAGGTCTTCTACAGCTTCCATGAATTCAAAAGAAATCCCTCCTCTTTCTCCATTCAACTATGATGAATGGAAACCAAAAATGACAGCATATTTGAAGAGCCATGATCTCTTTGATTGTTATTTTGAAAGAGAGTTCGAATCCTTTGAAGAGAAGATTGACTGGTTGAATAAAGGTGACAAAGCCCTTGGAAGAATGATGCTTTCTATGTCTCGTTACATGATGTACCTCTTCATTGATTCTGTTGAAACTCCAAAAGAGCTATGGGCCCAACTAGATGAAAAATTTGGCAAACAGAATGAATGATTTGGTCCAAGCCCCTTCGAGAGAAAGCAAAGTGATGCATTCGCCCTCCTTGATGATCTCATTGATCATGAATCAGTATCAAACATATCTCATATTGAAGTTGTCCACAAAGAAGAAGAACTTGCAAATTCTACACTCATGCTCCAAATTTCTTCTTTTTCGAATTTTGTGCTAGCTCACACTCTAGATATTGCAGAAGGTCCTAAATCCTCTCTTGCACCAGAGTCTGTTGGTTTGCATCATGATCTATTGAATGTTTCGGAGGTCAAATCAGCCATTGGAGGTAATGCATTCGCTCTCCTTGATCACTCACCTCTTATTTACTACTATATGATCATTATTCCATGCTTTCAGAAGGTTGTTGAAGAATATGGCCATTGCCTTTCACTTGGGATAATTTCTCATGCACATCATGGTTTTGATCTCACCCTTGCTGGTTCAAAGGAGATCTCAAGAAACCATTGTCATTCGCTTGGGATAATTTCTCATGCATTTACTGGTTTTGATCTCACCTCTAATGGTTCAAAGGAGATCTCAAGAAACCATGATTCAAGTCTTGGATCTAATTTGGATTCTAAGCAATCACTACTTGGGATAATTTCTCATGCATATGATGGTTTTAATCTCACCCCTGTTGGTTCAAAGGAGATCTCAAGAAACCATTTATCAAGTCTTGGAGCTGATTTGGATTCCAAGCAATCATTATTATTTGATGGTTCCTTTTGGCATAATCTCACCCATGATGGTTTGAAAGAGAAGACAAAAGACTATCTGCACATTCATAGATTTGATCCTACCTCAGCTGATTCGAATCACAGGTTCAAGGATCATCCTCATACTTTTGGATTTGTTCTCATCACATTCGATCTGAAGAGCAAGTACAAGCACATGCTTTCTGAGCATGATCCAATTCTTCCCAAGAAGAAGATACCTCCAGACATATAACTAAGCATCACACCTGCTTGAGTTTGGAGCATTTATTTTTGTGTGTGCCTTACAGTCTATTTTGAGGGGGCGTATTTTTCCCATGAGGTTTTCCCCATTTCCTCGGTTTATTGATTGTTATTATTGTATTGGGTGACCTTTGGTCTTAGTTACCAGGGACCAGAATGGATTAAGGGGGGGTTTTAGGATATTCCTATACTCCATCCTAGTCCTACTAGCATTTTCATCCTTTGCATTTTCAGTCATGCATGCACTTTTAGGGTTTGCATGCATTATTTAGGGTTTGCATGCATTTGCATGCATCCCAGTCATCAGTCCCAACACCTATCCCTAAGTTAGCTAGCCCCCAGAGCTTCTTTCCACTCAGTTTCATCCCTCCTAGTGCTTAGTGCGCCCTCCTTTCACCTACTACATGACAAAGGCGCCCTTCCTTACCTACCATTCAGTTATCTTCAGCTATCTTCAGTTCTTTCCTTGATTTAAGGCTAGACTGACTCTCAACTAACTGTATCACTCCGATGGACCTCCAATGAGACTTGACTGCCCATTTTGACTCCAGTTAGCTCCTCATGCGCCCTCCACTGAGCATCCTTCATTCAGTTAGTGCCAGTTACACCTACCGTGTCAGTTAGACTCAGTTTGACTGATGGTTGACAGTTACTTGTGCATTGATGACTCCACTGATGATGATGATGACTTCTAGTTGTGCTCCGATGACACTCCAATGATCTTTTGATCACTCCATGAAGGCTATTTCGAATTGCCACCTTGGCATTTGAATCCTCATGCATTGTACTACTTATTTGTCCATATTGTGATTAATTAATTAGTGTGTGTGAAGTATTTTTGCTTCTATCCGAGTTCTACTGTATTATTATTATGTTGCTCATTACACTGCATTGACCACTCTTCTTCTATCTTCCTTCTTAATCATAATTACTATTGTGAGGTATACATCATCTCTTAGATCTACTGTGAGGATTTTCACATGAACATGCACATTTTTTTAAAAAAAGAGCCAAGTTGGCCTGCTAGTACTTTTGATCTTCTGTATTTGAACAAGTGCACTTGCTCAATTTTTGCAGGTCCACTTGAAATCCAACTAAGTGAAACTTAGGTGGATAACATGTAGAACGAAATGAACGAATAAATATAAACTGAAAACACAAACACAAATGTTTTGTATAAAGTACAATAGTATAGTAAAACCCAAATTATGTTAATGGATGGAATGGAAAAAACTATAAATTGCAAATTAGTACAAACTAGCTTAGATGGTGGTACCTTATCTATCAAGAGAGATGTGTCATCTATGATCAATTGCAAGTGATTATTACAAATATATTTCAAAGGGTATTTTTATCATAATCATAAATATGAAAAAACCCTAACCTCCATGCACCTAACCCTTTGAGATGTAGTGCCAAAAGGATTTGTGGGCCTCAAGATGTCTAGTTGATACATCAACTTCCCTTAGGTGGTGCAAATTTTACATATGATTTATGTTTAGGGAACTCAATAACCTGTTGGAAATAAATAATTGAGTGTTGCAACTTTTGGTTGAGGCCAGGGCATGCCAAGGTAACCCTTAGCTTCCTGATTGATCAAAAGCATCGTTTAGGACTTCAAAAGAGACCTAGAAGTTTGGGACCCAAAAAACCATAGAAAATTACCAAAAAGATGAAAAACCATTGTAACTCGGTGGAACAGGTGGGTGGCCACCATTATCCAAGTATATCATGTTCACTCTAAAACTAGTTTTCACCTAGGAAAATTTTATAAGAGAAATTAAAAGACTTAAAATTTTCAATGGGCCAATTTTATATAAAAAGAATGGAAAGCATTTAATATAGTTAGCTCACTATTTATGATATATATATATAAATAAGCCAACTCATATTTATGAAAGAGCGAGGATAAAAATGCTTTTAGCCTTATAAAATTCTAGTTGGAGCCTCCATTTACCCTTATTTAGAGGAATGGAGGTTTTTTGGAGTTGTTGTTTCCCTCTCTATTTTGTGTAAATAAATCTTATAGTTCCATTGGTCCTGAATTTATGGGTTTAAGAAAAAAAAATTACGAATAAATCATCCACATTTCATGGAATCATTGTCATTATGTGTCATTCTATTCCTTTTTATTGAAGGTTCCCTTCATTGTGCGTGAGAAAGGAAGGCTCCTTGTATTGTGCATGAGAAAGGAAGTGGGAACATAGGTAAGCATATGTCAATAATACTTATCTAATAGTGATAATGCAAGGATTTAGAATCAGCATGTAACACTAAGGAATTTAATAATTTTTATGGAAGGAATTCAACATACTCTAAAATATGCATTGGAAAAAGAAAAACGGGGATCGAATGTTTTGGCATTGAGAAGTGTGAAATCCTAGCCATTTGTAAGTGAGGTTGCACGTGGGGTTGCAGTGTTTTTGCTTAAGGTAATCGCGCCTTTCAATTTATCCTCTTCTTTGGCATTTAACATCATTTCACTTTTCTTTTGGAATTTCATTGTCTTGTATTCTTTCGAGGTTGAGAAATTCTCGACCAATGAATTTAAAAAACTCATTGCACCCGAATCAAATTTGAGGGTTCCATAAGCTCTCCATTTTCAATTGATCTCTTCTATAGTTATTCAACCATATTATTAGCTTTGATGTGTTTTGCATTGATAAAGCACAACACATTCAATTGCAAATTGTATGTGTTTGAATAGCTAGATATTGGAAATAAATATCTGATTGTATGTGCTCAAATAGATGGATATCCGATATTTTACCTTTCCCTCTCAACAATTCCCTTTGATAACTCTTCCATGGAGAGCTATGTGTTTGTAAAAAGTAACCTTCGAGGACTGAAAAAAGTAGACTTTTACACATTTTTTGTTTCGTTTTTATGGCTTTTAGAGCATTTTTAACAATAGTAAAATTTGTGTTTTCAATGTAATTTTAGCACTGTGACCTTGATGCAAAGATCAAGATGAATTTCAGTACATTTAGTTGATTTTCATGGCTATTTTATTTTCAAATTTGGTATGGGAATAAATATTTATGAATTTCTATAGATGTAAATATTTAAGTTCAAACAAACATGTCTACAGTGAAAATGCCCTTTAAAATCTAAAATTCTTAGATCCCTTGGTTTTTTTTGATGGTTTGTATTTGTGAATTTATGTAAAAGATTGAACGCTTGTATGTTTGATGTCAAATTATCTCAATAAAATGTGAAAAAAACCATTAAATCATACATAATCTTGTGCTATTTCAAATTTTGCAGATTGATTGGGTTGTGGTGGAAACACCAATTTACTTCTGCAGTTGTCCTAGATTGAATATTTATGGATTGGTATTTTATTAATTTCTATTTGTTAATGTGAGCGTATGGGTTTATGATGGATCAAGATTTGGATTCGGCTATTTATAAAATTTTCACTTGCATCGAATTTGCGTGCATGCACATTTAGTTGTGCTGGATTAACATAACTTTACATTGAATTTTTGTGAAATATAGACGGGTGAAAACATGAAGTTGGGTAACCATTTTTGCTTGTTTTTTGAAAAAGAAAAATGCAATTTTTTATATTTTTTAAGTTCAACCCCTTTAAACTTGTATCTCCCTTAGGAATTTCACCTTGAAGTAAACAAAAATGTTTTAGAGAATTGAATTAGCTTCATACTCATATTTAAAAAATAAATTATGGACATATAGTTGGACAAATTTGGTTCTCACCAACGACACATGCTTGAAAATTTTAAGTATAGATAATGAGTGACCTACGTGAGCACTAGTTGTTTGAGAGATGGTTATTCATTTTAGGGAAAAAAATGTATGCTCATAGTCTATACATACTGCACTTGTGCATGGACTATATTTTGAAGTTTTTCAGACTTGGAAACTATTTTTTATTATTTATTGAAATAACATATGTCCAGAAAATGGTTCATTGTCGAAACATTCTGGTGAGCTCAATTTTATTTTAGTGTGACTCTTATTGAAAAAACTAAAAGTATGCATTTGAAGAGGACATGGGAAGGAATATATTTGTGAAGATTTCAATTTTTTTGGTTGTCTTTGTTATGATATTGAATTTTCATTTTAGGTGATTTTCAAAACAATAAAATTCTTAAGGGATAGGGTTTATAAAAAAATTATTAATAAATAGAAATTCAAAATGAAATGAAACAATTCTTATATCATTGGAAACTATATTCAAAGATGAATCCATTGGTACCAAGTATGATAAATAATATTTAAAATTTGCAGTGGTTTGGCAATGTTGAAGTTGCAGGTTTCAGAAAGATGTAGGAGATTTTTGTTGGTTTTGTTGACCACAAACTCTCGGCCGAGAAAATATTTTTCAAACTCTTGGCCGAGAGTTTAGTTCAAACTCTCAGCCGAGAGTTTTATTTAAAATATGGTGTTGTGATTGGTTCAAAATCTTGGCCTAGATTTTTATTAAACTCTTGTCTAAGAGTTTGAACTCTCACAAACTATCAACCTAGAGTTTTTTAAACTCTAGCCTAGAGTTTGAAGTTGACTTTTTTGCGCACACTATTTTTTTTCTTCTCCATTCTAAAAAAAAATTGATCCAACTTTGCTTTTTCACCTAGACTTCTATTCTAGTAGTACGAGTTATAGAGAGATTCTAGGTTTTCATCTATTGCATTAACACTACTTATCTCTTCATGTTTTCTAGGAATATATAATTATGCATGTGGGTGTTGTGAATTTGAATGATCTACCGTTGTATTTTTCTAGAATTGAATAATTATATAATTTATTGTGGTTATTTTGCATAATATTATGTGAATTTATTTATTGGGAACCCATAAATTTGCAAACCATAGCAAGTTCATTTAAATGAATATATTTCTACGTTGAAATATATTTAATTTTTTAAACAATAATCAATTATCCACAAAAACCAAACCAACAACCTTGAGTTTTAGTGTCATTATTGAGCCTTTATTTCTTTAGTTGGCATAATGAAGCATCCAAGAAACCCCAATTATGTGGCCTGGAAAGTGGTGAGTTCCCTTTGGCTCTCTCCTATGATGTCATGTTGTCTTGAATTAGAAAAAAAAGAGTGCCCTTTGGATCTAGTCTCATATGATGTCTTGTTGTCTTGAATTAGAAAAAAATTAGGAATCCCCATATATTAAGGACGGTTTAAATTCAGGTATATCCTACCACTTTTGAAGCCAATATTGTCCATGAATATAATTACTACCCAAACCCCAAACTCACAATCACCTGTGAGCAATCAGTAGTTGGAAACTAGACTTTTATTTTGGAGTCAAATATCATGTTTCTATTATATAAGGAAAGTAATTGAAGAATCTACCAATCCCATAGTTATCAAACAATGATCTATAATACTTGATATCAAGAAAAATGATTTCACCTCAAAACATTAAAAAATAGGAATTGAGTGAAGTAGTTTCTTCATAGCTTCCTAGATTAGTGAAACTAATGAGGCAATATATTGACTGTAAACCTTTTCATTGAGTGTAGATTGAGATAAGGATTGATTTAGTTAATCATTATGGTTTCTACATTCAAGTGGGAATAGGCATTGTATGGAGAATAAGGACAACATTTGTGGCAAATCGTGTACCAAAGGTTTCCTTCATTTTTTATGGAACTTTCTCTTGGCTAGTTTGATCTACACAATTATATGGATGTCTGATTTCTTCCAACAATGCAGTGATGGACTATAATAACCAATTCAAGAAGAATCTTGAAAGACCTTACAATAAGCACAATTTATATATGTTGATTCACAAGGGTAATCTTGAAATACCTTACAAGATGCATCATTTATATATGTTGATTCACATATGATCAAGTAGGAAATATTTACAAGACCAAGAAAAATGGAAAGCTTGTTTTTTCTTAAGTTGGCCAAGTTAAAAGTACATGTAACTCTTTTATGATAATCAAACTTCAATACTATTCTCCATTTTTTTTGCAAGTATAGTTGCTTGCTCCTTTATCCTTAAATCATGACTATCACCTCAGTCATGTACCCATTGGATTGGATGAATCTTAATTAGATAATTCAATTTTTGAATATCGAACTACTATACATACATGCTTAGATAAGGATTAACCTTGAACAACTATACTTGTTTAGATAAGGAATACTATAAGGAAAAGGCAATGTAGCAGAGGTTTTTAGTGTTACAATATTGGTCAAAATTATAAAAAAAATCTTTGCTACAACCTCTGCAAATGATAATGGATGTTTTAGTGGAGGTTTTTACGGAAATGAATTATAACTAAAAAAACCTAGTGGTTGGAGGTTTTTGAAAATGGTTTTTCTTTATGTGCTTTATTAGATTAAACACATCGGTGCTAACCCACACCTAATGCACTGGGGATTTTGTAACCAATAAAATCACCGATGTGCATAATCACAATAAGCACCGGTGCATGAAATTACATCGTAGCACCAGTGCACAATTTATTTTAATAGAAACTGGTGTTTTATAACATTATACGCACTAGTGATTACGACCTATTAAACAACACCGGTGCTATATAGCAATTTACAGACACGTGCTTTATGTTAAAACATGCACCAGTGTATATGAACTATTAAAAAGCACCAGTGCTCTCATACTATTAAAAATAACTAGTGATTTCTATATATTACAAGGCATTGGCATGGAAACTAAAGGAAAATGCATCGACAGAGTTGACTGGGATGTTGTTGCTTGCTATATTTTTAAAAATTAACGGTATGGAAATATAACATAGCACACTGACACGTAATAGTTGAAAAAACACTAGTGCATGTGACTATTTCTTAAACGCATCAGAGATGAAAGGACATAAACACACCAGTGATGTAATGATATAAATGCACCAATGTGATCATAAAGATAGAAAGCGCTACACATTTTATTCTATTTGGTGAGGCGTAAGTACTGAAATTGCACTACAATATATCTATTTGATTTATTTTTTATTTAATTATATTATTCATCAGAAATTGATATATTTTTATAGTATTATTCATTTGAATTTTTATTATTGTGTTTGGATATGATGTTTGGAATATTTTATTATATCATAAATTTTCGCATCTATTGTAATATTATTTAATCATTAATATATTTAATCAACAATTTAACATTTAACATTTAACGACACTAGAGAATGCAATATAATAACATTCAAAATTTTATTATATATCAATAAGAGAACCTTTGTCATACAAAATGAAGGGACAACATAAAGTACACAATAATCAGAATGTCAGCATGTACATAATTGTTACAGTTATTGGAAACCCATCTTGCAATTGGGACACTATGTCCAGTACATTATTCATTAAAATGTATGATTTTCACAGACAATTATTTCAAAATAAGCATCAACTTGCATTAACATCCAAAATATATGAATCATCATTCTTCGTTGGAACTGTTATCAATGTTCAAGCCACTTGCATCACTTAGGTTATATGGTTGAATGTTTTGTTTATTGCCTCAATTATTTTCCTCTTCTTCAACTTACATTGATGTAGGAGCATAGGGGCCTATGCAAAGCAGTCGAATATAATCAACATGAGAAGTTGACCAGGGGAATTTTCGACGACCACTGGTGCGAAGGAAGATCGGTTGTCGAAGTCAATAAGTCAAGCGTAAGATGTCGAGGTGCATTGACAGAAGGAGAGAGGTCGAGAGTCGACATGTCATAGGTCGACATACGATAGGGTTGCAGTGAAGACGTAGAGTGTCGAGAGGTTCTCTAACGACGACATCGACAAGTTTGAGGCGGAATCCAAGCATGGAGGAATGGGTGGACTAGAGAAGTCGTAGGAGTGAAGGAAGCTGACAGGTAAAGTTGAAGTATGATAGAAGACAATATGGTCAAGGTCAATGATGGGATCGACTACTGTAGCTGAGTCAAAGAAGCTTAGAAGTCAAGGTGAAGTACTTGGTAGCCGTTTGGGGTTGCTAAGGAAGTTATGAGAAATTAAGAAGGTGGTTGGGATCAGGACAAATGTCATCACGGACATAGGTTGTGCAGCATGGCCAGAGAGCACTCACAACTGCAGGTCTGCAGAATCTGGAGGATTCGACGGACATGGGAAAAGTGTCTCAGGGAACGGAGTGGACCTCGGGATGAGCAACAAAGCACCAACGGGGTAGAAGACCAGTGCGCAGGAACATGAGAAGGAAGTTAGAGTTCCAGTTCGGAGCAGAGATTGGTTGTCACTCATTGCTCATTCGTTCTATCATTTAGCAGAAGACTGAGAGGAGGAGAGGGTCACACACATAGATACCACACCATTTACTTCTATATATTGTAAAGGTTGAGGCCGACTAGATTAGTTGTTTACATTTCCTTGCATTTCGCATTGTAATCATTTATTTGATTGAAGTAATAGAATCCAACTTCTGGCATCCTGTTTACACCAAGTCTGTGTAAGTGTCGTGTGTTTTTGTTAAGCAAGAAGGTCCCAGTGACCCTCCTTGTGCCAGTTGGTATCAGAGCCGGAAGGAACCAGTAATATCAAATTCCAGAAGCAGAGTCCAGTTGAGTTGAAGCATCATGTGAGCAGGAGAGCACTAGTTGGTATCATTGAACTGAGTGTTGAAGTGCGTAGAACAACTCCAGCTGTGGTTGGGCAGAGTTTTGCACGACTTGTGAAAGTCCAGTTGTGATTGGATGAGTGGGAGTTTCAGTTGCGGTTGAAAATGGATCACAGAGGCGTTAATGTTCGAGGAGTTGGACAAAGAGCACGTGACGTTGCAGTCACGGTTGATCGTGAAATGTTTGACGAGTACATGTGAACAATATGAAGTTTCACTAGTGAAGTCGCAGTGATCAAAGAGAGCCAAAGGCGTGGATGTGTTCCTGATGCGTTAGACCACAACGACGAGGAAGTCGAAGAGGTGGAAGCATGCAAAGCAGCAGGAGAAGAACCAAAAGATAAACTCATCAAGATTCTGATGGAGATGAGAGGTCGGACAAAGATGGATGTACGTACCTACTTAGGAAGTTTGGATCCATAAGACTTGATCGACTGGTTAAGAGATACAGAGAAATAATTCAACATAGAGCAGATCAAGGATCCTAAACGGGTTAAGACTGCATGTCTAAGGTTGAAGGGCCAGCCTCATTGTGGTGGGACAATGTGTAGGATGACAGAGTCAATAAAGGCAAGGAGAAAATGAAGTCTTGGGACAGGATGGTCGCCAAGATGAAAGGGAAGTTCTTGCCGAGTTACTATGTGATTTCCTTGTTCCGGAAGTTGCAGAAATTTCGACAAAAAGAGATAACCATGAAAACGAAATAATTCTACAGATTGTCGATAAGGTCGGGACAAACTGATGAAGGAGAAGAAGCTATTGCGAGATATGTGAACGACTTGAAATATGCCATATAGGATGATTTGAGCCTGTCTAGGTTCAAAGCGGTCGAGGAATCCTACCAGTTAGCTCTGAAGGTAGAATATAAGCTATCAAGGAAATCCACATCAACTAGAGGCAGGATGACTGATCGGGGTACAAAGTCTGTTTCCGTGAAATGCTAAAGTAGTGGAACCAAGAGAGAAGTTGTCGAAGACAACCGACGTGTGGAAGGGACATTGACTAGAGAGAGAGCTTAAGAAAATCGATGCGATGGTTGAGAGAACCGCGGTCGAGGTGCGTATGGTCGAAGTGGTCCAGCTGACAGAAAAGGAGCTGATAGACCAGCTGTGGTTTGTTATAAGTGTCAAGGAGTCAGAAACAAGGCATATGAATGCCTAGAGAACCTACATGCTGCGGAGGAGTCGAAACCCAGACGTCGAAGAGATGAGAAATTCGACAAGAGGGCGAAGTCGACATCTGACAGTAGTGAATATGGGAAAAGAAAAGGTTGAACCATGATGGCTAGGAGGACATTGGTTGAGGATGATCAATGCGACGAGAAAGAGCCGACACAATGAAAGGCTATCTTTCAAACCAAAGTGTTGATCAACGAGTGGTATTGCAAGACCATAGTTGATGGTGGCAGTACAAAGAATCTTGTGTCGACAGAGGTCATCGACAAGTTGGGTTTGAGATATAGAGAACACCCACACCCATACATTATATCTTGGTTGCAAAAAGGACATCATGTCAAGGTAACCAGACAGTGCCTGATTAACTTCAAGGTCGGGAATCTTGAAGACAACGTACTGTGCAACGTAATCCCAATGGATGCATGTCATCTGTTGTTAGGGATACCATGGAAATATGATCTATGATGGTCGAGCCAACATAGTCATAGTGTGGAAAAATGGCACGTGGAGAAATATGAAGCCGAAGCAGGAGGACCAAGCCGATTGCAAGTAGGGAAAGAGCAACTATTGGGAGAAGCAACTTTTGATATGTTTAGCCAAGGAATTCCTTGTGGAGGAGGAAAAGAAGTCAGGATGTTTTGCCATCATTCTAAAAGGACCATGTTTCAAAATGTCGACAATGGATAGAATTCCGGTCGAATTCGAAAAGATGCTTAACAAGTTCAGGAGCATAGTAGTCGATGAAGCACAGAAGAGATTGCCACCGATGAGAAGCATATCCCATCAGATCAAATTGATTCCAGGATCGAGTTTTTCAAACAAGGAACCACATTGAATGACTCCGGCAGAGGGTCAGGAACTCAATCGACAGGTCCAAGAGTTGTTGGACAGAGGATTGATCAGAGAAAGTCTGAGCCCTTGCATGTTACTAGTAGTATTAGCACTTAAGAAGGGTGGAGAATGGAGGATGTGTAAAGAATCTAGAGCTATCAATAAGATCATGATCAAGTACCAGTTTCCATTGCCGAGAATTGACGATTTGATGGATTGCTTGAGTGGAGTGAAGTACTTCACGAAGATCGACCTGAAGAGCGGTTATCACCAGATTTGGGTTAGAGAAGGAGATGAATGGAAAAAAACATTCAAGATGAAGGAAGGGCTAAATGAGTGGTTAGTCATGCCATTCAGATTGACTAATTCATCCAGTACATTCATGCGGTTGATGAATGAGGTATTGAAGCCATTCTTGGGGAAGTTCGTCATAGTGTACCTAGATGACATCCTGATATTTAGTCGAACCAAGACAAAAAAATTGGAGCACATTCGACAAGTATTGTAGAAGTTGTAGGAAGAGAAACTGATGGTGAACCTGCAAAAGTGTTTCTTCATGAAGGAAGAACTGGCATACTTGGGATTTGTAATCTTGGGTAAAGGGTTAGTGATGGACCCAGAAAAGGTGAAGGCATATTGGATTGGCCAGAACCGGCAAGTGCGACTATAGTGCGAAGTTTCCATGGACTTTACAGTTTCTATAGGAAGTTCATCTAGGGATTCAGTCGGATATGTGCACCTTTGACAGAGTGCATGAAGAAAGGGGAGTTGAAGTGGACGAAATCTACCCAGAAAGCTTTCGACAAGTTGAAGGAAAAGGTTACTAAGAGCCTAGTGTTGGCACTCCCAGATTTCGACAAAGTTTTCCAAGTTGATTGCGACGTGAGTGGAATGGAAATTGGAGCAGTGTTGAGCCAGGATGGTCAACCAATTGCATTCTTCAATGAGAATTTGGATGATGCGAAGTGGAAATATTCAATTTATGACCATGAGTACTATGCTATTGTCCAAGCACTGAAGAAGTTGAGGCATTATTTGTTTCCCAGGGATTTTGTGTTGTACATAGATCAACAAGCACTGAGGTACTTGAATACTCAGTTGAAGTTGAATCAGTGGCACATGAAGTGGGTCGAGTTCCTACATGGATATACCTTCATGTTGCGACATAAGTTCGGAAAATCGAACAAGGTTTCCAACGCGCTGAGTTGAAGAGTTGCATTGCTGAACATGACGACAGTTCAGGAAACATGAATAGAGTCGGTGAAAACAGAGCATGTGGCCGACAAGGATTTTGCGAAAGCATGGGAGGTGAGTCGAGAACCATGGAGTGTCGAAAAAATGCCATACTTGGATTATTTCATCCAAGAGGGATACCTATTCAGGGGAAAACAGTTGTGTATTCCCAGAGGATCCGTAAGAGAGAACCTAATCCGACAACTTCATAGCGGTGGGTTAGCAGGTCATTTTGGCATCGACAAGCCCAAGGCGTTGGTTGAAGAGAAATACTGGCAAGGAATGACGACAGATGTTGGTAACTGGGTACGACAGTGTTGAGTTTGCCAGTTGGAAAAGGGAAGAAGTCAGAATACGGGGTTGTATATGCCATTACCAGTACTGAATACCCCATGGGAGCACCTGAGCATGGATTTTGTGCTAGGATTGCCGAATACGTAACAAGGTAACGACTCAATATATGTTGTAATCGTCAGATTTTTTAATATGGCACACTTCATTATGTGTCAGAAGACTAGTGATGCCACAAGCATTGTTGTACTATTCTTCAAGGAGATATTTAGATTTAATCGGTTGCCGAAGAGTATAACATCGGACATAGATACCAAGTTTATGGGTCATTTATGGAGAACCCTATGGAAGAAATTGGACACGAGGTTGTAGTTTAGCTTGGCATATCATCCACATATAGATGGACAGACCGAGGTAGTAAATAGAATTTTGGGAAACCTTCTGAGATGTTTGACAGTCGATAGACCCAAGCAGCGGGAGAACGTGTTGGCGCAAGCAGAGTTCGCGTACAAAAATTCTGTGAATCGGTCGATAGGTTTGAGCCCATTCCATATTGTTCAAGGATGAAGCCCACATGGAGTGGTAGATTTGGTCGAGTTACCGACATAAATCAGGAAAAGTGCTGATGCAGAATCATTCGCAGAGAATATGAAAAAAGTGCATGAAGACGTGCGAAAGCGCATTGAGAAGAGAAATGTAGCATATAAGTTGAGAGTTTATAGGAAGAAGAGGCTACAATCATTCAGTGAAGGAGACTTAGTCTATGCACACTTGCGGAAGGAGAGATTTCCAACAGGAACATATAATAAGCTGAAGTTGAAGTCGAAGATTGGACCATGTAAGATTCTGAGTTAGATTTCGGACAATGCTTATGTGTTAGGGCTACTAAAGGACTTGAACATTTCATCAATGTTCAATGTCTCAGATCTGTACAAGTTTGAAGAAGGTTCAACCAGCGGAGGTGCAGATGTGTTGGACATCTACTAGACAGGGAAAATTCTAGATCGACGCAAAGAGGATATCACCGAAGTACTATAGGAACGCGAAGTCGGGCGTACGCCTAGTTCGTGAAAGAAATAATACTTAGTGTGATGGAAAGATGATGAGTTGCAGGAGGTGACGTGGATTTCTGAAGAAGAGTTCAGGATATTGACGGAGCATTCGAGTTCTTTTTCACCTGGGGAGTCTGATGCAGGAGCATCGGGGCCTAGGAAAAACAGTCGAAGATAATCGACATGAGAACTCGACCAGGGTAATTTCCGACGACCACTAGTGCGAACGAAGATTGATTGTTGAAGTCAATAAGTCGAGCAGAAGCTGTTGAGGTGCGTCGACAGAAGGAGAGAGGTTGAGAGTCGACATGTCATAGTTCAACAGACGACAAGTTGTTGAATGACGACACCGACAAGTTTGAGGCGGAAGCCAAGCGTGGAGGAAGGGGCAGACTGCAAAGCCGTAGAAGTGAAGGAATCCAACAAGTAAAGTCGAAGGATGATGAAAGATTGTATGGTCGAGGTCAGTGATGGGACCGACTACTGTAGTAGAGTCAGAGAAGCTCAGAAGTCAAGGCGAAGTACTTGGTAGCCGTTCGGAGTTGCTAAGGAAGTTATGAGCAGGGAAGAAGGTGGTTGGGATCAGGAAAGATGTCACCACGGGCATAGGTTGTGCAGCACGGCCAGAGGGCGTTGAAAACTGCAAGTTTGTAGGATCTGGAGGATTCGGTGGATAGAGAAAGAGTGTCTCGGGGAACAGAGTGGACCTCAGGATGAGCAGCAGAGCACTAGCGGGGTAGAAGACCAGTGCAAGGGCACATGAGAAGGTGGTTAAAGTTTCAGTTGGGAGAAGATATCGCTCGTCACTCATTGCTCATTTGTTCTAGCATTCAGCAGAAGACTGAGAGGAGGAGAGGGTCACACACAGAGAGAACACACCATTTACTTCAATATATTGTAAAGGATGAGGCCGACTAGATTAGCTCTTTACATTTCCTTGCATTTCGCATTGTAATCGCTTATTTGATTGAAGTAATAGAAGTGAACTTCTGGCATCCTGTTTAAACCAAGTCTTTGTAAGCGTCGTGTGTCATGTGTTTTTGGTAAGCAAGAAGGTCCCGATGACCCGCCTTGTGCCATACATCTACAAACATAAAAATAAAGTGTATTGAGTGTATCTACATTGCTTGGAATAATGAAAATTAAAATAGATAATATACATGAATGTAAATTGAAAAGTGGTGTACAATAGAAATAATTGATTCATGAATCATACACATTCTTTCAAAACCAAATCTAATGCTTTCTCTCAAAAAATATTTTGTTGGATCCATTCCATACTTTGTTTCCTGCAAGTTTTATACCTCGTCACAAATCATAGATTTTATATAAAGGATTTTTGTTGTTCCATGAATTATAAAATGAGAAAAATAAAAAAACATAGATACTTTACAAATTCCACAATTAATTTTTTATATGCCAACATATCACAACCCTTACTTAACCCAATGTAAATCAATTCATCTAATTGCTCTTCTTTGTATGTTAACACCTGTTTGAAGACATCGAAGATTTCTCATTGTAAAAAAATTAAAAATATATAAAGATCATAACCAATAATAAATCTTAAGTTGTTATAAGGAAATCAAAATTACTTACAAACTTTGTTACCAATCCCTTTTTTCCTTGTCTTCCCGTCTTATGTGTTGAATGTTCCCATTTTATTTTCTTTTTTACAACAAAAAAAATTAATATTTAATGGTAAATTAATTAATTAATGAGATTCACATAATAGAAACTTTCAATGAACTCATACATTTGAAAAACATTGTTGTTGAGATGGCTCCTCCTGCGATGCAATTATGTCCATTTAATTATCCATCTCCTTGTACACTTTTTTTGAAATCCCTATTGGCATATTTCAGATATCACCTTGTTCATCCTTTGGGATTTTCAAAATCTTCCTGTAAATGTAAAATGACATCAAACTACTTTTATGCCGATATAAAAAAACTATAGCAAAATTAATATTAATAAATGAATGCTTTGTAGTAGTACACACATATTCTATAAAAACATGTTTAAGAATATTAATTTTTTAGTGATTCTTTTTTGTTGTTGTATGTTTTTTCTATTGCAAGTCTGATAGGTCTCATTGACCATTACTTTGGAAATGTATCTTGTATTTTATATAAACTTATTCTTTGACTAATTGGATTGATTTATCTACAGTAAGTGTAAAGTATGTATATATGTTCTTTCCACTATTTCTCTCATAGTTTAATAAAAAAAAAATCCCCTTTCATCAAATTTGAGCACTACTTGGCACTACTCTAGATGAGCTAAGCACCAATTCATCATCATTTACATCTTCCATAATTTTTTTTTACTTATGCTGACATTCCCTTTTATTTCTGTTAGTCCTTTCATAAAATTCAACATATGCGAATTATATTGTTTGAAACTTATTATTGAATATTCTTACGTACAATGTTACTCAAAATTCAACAAATAATTCATATTGATTTTTTTTATTGACCTTATTCATCCCTTTGAAACTTTTCTAGCAAGGTTTTACACTCTTTTGCACTTATATTACAAAGAATTGTATCGAGCTTCCTCATTTTTTTGGATCTACATGTGAGACATTAACCAATACATATTAAATTAAATTTACAGATATTTCAAACATATTAATTTGATATTGAAATTATAAAGAACTTGCCTTCTTCCCGACTTTGGATGTGCTCTCAGCATGTCGACTAGAATTGTTGTTCATTAAAATTTTATCTTTAATTTTCTATCAATAAACAACCTGAACCATTAAATAAAGAAACTATTAAGTATATTATACAAAAAATGCATATCTTCATAATAAAAATAGAAAAAAACTGCCATATTGGTGTGTTTCCACATATTAAATGCATTGGTGCTTCTAATATATGGATGCAACATTGCTCCTATGTTGACGCATTGTTAATCATAACATAATAAAAAAAAATCAAATGCAATTGACAGTGCGATTTATTAACTGTAGAGCATCGAAAATAGAAATGGTGCACTTTCACAATCAGTTCCCCGAGTGTCATAGAAAATATGACACACATACAACATTGTAAGCATCTTTCTTCTTATAAATGCACTAGTGTGTTTATACAAATATAATGCACTGAAAATGGGGCTAACAAGGTTTCAGATTCGACCCAATAAGTGTCCCATCGCACCTAATGGCTTATGTATAAAAATACAAACCCAAAAAACCTAAAATACCTAAGAATAAAAATCGTAATTGTAAACAATTGAATGATTTAATTTGTAATGTAAAATTTTGCAACAACATAAAATGAAAAAAAAAAATCTAAATATGAAAATAATAGTAACAATTTACATGAAATTTCTATTATGCAGGGCTTTGTTTGATTCAACATACCATAGAAATTTCGATCTTTAGAATAATTAGGTTGCTCCAAACTCTCTCCTCATAAATCTCTCCCAAAATTCTCCCTTGTAATGTTTTCCAAAATAATGAATTAGTGATTAGTTTTTTCTAAATATCTTGTATATATATTTTACAAATTGAAATTCCCGTTGATTTTGAAGTTATAGGAAAATAATTCATCCAAATTTTTATTTTCAATTTTCTAGAAATCAGTGCTTTCGTTTAATAGACACACCGGTGCGTTATAGTTTAAAATGCACCATAATGTTTTTTAGATGGAAAGGTGGTGCACCATAAACACATGAATGCCCTAGGGTTCTATTTTTAAGGACACATCATTATGACAACTCAAGAAAAATAAATCATCATACTACAGTGTGCAATGAGAGTTTGGGTTCCCTAGTGCATCTTGAATACTAAGAGAACTTGTGTCAGCAAGATTGAAAAATACATAGATAAATATCCATTATCAAATATAGTGGACAATTTATTTTATGAGTTGTTTAGCGGATATTCCATAGTAGTGTGTTTTAGATGCACTGTTGCATGCATAAATTACAAATGCACCGGTCGGCGTATTGTATTATAGCACACCGTGTAAATTAAAAAAAAATTGTTGTAAGATTGTATTCCTTATTTAGGAAGCTACAAGTAGATACTATTCCATATTTAAAAGCCGAAATTTGGATATCATGATTGAAAATGAGCGACAAGTGGAATTGTGGGTTGCGACTGTTATTTTGCCTTCCAACGTTGAGAAAAACATTGATAACGACCATAGTATTTAATGATAGATGAAATTTCCATTATATAGAATTTTATTTGTTGGGTTGTTGAATCAGATGGAAACACTTATAGGACCCAAGTATATACAAATATTCCCTAGTCTAGAAAATGGCAGATTAGGGTTTGGGGCTTAGGGTGCCTGGGTTTAGGATTTGTTAACAAAATATATTAGTTTGAATTTTAACATTGTTGAAATTGAATTGTGAATTTATTCAATTGCAAACCCAACTTCAAACACTTGACTTGTTATTCATTTCCCTAGAAAATGGAAAAATAATAATGACTCATTTTTCAAAAATTAAATTTAATATAATTAATAACTTTATTTGAAAATTATTAAAATTTTTAACAATATTAATTACTTTGTATTTATGAATTATCACTGTACATTAGAAATTGACACCCTCCCCTTTGGAGGGAACCCAAATTTTATAGGAGCGGCAAAGATGGTTTTGTGGTAATTTTTGGTCACCAATTTTTTATTTTTTGTATGCAAAGACATAGATATGGTGCACTGGTGCACCATAGATGTGAACATATCATATGTCATGGCCATCAATGTGCTTCATTAAAATATGTTTATGTGGGTAAATAATATAGATTCTTAGTATTATTGGTTTAGTTAGGGGTTGTAATTAAGAATCAAAGGTTAAAGATTAATGATTATAAAAGTTGAAGATTACATGAGTTAGGGGTTAAGGGTCAAGTATTCACATTGTTAGTGTTCATGTTTAAATATGTTAAGTGCTAGTTATTACATATTATATATGGATTGGGATTTAAATTTTATTGGAGTTATGTTTTAAGGGTTATAAGAGTTAGAGTTTATAAATTTTAGAGATATTGTGGAATATAGAAATAATTAAAGTGATAATGGTAATAGGGTAATTAAGGTGAAAAATGGGGTAATTAAAGTTATAGGGATAATATTTAATGGGGGAATCCCTTGATTCATCATCTAAGTCATTAATTTTGTTCCTCCATCCTTTTCAATTTTACTTGTTATTTCGCATTCTCTCCTTCTCGCATTAATTCTATCCCAATGATCCCTTATTTGCAAATGATTTCTTACCTATTATTACCCTAACCTGGTTCTTATTTCCAACCCTGTTTCATTATTGATTTTACATCACTATGAATTTACTCTTTCCTCCCCTTTTTAATATTTTATCATTTTTACATAGTCATAACATTTTATGTATTTTATTTAATTAATTATAAAATAATTTTTGAATAATTAATTCCCCATTCTATTCTCCCATATTAATTTTATATATTCTCCTAACCCCCTTTCTTCATAAATCTTTTTGAATAAATTATAAGACTTTTCTAATCACTATTAAAAAATTTGTCCCTTATAATAAACTGATTTAATCTATATTTTTCTTTTTAATTCTTCCCTCCCTAAATATATTACTCTTATATTAAATTATTCTTACATTTTAAATAATTATAATAGATACATCTTTAATTATGGGAAATATATTTAATTAGAAATCTTAAACCAATGTGGTGTACCAATTGCACTATATCCAAAAAAGGGTGGAGAGTTGAAAATGTGCATTTGTGAAGGAGGTAAATGAAAAAATGATTTTAAGACCAATTAAGATATTTACGAATGTTTGGTCATTCCATTTGGTTTAACAACTGCTCCAAGTACCTTTATGAAACTGATGAAAGAAGTACTAAAACTCTAACCCTATGTAGGTAAGTTTATCATTGTTTACTTAGATGATATTTTCATTTTTAGGAAGACAAAATAAGAACATATGAAAAATTTATGACAAGTGTTTGAGTGGTTGAATCAAGAGAAAATACTTGTACCCTAATAAAGCAAGGAAAAACAATATAGAGCCATGGAATTGTGATTGAACTATAGACCTAGACTATTTCATAAAGAAGTATTTTTATTTAAAAATATTTAGTTATGTAATCCAATGAGATTCATGAGGGAAAATCTTATCATAGAACTACATAATGGAGGTTTCAGTGGGAATTTGTGTATTAAAAAGTCAAGATAATTGGTTGAGAAAATTTATTAGTTGCTAGGAATGGCTAAAGATATCAAGAATTGAATTGAAAGTTACACAGTTTTTCAAAATGCAAAGGGAAGAAGTCAAAAGACCAAGTTATATATAAACTGAAATTGTCAATACTAAAAGAGATATGGGAGGAGAATAGCATGAATGGTAGGACATTAGCATTTTAGACTATAGATATTATCTATGATATTTTAGATTTGTCTCTATCATTATTATATTTTATTTTATAGGAACCAATTTGTATCCCACAAATTGTAATAATGATTGTAAATTGTAATTATAGTTGTAAAATAATTTTAATCATTGGTTGATAAAATAAATATTTCATAGTTGACCACCCCATAATAATTAATTGATAAGATGATTAAAATGATTGCAATTTTTTTTTCGTAATTTTTTATTTTATTTTTTCAATATTTTTAATCATGTAATAATTTGTAAATTAATCTGTAACCGTAATTGCAAATTTGTAAGTTCTGATTGTAACTGCAACATTAATTTGTGATTTTAAATTTGTAGTTGTGAGTGTCGAATTTGTAATTTGTAGCTTGTAAATATGATTAGTAATTTCTTATTGTAATTATTCTTGTAATTTGAAGTTGTGAAATTGTAATAATGATTGTAAATTTTAATTATTCTTGAGATGGTAACTTTCAATTACAATTGTGATTGTGCACAATTTATAATTATAATTATAGTAAATATAAATGACTTCGAAAAAAATACATAAATAAATAAATAAAATTGCATCACACACATGATGAATCATACTCATCGACATAAACAATATACATGATCATACACATGAATATAAATATCATAAAATAAATATTTGACAACCCATTGAGTTCATAAAAAAGTAAATCCATATATATACATAACAATAAAAACTAATATTACAATGTGATCATCATATCAATGGCCACCACCACCATCATCTAACTTCATGTAATGTGTCATCGTCATCATCATAACATCATCTAACATAACCATCACACAAGTATGAAAAACATCATCTATTGTTATACACATATGTCATCACCTATCAAACATAAGCACCATCTCACAAAAACATAAAAAAAAATGGCTAACATAATATATCATACATATCAAACAACACCTAACATGCACATATAAACAGTTATATATACTATCATCTAACATATTATACATTTAACAGATTTAAACATCACCTAATACATAGATCTAGTAATAACATTTGACAAAAGTACACAATTAGATGCATTATCTAACATAACCATCATGCACAAATCTAACTAACACCATATAACATACACATCACCATCAACACATATAAATAAACATCAACATGGACATGGACATCAACATGCATGCAAAATGTAGTGTGTGTGTGTGTATATATTATATATGAACAATAATATCAAGCGTCTCATGATACATGCCAAATATACATATCCAATCCAATAATTGATATAAGATATATCCTCCACCAGTAGTGACATCAGTACCTCTATCGAGAGAAAAAGTAGATAGGAGAGCATCATAAATATCTTCATCGAGATGAATCTCACCCGTTTCAACCATCCTATCTACAACTGAGGTGAGTGGAGTAGGATATGATGGAGTCACTAGTAGGACGAGTGGATGTATCAGAGATGGTGGTGGGTCGACTAGGTGCAGAGGAGTAAACAATGGTTGGTCATGATCATGGTGAGGAGAAGGAGGAGGGTGAGGAGCATTAGATGGCGATGATCCCACATCATGGCGAGGATGAGGAGTTGGAGCATGCGATTAAGATGCTCCCATGTCACTGAAATGAGAAGGAGGAGGTGATGGAAAATCATGGGGATCAATGACATCCTCATTAGATGATTTCTATTGAACTTTAGGCCTCCATGAATCTAAAAGCATCGATGCGTTGACTACATACTACATCAACAGTCTCATATCATGTGGAATTATCCTCCATATCTCTGTGAGATCAAGGTATCGCATAATGATATCTATAGTTCGTGCTGTCTTGACTCCTCATCCACCCAATAGTCTAGATAACCTGCCCGAAACTTCTTGGCGGTACCTCTGATCCATCCTACGTCATAGGCTGGGTCAGGGTAATGTAGGAACCTTATCCTATTACATATGCACATTATCCTCCTGAATTGGAGGAGAAACCTGATCTCAATCGACTATCACAATGTATGCAAAATATATATATAAGCAAACAACAAATACAATTAGACAATTTCATTAAAAAAATTAATAAAACAATTTAAAGAAAATGTTAAAATATATTTCATTTGTATTAAATAATACAATAAAATGATGCAACTATATTAATTTAAACATAACGATAATATTAACTCTCTCATTTGGTGGCTCATCCTGGGTGAAAAAGATGTTGGGACATACTCTCCAGTCCAACCCACCGTATGGGTATGGCAGAAGGTCCAATGCATTGTCCTCCTCACTGGAGAGCATCTCCAAAAGCTCTACTATAATCCATGTTGGGAACTATGGATGCCCCCTCTTGGGAATCATAATCCACCACATCTGCATACACACCTCGGTTGGCATCCTAGGAGAGTGACGATTAAATGATGGCCTCGTGGACAGAATCCTCTCAAAATATAACAAAAAAAATCTAAATCAAAAGGAAAGTTGGCCCTCCCATCATAAACTTCACGACATTGATTGAGGGTGAAACAAAATTGTTTTAAAAAAATCACCAGGAATCTACCCTCCTCAATGGTCGAGTATGTGATAGTGGTAACCAACAGTGAGATGAATCTAACCTCCTCTCCACTGAAAGCACCAATCTAGAGTTGTCCCCTGTGCACCTGAAAATCACCAGGATCGACGATCTCATCAGCAATATATATCTAAGAGTAGACAAGCTAACTATCTTCTACAAATCGTTCTAGGACATCAAGGAACTGGGGAAAATCATCCCCTCTCCTCCATAGGCCAGTGATGAAGTAGATATCCTCCTTAGCGGGCCATAAGCATTTATCGGGACCAGTACAAAATTATTGTTTGTCGTGGTCCTAATGATAGATGAATTTTTGCAATAGATTCGAGTTCCCCTTGAGGGATGTAGCCTCCTTATAGAACTTTAAGAGGCCTACAAGAATCAAGAGGTATTTTGTATGGGATGTGATGGAGCGAGGGTACAATTCCCTCTCCCTTTGTCACACCTCCCAATCACGCTAGAAGTTGTAGGCATCAACACGAGGATGGTGCTTTTGAGGTGCATCTTGCTCCTCACGTCTTTGATACGCATATAACATCGATCAATGTCATAAATAGATATAGAAAAATAATTAAATATTTTATTAAATGAGAAAGATACTTATTAACATCAATTAACATTTTTTTAAATAAATGCATTTTAGCGGTGCGCTTGAATAACAGGAATGCACATCAGATAGTGCGCGTTAGACTAGAAACCACCACTAACAGTGGACAAACATATGCAAGCGCACCAACAAGCATAGTAATATTTTTACATATGATTTCTTCTTTGGTGCTATTGGGCCATGGATTTGTCATTATTTTACAACTTCCATACTATTTATAATGAATTTGTTTTGGCCCACTGGGATTGGCATTAATGTGTAATTTCGAGCTACAGACATAATTATTTTGTTTCTATCTCCTGTAGTATAATAACCATGCATAAATACCATTGTTATAATATTATTATAATGTGTATATACTTTGTTTGATATTTTAGGAACTGTTAACATTCTAGGGTTCTTGTAACGAAGCATTATGACTTTGTTTTTAACTAGGGTTTTGTTTTTAAAAAATAATATACAAATTTAGTCTATAAAAAAGAGAGTTTAATCAATCAAAATAACTAACGAGATTTAAAAATATAATTTTAATTACAAAATAAATAGACAAAATTTTATTTATAAGAAGAATAACTACTTCTACAATTTTTGTAAACAGATACATAAAGCTTACTATTATATTTCCATGGAAAATATTTATTAAAATCCTTCCAAAATATAATCAATAAGTATAAAAGTAACAATTAAAATTAAGCTTGCAAGTGTTAGGGTTTTATAGTCACCCTCTCAAATATTTCTAGAAGATCAATGATCAATTTCACTAACTGGATTTAACATCATAAACATTAAATAAATAAACCGAAGTAAACATAGGTTATTTAATATATTAAAACTTATCAAACTTTGAATTCCAAACCACTTCAATGACTTCCACTTTCCTCCCAGCCATAGACCATGAACATTCTGCTCCTCATTCCATAGGTCACCCCCAAGCCAGACCAAGCACACTAGATTAGGATAACTAGAGAATTGTTTTCTATCTCTTTTTACTACTGTAGAGTAGTCACAAGGTTTTTTACCACCTCTTTTTAAAACTTATAATTTCAATCCCTTTCCACATAGTCCACTTCTAGGACTAACCATGTTACTTTCATGGTGTAATGAGTGCCCAAAGGCTTACAACTAAACCCTCTAGTGACCCCTGTAATGTTCACTCTCTGCAATTTTTTTTTTAAATTATAGGCTTATGTTCTATATTAAGGTCTCTCTCTTCCAGGAAAAAAAAGTGTCCCCTATTTCCTTCTTTCCCTTTTTTTATAGTTCTTTTATTTTCAAGAAGTGGTTAGGGTTTATTTCCTAATTTATTTTTATTTATAAGTCATTAGTGAATATTTTTCCTCACTTAATTATTTTGCATCATTATCCATTTTTATGTATTTACTTAATAGGTCATACCCCTCCTAGTGTGTTTGGTCCCTCTTTTAAGTGGCTTCCAGTCAAGAAGTTTGGAATATAAAGTGAGATAATAATTTTATTAATATAATTTGATTCTCTATAGTTTCTTCAACTCAACATCAATTCAGAAACACTTTTAGTCTTTTCACATTTGGTGCTCTAGATTTATTGACTCAACACCAAATAATAACATCTGAAATAACAACATCCTTGATGCTCTAGAGTCACATGACTCAACATAAAATGCAAACATTTAAATAATAGACATACTTGATGTTCTAGAGTCACATGACTCAACATCAACTCAAAAATACTTTGAGTCTCAAAAACATTTATTTGCAAAGGGGTTCTAAACTCGAGATATCACATCCCAGCCCCCTTAGAAACAAGACTGTCTCGGTGTTAGTACCTCTAATGCAATTTTGAAATAAAATGTGATATGCCTCTCTCAAGGCATCTTCTCTTTCCCATGTTTCCTCTCCAAGGTTGTAATGCTTCCATTGAATTTTTAACTGGACAATAGTTTTCTTCCAGTGTTGCAACTCTCTCATGTCTAGTATATGAAGGGGTTCTAGCATGAAATCCCCTTATGAATTTACTTGCAATAGATTCCAATCAAGAACATGCTTAGAAGAATACACATACTTGTAAGTAAAGAAACATGGAAAACATTATATAATTTAATTCCAGAATGGGTAATGGTTGTAATAGCCCGGCTGGATGTTGATGTTCAGTTTTTACAACTTGACATTTTGACATTTAGCAATGAACAAAGTTATAATATCAGTCTTTAATATAGGCAAAAATTAATCCTTTTTGATAGCAGAAATCATTTTTTGATAACCCAGATTCCCAAAATAAGGTGGTGATCCGGATCTTGGGGGTTGAGACCCAGAAGACTTGAATGCCGAGAGAGGAAAAGAGATAGCTTCAAAATTGAAGCGAACAATGAACCAGCTGTGAGAAAGACAAAGTAGTGAGATCTGGGCTATGAATAACATAGATGGACAAACATAGAATAAATATGCCACATGGAGGGGTGAGGCTCAAAGAGGGTTCTCTGAGCCTCACCTCTCAAACTATACTAAGAAAGACACTCAGAACCAGTACCCCAATAATAACTCAATAAAATAAGAGAAATGTAGGATAGAAACCAAATGAGTAACTTGTTATCATGAGAAGGCTTGCTATGCCTTTATATAGCATGATTACAATGTGTCTTGAGGCCATACCATGGGACAAAACCATGTTCTACCAAATACCATGGATATGAGAGGGTGGCCTCTCCATTTAATGATTTTGTGATAAATGGGAGAGGGTGGCCTCTCCATTTAATGCTTTTATGGCTTATACATCTGAATTGAGACCATATGCCCCCTAAAATTCAGATCATCCCCCCCCCCTTAGAAAATGATGGTCTCCATCATTTCATGCTAAAAAGATACCCATGATTACAATGTGCTAGTTACCAATGAAGAGAGGGGTTTTGTGTGGTTGACCCATAACCCTGGGTTTTGCGAGGTTGACCCATAACCGTGGGTTTTGCAAGGGTGACTCATAACCATGATGGCAATGACAAGCTTGATTCTAATGAAGAGAAGAGTTTTGTGTGGTTGACTCAGAACCATGGGTTTTGTGTGGTTGACCCATAACCGTGGGTTTTATGTGGTTGACCCATAACCATGGTGGCAATGACAAGCTTGTTTCCACTAAAGAGAAGGGTTTTGTGTGGTTAATCCATAACCGTGGGTTTTGTGTGGTTTAACCACAACCATGATTACAATACATAACTATGGGTTTTGTGTGGTTGACCCATAACCATGGGTTTTGTGTGGTTGACCCATAACCATGATTACATTAAGATTTTAAAAAATTGAAAATTCATGATCTTTGGTGCAGTTGATGTCTTGCTGTAAATCCATTCATAGCTTCTGATGCATGTACTGAAATTGAATTACATTGAAGACCCATTTGAGATATCAAAGAGACCTTTCCATCCATATAACATACTTTATTTGGGGTGGCCCAGAGATTGAGAAAATGTTTGTTGAAGTTTAAGAGACGCGGGCACACTATTTTGCATACATATGTTGCTAGAATCGATGATATCTCTCAAACCAGAAAGCCAAATGGAAAATAGTGAAACACCATTTTAGCTGACGAAAATAGATTTCCAATTAGCTATGGTAGAGCCTTTGAGAAATTTTTTGGAGCCTGTAGCACTTGTTTAAAGTTGTTATACATCCGGCTGCATTGTGTACAAACATGCACTACTTCAAACAAACATATCTCACAAACCAGAAAACAAAATGAAATTCTGTGAAATACCCATTTTAGCTGACGGAAAGGGATTTCCAATGAGCTATGGCAGAGCCTCTGAGACATTTTTTGGAGTCTGTAGAAATTGTTTAAAGTTGTTGTACGTCTGGCCTCATTATGCACAAACATGTGCTACTTCAAACAAGCATATCTCACAAACCGGGAAACAAAATGAAATTCCGTGAAATACCCATTTGAGCTGACATAAATACCTTTCCAATGAGATTTGGTAGAGTCTATGAAACATCCTATGCAGTCCATGGAACCTTTTAAAAGTTTGCTGAATGTGAGAGTGTTTAGTATAGAGATGCCAAGGGTTTGTAGAGAAGCATGGGTTGTTGTAGAGGTTGTGGAATCTCTATTGAACCCGCATCATGCTTCAAAATATTATCCTGATGGAGAGCGTACCTGCTATGATACCACTGATCTGGATCTTGGGGGCTAAGACCCGAAAGACTTGAATGCCGAGAGAGGAGGAGAAGAGATAGCTTCAAAACTGAAGCGAACAATGAACTAGCTGTGAGAAAGACAAAGTAGTGAGATCCAGGCTATGAATAACATAGATGGACAAATAGAGAATAAATATGCCACATGGAGGGGTGAGGCTCAAAGAGGGTTCTCTGAGCCTCACCTCTCAAACTATACTAAGAAAGACACTCAGAACCAATACCCCAATAATAACTCAATAAAATAAGAGAAATGTAGGATAGAAACCAAATGAGTAAGTTGTTATCATGAGAAGGCTTGCTATGCCTTTATATAGCATTATTACAATGTGTCTTGAGGCCATACCATGGGCCAAAACCATGTGCTACCAAATACCATGGATATGAGAGGGTGGCGTCTCCATTTAATGCTTTTATGATAAATGGGAGAGGATGGCCTCTCCATTTAATGCTTTTATGGCATATACATCCGAATTTAGACCATATGCCCCCTAAAATTCGGATCAGGTGGTTTCTGAAATTCCTGCAATATTTCAGATCTGATTTTTGTTGTTTCAAGCACATATAACCTATTTTTATACCACAATAATTTGGTTTCGACAAATTTATAATTTCCTATTTGTTGTCCTAAATTATTTTCTTGACTTTTTCTGCTGATTTCAGACTAATATTCATCATTTTTGTTTGTTATCCCGATTTTGTCATATAAATTTGAATTTATTTGGAAATATGTTACCTCATACAACACATGTATTCTTCAAATTAAGGCATCAACCACCTTGTTCTCTTTGCTCTTTATATGTTTTACTTTAAAATTATACTCAGTTACAAAAGCCAACCATCTAGCTTTCCTATCATTTAAATTTGGTTGTTCAAAAATGTATTTTAGTCCCAAATTATCTGTTTTAAGGGTGAACAATTTCCCAATCAAATAATGCCGCCATATTTTTAAGGCATGTATGATGGAAACCAACTCTAAATCATGAGTCACATAATTTCTCTCGTGATCCTTAAGTTTTTGAGATCCATAGGAAATAACATGGCCTTCTTGCATAAGGACTCCTCCTAGTCCTTCTTTACATGCATCGGTACAAACAACAAATTCCCCATCTGAGTTAGATATTTTCAAAATAGGTGTAGTTGTTAACAATTGTTTAAGTTGACAAAAGATTGCTTCACATTTTTCTGTCCAAACAAATTTTGTGTCATTTTTTTGTAAGGATGTCATTGGATAAGCTATCCTAGAAAATTTTTCAATAAACTTTCGATAATATCCTGCTAGCCCCATAAATGCTCGAATTTCTAATACATTTTTAGGAGTAGGTCACTCCATTATTGCTTTGAGATTATCCGAGTCATCAACGATACCTTCCTTTGGAATAATATGTCCTAAATATTGAATTTTCTTCTTATAGAAACCACATTTACTGAACTTAGCATAAAGTTGTTGTTCTCATAATATTTGTAGGACAATTTTTAGATATTCATTATGTTCTTCTTCACTCTTAGAATAAATGGGTATGTCGTCAATAAAGACTAGTACAAACTTATCTAGAGATTTACTGAAAATGCTATTCATCATGCACATAAAATTTGCAGGGGCATTAGTTAAACCAAATGGCATCACAACAAACTCGTAGTGGCTATATCTAAAACTGATTTTTTTTTTAATTATGTCTTCTTCTCAGATCCTCACTTGATGCTATTTGGATCTCAAATCAAATTTTGAAAATATCTTAGCCCCCCCTACTTGATCAAACAAATAATCAATTATAGGGAGTGGATACTTGTTTCTAATTATTAGCTTGTTTAACTGTCTATAGTTAATGCACATGCGCATAGTTATATCCTTCTTTTTTACAAAGATAATTGGTGCTACCCATGGGGACACACTGGGTCTTATGTATCCCTTTTCTATCAATTCTTGAAGCTGCAATTTTAGTTTAACTAGCTCTGGTGAACTCATCAGTATGGATCTTTGGACATTGACACTGTTCCTGGTACAATATCTATAGAAAATTCTAAATCCCACTTAGGTGGAATCCCTAATAAATCTTCATGAAACACATCTTTAAATTATTTTAAAACAGATTTTTTTATATTTATGATTTATTCTTAGTATTACAAGTCTAAAGAGTGTATGGATAGACTTTAGAAGATTTTCCTAACACATATTTTTGGTTGTATGGAAGAAATATATCTTAGTCAAATTTTCTTAGGCGCACCATGCACAATGTTTTGTTTTCCTTGATCATCGATACATGTGAAATTTTTATTCAAGAAATCTAGAACTATGTGATGTTTTTCCAACCAATCCATCCCTATCAATACATCACATGCCCCCAAAGGAAATATATTTAAATTTATGCTTGTTTCTAGACCATTCAAGTCTATTGGATAACCTTTAATTAATTCTAAAATTTTCCTTTTGGCATTGGTTGCTAATTGTACCAGCCAAGGTTTATTATTATTTATGTATACGGACAATATGTAAGGGCGGACACAATCGGATCTCCCTAGTTCGAATAGTTCATATCTAGAACAAAACAAGTACATAAAAAAATAACTTTCCTAGATAGATTGAATTGCAAATTATTTCAAGGAAACAACTCACATTATGAATGCAACTCATTTCTCCTCATTTGATCCAACTCCTTGATATTCAGATCTTTAGTTGCAAAAAAAATGAAACAAGTGGAAACAAACAAGTAGCGAAATCATATGATTATGAATCAAACTAGATTAGCAGTCAAATAAGCCAATCCTAAACATTATGAAGACAATAAGTTTATGGAAAGAATTTGTGTTAAATGTAATTACATAAAGTACAAAGAGAGAGTTGTTACAACCAATGCTTTAACATCGTAACTCCTTTCCAACAATCCCAGCCTCAAGATAAAATCCTTTCCTCCTATGGATGAAAAGGATATCCTAGCAGAATTTCACCTACCACTTCTCTCATACGAAAAGGATATCCTAGCAGAATTTCACCTACCACTTCTCTCATTTGGTATGAGAGAAGTTGCTTTAGACCTACCTCACTCATGTCAATGCTTGAGTTTTTGGAGGCCGACCTCCCACCCCACATGTCCTCTTCAACATTTTTTGTTCTCTTGGTTTTGTACCCACCCAAACGTTTTCATGCTTTGGGTACCTTAAGGTATATCCCCAACCCAAAAACTCTTATATTATGTTGATTATGTTGGTTATTGGCTTCACCCAACAAAATTATATTTAACAATACACATTTTCATATACTTGGCTCCCCATGCTCAATGCTCACTATATTCAACAATACACTTATACTAAATTTAATTCATGTCTTGTTAAATATTTCATAATTAAATAGCTATTTGAGAGCACCACCTTAGACCAAGCCATACCATTAATATAAAATGTACATTAGAGAAATGGCCTAATTCAATTTCCTTCTATAACTCTAACCCTAACCCTCACCCAAACCATCTTCTTCATCATCACAATCACCATCACCATCACCATCACCATCATCATCATCACCATCATCATCATCATCAACATATTCATCATCATTGTCATCTCTAGGTTCCTCATCAACATCTCCATCATCACATCTTCTTCACCATCACCATCACCATCACCATCACCATCACCATCAACATCTTCATCATCATCACCATATTCATCATCATCATCACCATATTCATCATCATCATTAACTCTAACTCTAACCCTAATTCAATTTCCTTCTATAACTCTATCCCTAACCCTCACCCAAACCCTAACACTAAACCATCTTCTTCACCATCACCATCACCATCACCATCACCATCACCATCACCATCATCATCAACAACGTCTTCATCATCACCACCATCTTCATCATCATCAACATCTTCATCATCACCACCATCTTCATCATCATCATTAACTCTAACTCTAACCCTAATTCAATTAATTTCTATAACTCTAGCCCTAACCCTCGCCCAAACCCTAGCACTAAACCATATTCTTCATCATCACCATCACCATCACAATCACCATCACCATCATCATCAACGTCTTCATCATCATCACCATCTTCATCATCATGAACATCTTCATCATCATTGTCTTCTCTAGGTTCCTTATCAACATCTCCATCATCATATCTTCTTCGTTGTCATCACCATCACCATCTTCATCACCATCACCATCACCATCACCATCATCATCAACATCTTCATCATCATCACCATCATCATCATCATGAACATCTTCATCATCATTGTCCTCTCTAGGTTCCTCATCAACATCTCCATCATCACATCTTCTTCTTCGTCATCATCATCATCTCCATCACCATCACCATCTTCATCACCATCACCATCACCATCACCATCACCATCTTCATCATCATTGTTAACTCTAAGTCTAACCCTAATTCAATCTAGCCCTAACCCTCACCCAAACCCTAGCACTAAACCATCTTCTTCACCATCACCATCACCATCAACGTCTTCATCATCACCACAATCTTCATCATCATCATTAACTCTAACTCTAACCCTAATTCAATTTCCTTCTATAACTCTATCCCTAACCCTCACCCAAACCCTAGCACTAAACCATCTTCATCACTATCACCATCACCATCACCATCACCATCACCATCACCATCACCATCACCATCACCATCACCATCAACGTCTTCATCATCATAACCATCTTCATCATCATTGTCATCTCTAGGCTCCTCATCAACATCTCCATCATCACATCTTCTTCGTCATCATCATCATCATCTTCATCACCATCACCATCATCATCAACATCTTCTTCATCATCACCATCCAAATTCGCTCAATGGGGCCATTTCTCGTCCAGAGGCCCTGGAATGGGTGGCCACCGTGGACAGGTCCACAATGGCCACATGGACCTGTGGGAGCTGACAGAATCCAAGTCCGCTCGCCGGTTTGGGTTCCATGGCCCCGGAGCAAATCCCCAAAGTGTCCCTGTATGGCCCCGGGGTGCCCGACTAGAATTCCCGTAGCAGCCAAACTGTGGCTCCATTCGTGAATTCATTGATTTTGATGGGTCCGTGTCACCGGGTTTCAGCTAGGGCCCCCCCACAGCATGCCTCAAAGACCTGGAAGCCGTGCCAATGGGCCATCTCTGGAGCTAGGGTTTTTCTTAGTGAGGGCCATCCAAATTCGCTCAACGGGGCCATTTCTAGTCCGAAGGCCCCCGGGCGTGCGTGGCCACCGTGGACAGGTCCACAATGGCCACGTCCACCTGTCCACGGTGGCCATGCACGCTTGGGGGCCTCCGGACGAGAAATGCCCCCCCTTGAGCGAATTTGGAATGGTCGTCATTGAGCAAAACCCTACCTCTAGAGATGGCCCATTGGAACCACTTCTGGGTCTTTGAGGCACACTATGGGGGGGGCGCTAGTTGAAACCCGGCATCCCAGACCCATTGGAATTGATGGATTTGCGAACGGAGCCACAGTTTGGCTGCTATGGGAATTCTCGTCGGGCACCCCGGGGCCATTGAGGGACACTTTGGGGATTTGCTCCGGGGCCACGGAACCCAAATCAGCAATCAGAATTGGATTCCGTAGGCTCCCACAGGTCCACGTGGCCATTGTGGACCTGTCTACAGTGGCCACACACGCCCGAGAGCCTCCGGACGAGAAATGGCCCCATTGAGCGAATTTGGAATGGCCCTCACTGAGCAAACCCTAGCTTCGGAGATGGCCTATTGGCACTGCTTCCAAGTCTTCGAGGCACATTGTGGGGGGTAGCCTAGCTGAAACCCGACGTCCCAGACCCACCGGAATCGACGGATTCGTGAACGAAGCCACGATTTAGCTGCTACAGGCATTTTAGTCGGGCACCCTGGGGCCATTCAAGGACACTCTAGGGATTTGCTCCGGGGCCATGGAACCCAAAATGGAGAGAGGACTTGGATTCCGTCGGCTCCCACAGGTCCATGTGGCCATTGTGGACCTGTCCACGGTGGCCACGCACACCCGGGGGCCTCCGGATGAGAAATATCCCCATTGAGCAAATTTACAATGGCCTTCACATTGGGGTCAAATTTGCAAAATCGTCGACCAGGCAGGTATGGCTAGCGTTCCCAGTTGGAACCTTCCTAGAAACACTTGCAAGACTCACCGGAACCCGGTTTTGTTGCACGGTTGGAATTCTATGCCCTCGGTAGGTATCCAACAGGTGTCCCTGAAGGCCTTTTGTATGCGAGACGGAACGAGCCATAGAATGACAACCGTGGCTCCGATCGACAAACCGTCGACTCCGTTGGATTCAGGACGACGGGATAGTTCTAGGGGTGCCCCTCTCCTCCGGTCCCGTGGCCCAGGTGTCATCTTGTACATCCATTTTGGAAACTAGGGTTTTTCTTAGTACGGGAGTGTGCAATTTTTGCACATTGGGGTCAAATTTGCAAAATCGTCGACCTGGTAGGTATGGCTAGCATTCCCAGCTGGAACCTTCCTAGACACACTTGCATGAATCCTTGGAACCCGGTTTTGTTGCACGGTTGGAATTCTATGCCCCCGATAGGTATCCAGTAGGTGTCCTTGAAGGTCTTTTGTATGTGAGACAAAATGAGCCATAGAATGACGATTGTGGCTTGGATCGACAAACCGTCGACTCCGTTGGATTTAGGACATTGGGATAGTGCTAGGGGTGCTCCTCTCCTCCGGTCTCGTGGCCTAGGTGTCATCTTATACGTCCATTTTGGAAACTAGGGTTTTGCTCAGTACGGGAGTGTGCAATTTTTGCACATTGGGGTCAAATTTGCAAAATCGTCGATTGGGAAGGTATGGCTAGCGTTCCCGGCTGGAACCTTCCTAGACACACTTGTAGGACTTCCTGGAACCTGGTTTTGTTGCACGGTTGGAATTCTATGCCCCCGGTAGGTATCCAGTAGGTGGCCCTGAAGGCCTTTTGTATGCAAGATGGAATGAGCCATAGAATGACAACCATGGCTCGGATCGAGAAACCGTCGACTCCGTTGGATTCAAGACGTTGGGATAGTGCTAGGGGTG